>CM034156.1:414446428-414707931 GCA_019776745.2 Taxus chinensis
CCTCTTGATTTTAAGTTTTTTCTTGATTTCATTTAAGGTGTCTAATATGATTTTTGACAATTCTTCAAGAGCATATTGGCTTCCTTTGTACTTTCTTGGTATGATATTTTCCTACTCAACCAGTTCATCACTAAGCTAGGTTATGTTGTCAAGTTTGGGGAGATTTCCTTCCAAGTAAAATATCTCATTATCACACTCTTCAATTATTCCGTCAATTTCCATAAGTCAACTTTTGAGGTCCTCATATTTTGACCTTGCCTTTGTGATAGCTTCTTTTCCTATCTCAGTCAATTGTTCAATCAAAGTGTCCACCACTTGGACCTTCTTAACAACACTATTTACTTTATTTATACCCTCAACGATATTCACATAGGAATTTACTTGTTCATGACTAGTTTTCCCTGTCAATTTCTGCAAACATGAACTTAAGGCCTTAATTTTCTCATTTAGTTATTTTTTCATCATTCCATCTTCATCAATTTTTTGTAGAAGACCAGTTACTACTTCAGATACTCCTTGATTTACTTGTTCCCTTAAAGGCTTTCCCAAGGGAATAATTTTAATGTTTTAATCGTCAGTAATTATGTATTTTCTTGTCTTATCATCTAAAGGAATTGTTATCTCTAAGGTCCTTGCTCCAGATGAATCAGTATGAGTCTTTGTGATGGTCCTGGCCCTTTTTGGGGCTCTAACTATCTTTTGAAAAGAAAGAGAAGTAAGGTCAACTGATTTCACATGAAGGGTTTCTTCTTCATTTGAAATTAATTTGCTAATCCATCCCTTTTCCAAACTTGTTCCAGTTTTTGTTTCCTGCAATCCTTGCTAGAATTTCTTAGGAAAAATTACTATCTATTTGGATATTTCCTGTTTCTTTTGTACCAATGATTTAGTATTTTTTTGGACACCTATCTCAAGGGTCCCTATGCCAATTTCACTATGTATTACTGATTCTTCCGGATGTTTCTTTTCTTGGTCCGGAGTTTCAAATTGATCATCTTTATCCTAAGCTGTATCATAAATGAAACTCTCTCACTGTTTCACCAGTTGAAACCATGGTGGAATAAATTTATTCCCCTTCACCCTTTTGTACCAAAGTTTGGGCTATGGGTTCTTTTTCTCCATAAACCAACTGATTTTCCAAACTACTATTTTCATGCCTTAATGATACCTCTGGCAATGTCATGACAGTTTTCTCCTCTGGAAACAACTCCACATTTCCCACTGAAAGCTATGAATTTCCACCAATAATGATTTCCTCATCAGTAATTGTATCTTGTTTTATTTTTAGTCTTTCTTCAAAAGACAAGTTTCCTTCTTGAGGAAAATCATTAGTTGTGGTGACTTCAGCATGAATGGAAACAACTTCATCCATTACCAATTCAGTATTAATATTCTTTTCAACCAATAACTTTTGTTTATCCATTTCCAAGACCACTCATTTTGGGGAAGATAGATTTATTTCCTGATTTCTTACTTCAGTTGTTGGTGCATGAGTATCCCTTTTTGATTCTGTACTTACCTCAATATTATCCATGGGTGTTAATATGGCTTCATAAATAAAAAAACTAAGTGCATCCAACATGGATAATCTCTCACCATAATCGACATCAATCACCTTAGTTTGTACATTTACAAGTTCATTCATTATTTCAGCTGCAGGTATATTGATATCCCTAACAAGTAGAGCTTTAGGAATTTCCATACCTAGAGTAAAAAATTGACTATTCACTAGATTAACTACAGTATTTTCCTAGGAAATTGGGTGCTAAGTGCATTCCACTACTCTTTCCACAAAGGGTGAAGGAGGGGTCATAGGATTTGATTTCTCCATATGTGGTAATGATGTATCCTACTGCTTCTGGAAGATATTAGTTTTCTCCATTTCTGAGGGATTAATTACCCCATCCCTATGTTTAAAATTTTTTGGTGTATGGGCACCCACTCTTTCTAAGATTGGCTGGTGGAAAATATTGGTTTTTTTGTGTGTTCGCTCAAAAATTTTCAAATCTGGTGTTGTTATTTTTTCATCCTTGTGAGGCCTAGGCTGAAGGTAACAACTTACAGTGGCTCCACTCATTAATTTTTCAGTACTAAGTTGGCTTTGGTGAAACACTTGGATGATCCACCTGCAATGTTAGACCTTTCCCTTTTACCTGAAGGGGAACTGCAAAAGTAATGGGAGCATTCTCCATAGAATTTATGAGCATCTCTTCAGTCTTCTACATGAGATCTGACACAGAAGTTCTAGTTCCACTCATCAATGAATTCAAGAGTAAGCCTTTTAGTTGGAAGTTGAGGGGATTTTTTGCTTAGTGGGTCCATTTTTTATACATCCTCCCTCGGGGGTGGAACATCCTCAATCATGTTTCCAAAACTCCTGAAGTTACTTAAGAATTTTTATTCTGGATTGATAGATCAATATTCTTTTGATTCAATTAGTTTGTAGTTCTCCTCATAACATCAATTATTCTCAAATAAGGATCATCAAATTCATCCACATTCCAATCTGGAGGATAAATACATTGATCCTCCACATTCTGATTGATATAGATCCTGTTTACTTTGTGAGGATCATCTACAATCCCCTCTAGAATAATTGTAATTTTATAGTCAATTATTTGTGACAAGGTCATTTTGGAAAGTTCTCTTAATTTGACTTCTTCCTCATCTCTACAATTCATATAGTAATCTTTGAAATGGGGCTCATGATCAAAGGTACTTGCAATATTGGTGAACACCCATATAATATCATTATTTGACCTTGCCTCAAACTTGTCCATGTTAAATTTCTCCAATTCCTCACCAATCAACCTAGCCTTTATGATGGAAGGACATGAATACCTTCCAATTCTAATGGGGCACTTGATATTTGTTTTATGCCTTTCAACGATAAACTTATGTACGGGATTCAATTGCCTTGCCAATTCACATAAAATAAGTTTTTCATCAACATACCAGGGAAAATTTTAAGGCTTTCCTTCGAAACCATTGACTCTTATATATGTGAACTTCTTATACTGAATAAAGTAGCAACCATATTTTAGAATTATAGGTCTAACATGCTGAGAGATTCTGTATTGTCCCCATTCTAGTTCAAAAATATAGAAAATTGGTGCAAAAAAGGCATCATTTACTAGACTTACGCTTCCACTCTAGCTATCCAGTGGCAGCTAAAGGGAGATCTCTTGCATTTACAACTACTTGAAATCAACACATGGTGACAACCCTGGGAAAAATTTATGGCCAACAACATTATAATTGAGGTATGTCATCATATAGAATTCGAGGTGTGTAATCTCTCCCATCTCAATTTTCATTTTTAGGGATACCATGTGTTCATGAAGTGTTTATGTGATGAAGGTAGTCGAGAAAATACTTCTTTTTATTTCTAGGATAATCCACATGTATGTATTCATCCATTCCTTAAATTCGTTTGTAGTTTCTAGACCTGTCATTTGGCTCAATAGTACAATAAGATCCTCTACCTCCTTAGTAAACTATGCCCTAAATAATTTCTTAGGGTTTCTTACAGTTGTCTTTTTTTATGAGGAGCCATTTTGAACTTATAATTTTAGCATAATCCCTCTTCTTTTTCTGATAATGGGCCAAAGCCAATTCAATGCCTATGGTGATTGCGGTTGTGATAATAGGTAATTTTAACATAATTTTGATGGCAATTGGTCTTAACTTCAATAATTCATCCCCACTTCCATCTAGCACCTCCCTCTTTTCAGGATCATAATTCATGACAAAATGCCATACTAACTCTAAGTAATGAATAGAAAGCAGGATGGCACGAGCTTCAACAATGTGACTTTCCTAAATTGATTTCAAAGATTCACTTTTGTGGGGATCATTTAACCTCTAGAGGAATTCATTAAGATCGGAACCCATTAAAGTTGTATCTGTAATCTTATCTAGATTGCTTGTGATTCCCGACACAAGCGAGAATGAAGAGGGCAAAGTCTTCATCTTTGAAAAAACCTTAACTTTATCTCAATTGACCTTTCCAACAAGATGAAAACACAAGCGTTTCAAGTTCTTACTAGTTTTCTGTGAGCACCTGAGAAATTCAAACTTAAACATCACTTTATGCAATCCTTTGGTTCTTCAATCAAGTTCCACGGTTTAAAATGCAATATCTCACAAAAATACACTTTGATAGAAACAACAAGAACCAACGAAAGAAAAATAAATGAAGAATGCCTTCCTAATTTTAAACGTCCTTGATTTTCAAGTTTAATAATTGATGATGGAAATAATAAATGCATCACATTGTCACTTTTCATTGTACCCTTATCAGATTTGAAAATTATTTGTCCACGTGAAGAAACCTTCACTAACGTGGGCCTTGGGAGAACTTTTTGCAATTTTTCAATGTTTAAAACTTTCATAGTTTTGACCACTTTGACCCACCTGTCTGCATTTTTACTTTCAACACAGGTGCACCACGTAGTCATAGCTTGATGTTAGCAGAGTTGCGGGTGTTTTCTATAAATTTTACCTCCTCTTTTACATAAGACCAAAAATTAACAACAATCCCCGATGACCCATTTCTCCTCTCTTTAAAATCAAAACCACATGTCCTTTTGCGGACCTCAGGGACCTTTTTGCATTTGTAACATATTTTCTCTTTAAATTTCATAAATACAACTATGCATCACATCCCCGCATCCATTCATTTTTAACTATGTGTACACGTTTGGGGTAGAAAGAAAAATTTATTTTTGATAGCTTTATAGTCATGAATATTAGACAAATATTTGTCGGGTTGCAAGACCAAAACTACAATTTATGAATTTCATAGGATAATTGCAAATTTACAAATTGAACACACTTCATCGTACCAATAAAAAAATTTCATGTACAACAGATGAAATATCAAGATAAATGGAGGAACAAAACACGACCGGGGAAAACCTTTACCAAAGGGAAACAATCCTGTTTCAGATGAAAACTAGTATGCTTCCTAAGAGAAAATTAAAAATAGTATGCTCCATAACCAGAACTTTGACCCAAAGGATAAAGAATAGAAATGTAAAAAATAAAATCCAAGAGAACCAGGTAAAACCTATGAGAAAAAAAAACATGAGAAGTAGATAGAACAAGAAGATATATACGAAAATGGATGAGATTATTATCAAGCACTAACACCAGCTCCGACTTGGGGATGGGCACTCCCCATGAGTTTTGCAAGAAAAAAACCAAGTGCAAAAAACAACAACAAACCATGTGCCAAAAATCCATTGGGCCACGGAGTCAAGAACCATCTTGAAAAATGGATTAATAACCTCCAACCCTCCAAGAACAAACTGAGAAACCAACTAAAAACTAGCCACCAAGGACCGGGACAAACCAAAATAGAAAAAACACAAAAAGGAAACAAAACCAAAAGACTATACACAATACAAAGATGTGTACCTCGATTCTGAGAAATAAGACAAGAGAATCTTTTAAGTGCCTACTATTAAAAGGAAACTCAAGCAATTCCCCATCTAGATATTTTAGGAAGAAGGTATGCTCACCAATCCTAATATCAATAGACTAAGGGCCTATCTATAATGCATCAAATTTTCTATGTTTTCCCTTATCCTCATGTCTGTTATCCCACAGTAGTACAAGATCTCCCACACTAAAAACTCTTGGGGTTACCTTTTTATCAAATATTTTTTTTTATTTCTCCCTAAAATTCACATGTCTCGATGGGATTCTCTTCTCTCTTCATCTAGTTCAACAATTTGACTTATACATGCATCATAGGGACTAGTCTCCTGGTCCTCCAATTGTTAGATAAATTGATAAGAGGATAATTGCATATGCAGGGGGAGGATAGCTTGAGTTCCATACACCAGTTCAAATGGGCTCTTTCTATTAGCTCTTTTAACAGTAATCTTGTCAGCCTAGACAATGAATTTCAACTGCTCACCCCACTTTCATTTATTCAATTCCAAGGTCCTCCTGATTATTTTCAACAAATTTTTGTTACTTGAATATACTTGTCCATTACCTTGGGGATTATAATAGGAATCATATGCTAATTTTATCCCATACTCCTTACACATAACTACCAAATGTTTAGCTCAAAAAATCATATCATTGTCAGTAACTATTTTAGCAGGAACTCCAAACCTACAAATTATATGATTTAAAATGAATTCCATAACAATTTTGTGAGTTTCCTTCTTAGTGGGGATTTCCTCCACTGACTTGGTGAAGTGATCAGTGGCCATCAATATCCACTTATGGCATGCACTTGAAAAATTTGAAATCTCCCCAATGAATTCCATTCCCCACTACTTAAAAGGCTTCAATTTATACTGGTTGTAAAGGGAGAGACCCTAAATATTTCAATCTTCCTCAAAATCATTGGCATCTTTCACATTTTCTTACTAATAAATTTGTATCCTTAGAAAGTGTTTGCCACTAGTAACCAGCCTTTAAGATCTTATGGGTTATTACTCTTCCTGTGAAATGCTTCCCATAAACGCCTCCATGGAAATGAGTAATTAAATCTGGGGCTTCATTCTTAGTGATACATCTTAAGAGAATTCCCTCAGGGTTTTTCCAAGCCAACCCATAATCAGTGATGATATATTTTTCAGAAGCCAACCCAAGTACCGTCTTTTGATTTTTTCTTAAATACTCAAGGCATTATAAATGTTTGAGATAAAATATAACATCTTTGTACCAGGAAGAGTTTATCAAATTTTTAAGAACATTTACCTCTTCTTCAAATTCATTTATCTCAACTATTTGCAAATTTATTTCTGTCATCAACTTTGCTACACCCAAGCCTCTAAAAAAATTTGTGGTTTAAATTTCCATGTCATACTCTTGCAACTTATTCCCCCATCAACATTTCTTACTTGAAATTTCCATCTCAGACAAGATATCCTTAACCATAGTATGCAATACATAAGCTTGAATTTAGAACTTAAAATATATGGCCTAAATTTTTTTATGGATTTCACCAAAGAAAAGGCTTGTTTCTCCATGAAATTATATTTTAGTTATGCCCCTTATAATACTTTACTAAAGAAATCAATTGGCATTTCTCTTCCTTCATCATCCTTTTGCAACAAAACAAATGCAATGGTATTCTCAGAAGCAAAGTAAAAAATTTGGAAATTCTTTTTATAATCAGGAGCTACTAGAACAGGGGCATTTTTCAATGCTTTCTTGATCCAAGTAAAGGCTTGAATAGTTGTTTCTTTTGATTTGATATGTTGGTCCTTCTTCAACATACTTGTGATGGGGATAGTCAATTCAACAAAGTTGGAAATAAGTCTCTTGATGAAATTTATCTGTCTGAAAAAGGATTGAATTCCCTTTTTGGTTCTTGGAATAGGAACTTTTCCAATGGATTCCACTCTCTCAGGATATATCATGATCCCTTCTTTTGATACAATATTTCCAAGCAATTTTTCCTTTTGAACTCCAAAATGACATTTCTTAGGGTTAAGTGAAATACCATATTCCTTCGATCTTAATAAAATATTTTCTAAATGTTGCAGGTGATCATTTATTTTCCTTGAAAAAAATGTCACATCGTCCTAATACACAACAATGAATTCATTTATATATCCTTATAATGCTACATCCATTGCTATTTGAAATGTGGCTCCAGCATTCATCAGGCCAAACATGATTCTAATGTACACATAGGTACCCCATGGAGTAGTGAAAATAGTTTTAATTCTCTCTGATTGCTTCACAACTACTTGGTTATACCTAGAGAAACCATCCAAAGTAGACAACTCAGAACCAGTAAAAAATCACAACATGTTGTCTATATTTGGCAAGGGAATGTTGTCTTTGATTGATGCCTTATTCAGGTTCCTAAAACACACACACAACCTTATATCTCCATTCTTTTTTTGAACCGGCACTAGATTTTCTACGCATGAAGAATACCTTATGGGTTGTATTATCCCTCCATCTCTTAACTTTTGTAGCTCCTCTTACATTTTGAGGGAGATAAGTGGGTTGATTGGTCATTTTTTTGCCTAAATGGCTTAGCATTAGCTTCCAGTGATATTTCATGCTAGAACAGGTCTTCTTTGTATGCTTTTAAATCTGAATATGACCATGCCAAACAGTCCTGGTAATCTTTCAACAATTGGACATACAATCCTTTTTCTTATTTATTCAAGTTTCTACCTAGCCATATTCTCCTAGGCTTATCCTTTATGCCTAGGTTATGTTCTTCAACATCTCTTGATGCTGACATGTGTCTATTAACAATTCGATCAACATTATAAAAGTTTGACTCAAGTGCAACCAAACCTCTTGGAATGGTATTTGTTTTCAAATAAATAATATATTTACCAAACAGGGTTTCTCATCCCTCATTACTATAGACTATTGGCTCCCAATCTATGTGCTGATTTTTTAATTCCCCTTTATTTTTAAAAAAATTTGAATTTGGGTATCATCTTTAAAAACTTACCAATGCTTGAGATTATTAGAAATAGATGGTCTTCTCATCACCTCAACATCATATTCATAATATGTCGACATTGTGTAATTTTCAAACCTAGATCCTAGTACTACCAATCTATCTGCTATAGCATTTTCTTTCTCTCATGGTACACTATATTGAAGGAGTCAAACATTTCAATGAAATCCAAAACTACATGCTTATATTACTTCATTCTTTGATTCTTTGTTTCATACAGCTTGAGAACTTTCTTAACCACTAATTCTTAATCTCCTTTAACAATAATGAATTTGATACCATACTCCTAGGAAATCCTTAAACCCAAGAGTAGTGCTTCATACTCAGCAATATTATTGGTGCATTCTAAATTAAATATAAAAGAAAAGTTAAATTCCTCTTAGCTTGGAGATATCAGGACAACACCAATGCCATTACCAGATCTAGAACAAGCCCCATCAAACATTAGAGTCTAAGGAGAACCAACCTGCTCAATATACTTACACTTGTTAATTTTATGCTCCGTAAAATAAGCGTAGCCCACAAAGTTATTGACATCAACATCTATGTATAATATTTCATAAGAAGCATGTTTAGGGTCCTCAATCAGATGCAACACTTTATTTTCACCATATAATTTCAAAAGACTCCCTTCTATTGGTATAGTCATGTATGAAATATCCATTTGCATAATTCCTCCTACACTAGCAACCCACTTTCTTGACAATAGAATTCCCCATTTGGCAGGCTAGTCCACAATAACTAATTCATGGTTAAGCATTTTCCTAGATAAGCTACTAGTTGTACTACTAAACCTTTAACATACCCAATCACCAACACTTATGTTGAATCCATAGCAATACATTTCCCAAAAGTTTTTGTTACTTTGATATTTAATTCATTCAGTACCTCAAGGGGCATTACATTACATGAGGCTCCTGAATCAAACATGCATTTATGTACTAGCCTATATTTAATAATTAAGGTGGTGTAAAATGGATCCACGTCAAGATGAGATTCCACCAGATAAGTACCCAAATACACCTTAGGTGATTCTCCTAGTTCCTTCAATTCTTGTGGTATTTCTAACTCTACAATGACAGTAGGAGTCTCCACGTTATTCACACTTTTTCCTTGGGTAGTTTTGTCCTCCTTAAATCCCAAATATTCAAAAACCCTTTTCTGATGTTCAGGGATCCTAGTTAATTCAACAATGGGAACAATAAATTTGATTTGGCTTAATATTGGGGCTATGTCATAAGGAATATATTTGGGTAGGACAGTATTAGGAGGAAAATTCACGACTTCTTCCGATAGTATAGGGGTTTTCAGAGTTTGGGCATGGGCAGAAATACAAGTTTTATTCAGGGTAACTAGGCCTTTTCTAGATGTATATTTTTTAGGGGGTTCCTTCAGAATATTAGTAAGAATTGGAATTTTTGGCGGGCTTGTGGCCCTACCCCTTTTACAACCTTACTTCTTGTATTATATTCCTTCTCCTAAGCAACTATTGCATTCATCAACAATTTCATGTCTTCTTCAGAAGGAATTCCCCCATCATATTTTTTAATCATAAAATCCCTTAGGTATTCAAATTCATGATTAGTCAAATCAAATGCTTGTACCATATCAATTTCAAAATCATTAGTGGGAGAAAGAGGTAATACCATGTGGACACGCTCCTATAAATTTTCAACAGTTTTGACACTAATCAATTCAGTTGAAGTCACCCCTTGTTGTGAGTTCTAAGGGTACTCCATCATGCACACATCATCATACGCCTCATCATAATTTTCTTCCACAACTTCCTTATCCAAATCACATGGAGAATGCCGTAATAAAAACCTATCACACCATTCAATTACATAGGCCTCTTATGTGGTAGCAACCCTGACAATTAAAGGATTAGGAACCAAATTACTTTCCATAGGTTGAGGAATTTAATTATCTGATCCCATGGACCCTTTTACTCTCTCATCTGGTCTATGCTCACCTCTAGGATGATTTACAAATCTCTCTTGACCCTGTGGCTTGTGTTGACCCTGGGAACTCTTTCCTATCCCCTTTTCTTCTCTAGCTAATTTATAGGATATCTCTTTAAATGATCTATCCAAATTCTTCACAACCTCTTCGAGATCCACTGCTTTGTTTGACTGAGGTTTTTTAGGATTGATCAACTTGACACAATGTCTCTTAGGAGGCTTCCCAATTGACTTGATATTATTTTCTATTTGTAAGGCCATTGTGAAATCCTGCCTCAATTTTCTTGGGTTTTTATCCCTCAATTAATAAGCATCCTTTTTAGCAAAAGCATCAGAATATTTTATCAAAAAAGACTCATCATTTGGCCTTATGATTATAGGTAGCCTATTAAAGGTTTTATTTAACCTAGTATTGAAATCCTAGATAGATTCATTTGGATTATTCTTTATATTTTCAAATTCAGATAATAGTAACTAGGGATTTTTCTTATCCCCATACTATAATCTAAAGGATTTTTTCATCTCCTTCCATGATTCTATAGAATTTTCTAGTAAATCCTTATACCAGTCACATGTATCCTCCTCAAGAGTATGAATGAATAAATTTATATACATGTCTTCAAACTCAATTTCAAAGTCTTCCATCATATTGACAAAGAGTCTTAAATGTTGGTCACCAGTGATTTCGTTATTCCCTTGGAATTTTTGTAACCTATTTCTGACATCTTGTGGAACCATATTAGGATATCCAACCATACCTCTGAAACTTATTGGTCCAAAAGTATTGAAAACAAAAAGAGGTCTAGGTGGAGGTTAAGCCATATTGCCTTGGGGAGGTGATGTTATAAGAGAATCAAAATGATAAGGGACAAGGGATCATTAGAGCACATGAGTACAATTTTCAAAGTAAATATCCTCTACTAATTTAGTTTTGTGAAAAACCCTATCAACCTTGGAGGATACAAGGAAAAACTAAGAAACACTCTTTTCAGACACAAATGATGGCCTCTCTCTAGTCAAAGAATTCAAATTTACACAAGGACTACTTGGTTTAGAACTACTTGAAGATGTAGGGTAATCCTCAACTATAGGTTGATCACTTTCTAAAATTGGTATTACCTTTCTTCTTGATTCTTGATTTCCCAATACTTTCCAAAAAAAATTCCTTCTAAATTTTCTTTTCCCAGTTCTAGAAATAACTTTCTAGTAGGATCCCTAGTGAAGAAATACCTTCTTACCTCCATATTTGCAAGTATTAATGAAAAATATGACTTAACACAAGTTTAAGACAATACAAATTATTAAAATTTCAAACCAATTGGGAGTCGCCACTAAGGGTTCTCACCTTAGATGTGTAAATGCACTATAAGTAGTTTTTCAAGTGTTTGTCAATTCTTAATTTTTGTAAACATTACCATATTTGACCTTCCTTTACCCACATTTATCATGAACGATACAAATTTAATGCAATAACTGCTATAAACTTGAAATACTACACAATAAACTTTGATCTCACACAAATCTTACAAATCTTAACAAAGGATAATGTTTGAACAACGATTTTGCACTTAAGTCATATAAGAAACATCACCATGGTTGGTAAGTGTATGTATTTGTACAAATCATCCCCGAAAATGGTGTTGGATTGGTGTTGGTACCCAAATTTATCCTTCCTTTGAAATTGAGCAGCATCACAATTTGATCAGGACGCTTATAGACAAATAAACTATAATAGGAGTCATTTTGTAGTCGGGGACAAATTTTAGATAACTATTTATCACTCTAGTTTGGAAATGACTAAGTATCACCATGCTAATATTTTGACCTACCCTTACTACTTTAGGTTGTGCCTTCA
This sequence comes from Taxus chinensis, assembly GCA_019776745.2. Taxonomy (NCBI): domain Eukaryota; kingdom Viridiplantae; phylum Streptophyta; class Pinopsida; order Cupressales; family Taxaceae; genus Taxus; species Taxus chinensis. The sequence goes on from CM034156.1 coordinate 414,458,703, forward strand.
ACCAAGGTGAGAGGACTCATTTTTTTACCTGTATTGATGGGAATTATCAACGAATTAGTAGTATTTGACTATTCCTTTTCAATATTTTGAATGAGACCTCAAGAAAACATGGCCAATAGAACATAACCTAAATATCATGAGTTGTCACTTTAGAAAATGAAGATGTTCTCTAGATAAGGCACAAGTCACTAAAGTAAATGATAAAAACTTATTACACTTGCAAATTTTAGTAAAGGATGGATTAATTCAATGATCTTATTTATCATTTGCAGACACCTAATGCAAGCAGGGATAGTTCATGTATGATTCATCTCTAGATATGAATTTTATGGTTGGGATGTTAAGAAGGATAAATTTGATTGTACCAAATCCCTAAGAACTTTAAACAAATGCTAACAGATCCACAAGGAAAAAATACAAATAGCTTCAAATAGTCAAGACGAACCTTCAACTAGAAACTTGTACATCTATGAAGGCTCAAAGACATGCAGCTTCACACATTCTTAAAGGATTTAACATAATAAATCATGTTAAATACTGAATTAAACCTTAGAAATCCATATTATATCACACTTATGATACACTCATAAACTGAAAAACAACCTGTATCACTTAAATGAAAGTAAAGTGAATTTAAATTGCTTATTGCATCATGAAATGAAATATCTGTTCATAATATAATTGCAAATGCCACAATATTGTCATGAGGGTGAGATTTTTTGTGATTTCAAAAGGATTCCTAATGTAATATTGCAATAGAAGCATAGATAACTATTTGAAAATATCTCAATATGACAATAGACATAACATAGTTCGTGATTAACACGAATTATTCAACGTTTTTAAAATTTGATCAACAAGGGAAAGTTTTTTTACAATATCAAAGTTTTGTTAAAGGATATACATCTACAACCATCTTGACATGATCAATTTTAAAAGGCACACAAGAAATAATTGGTTTCTAAAAAAAATCTCAGAAAATGGCTTCTCTCGGCTTTGCTCTCCTTTTCTCTCTCTGACTAAATTTTAGAAAAATTAACCCCCCTTTTTGGCATGATTTTTCATGCTTTTATATCACTCCTCTTCATTTCAAATATTTTGTAACATCTTTGTCAAATTTTTATCCTTCCTCTTTTACATTGCAAGCATTGACATGTGATTTTTCTCGATAAGGAGTGTTCCTTTGATTTTTAGAAATCATGCTTACCATGGATGAGTCATTTCTGCTTTTAGATTCATTGGGCTGAAATGATATTGCTTGTAAAGAATCCATTTTTGCTTATAATAGATAAGTGTTAATTTGGAAATGAAGTTTGCAAACTTATCTCTTTTTATTAAAAAATCCTTGGATTAATTCCATTGATCCAAGGTATGTTTTAAATCTTCTTACCTGATCTAAATGGTAAAATAACATTCAGAGGTTGGAGGACATAATGGATTGAACTCTTGTATGTTTACAAATTATTTTATTTTCTTGTAAGATCATTCTTACATTCTGTTGTATGTTATGTGCTCGAATATTCTTAATTGATATCTTAAGGATGCTAATGTTGTCAAGTGGTATGAGGCTTGCTTCAGGAATATAATAAAAACTAAGTCCCAAGCCTATGAGATCTATCCTAATAGGATTTTAAACTAAGGTAAATATACCTATCTTTTATCTATTCCTATTTCATTCTGGATAGCATCCTAACCTAGGTTGCATGTTCTAAATTGAAGTATGGGGGAAATAATCTAAGGTGATGTTAGGCTTATATCTAACCTATACCTAATACTAAATAGCTATGAGCTATAACCTAACCTAAGATGGCAATTTACCTATTGAAATGTTTCTAAACCTAAGGTAAATACTTCTAAACTATCCTATGGTCATATCCTAAGCTAACGGAATCTACCCTAAACTAATGAAATGTTGAAAGGGGACCTAAGGGTTGTATTGCAAGTGGTAAGTTGGCGATGGTTCCTAAGCTATTAATGTGATTTGATTTTTGTATTAAATGATAGCAAACTGTCAGTTTAGGAAGAAGATTGAAATTTGGTGGGAGTCCACGTGGAGTCATCACTAAGGTTTAGTGATGCATGTAAAAGTTGAATTAGGTCTCACCAATTTTAGATGGCAGTGGCAAAGAGAGATATGTGGGAATTTGAGAGTTAATGGCACTAATGAGCCTCATTTTTGGCGAGCAAACCACCTAAGACTCCATGAAAGTGGATTTTTTGGAGGTTGTTTGGTCATTCATACTCTCATATTTTTTCTCTGCATAGAGCTATCTGGTTCTTCGAACCAGTAGTTCTATTTCAGGTTTATGGCTATTTTTGATTCCCTTTGTCTATTTTCAATTTAAGGAAAGTATATGAGACATTGGGGAAAGATATTTTTGGTTGTTGACCTTTCTTGGAGAATAAGAAGTGTTGGAAGCTCGGTTGGAATTCTTCTTGGAATCGGTAGGAGCACTATCAGGCATGATAGGCTCTATCTTTTAAGATTTATTGCTTTTCTCTAAATGTTTCATTAAAATGACTCTACTCTCATGAGATAAATGGGTTTCTATTTTTGTTCTGGTTATTTTATTTCTTGTTGAAATAATCTCTGAGACTTTGGTTTTGGAACCCTTGCATGATAATGTTTTTTTTTAGGTGTTCTCTATGAGTGAGTTAAAATGGTGAAATGCATTTACAAATATCAAGACTTTTGTGTTTTAATTAGAATATATATACTCTGTACTGTCTGCTCAAAAAAGAGTTTGAGTAGGTAGTTTTTGTTTTGATCTTCAAAGTGGAAGTCTCTTTAGAAAGTAGTATGTAAATGGGTACTCTTCTCTAATGCATATCTAAGTTTTTAAGTTGTATTACTCCTACGATCTGTATGGATATATGTTTCATCTCATTGTATGAACATGAACTTACCTAAAAGTGAGGAATGGACATCTTGTTTGTATTTATACTGGTAAACTTGTATGCTTATACAGAATGCCTTTTCTTGTTTTGAAAGGTAGATGAATACCCTTTTTAAACTGTATCCTATTCTGTTAAGTTTTTTATACTCCTTTTTCGGGACTGTATTTTTATACTTTGTTCTTCAGTATGAAATTGAACTCATTTAAAACCAAAGGTTAATGGGTGTTTGAGGTTTATGTAATCGTTGGTGTTTTGTAATTCAACTTGTAAAATATCTTAGAAGAAATATCATGTTCTTATTTTATACTATTTAAATCTCCACTACTTCAAATCATAATTTGATAGGAGTTGGGTAAGTTTTGTTATTTGGAATTACTATTACAGTTGGGCTCCTCAGGAGATAAAAATGAAAGTTGTCTTATACTTTGGTTGTTTGTTACTGGAATTCTCTTCTCCAAAACTCTGTAAGGCAATTAATGGTTTGTTGAAATATGGAAGATGGGATGGTTGTCTTTGGTTGAAGTTCTATTTGATGTTTGAAATATTCTAGTAGTTGGATTTCTACAAGTCGTTATGGTGATTATCTTCTTGGGTCTGTTTGAATTTCTTAAGTTCAATTTTCTATCCTTTTTGGGCTTAGGTGAGGTGATGAAAACTTACTTGCCAGAGTTGGAAACTTCCTTGTATTTTGTTAACTAACATGTTGTGATCTTACTGTGGCATGTTCATGGGAAAATTTGAATGTATAATCAACTTTTGGATTGTTACTTTGGTATATGGAACCAGCCAAACCCTTCCAATTTATAAGCTCTATTGATCTCTATTTATTGGTGTGGAATCAAATGTCTTATCGATTCACTACAGTGTTCAGTTGAGCCTATCCTGTAGAAAGGAAAACTTAATGATTTCTTAACTGAATGTTTTTCAATGGCTGATTCATGCATCATTATGAAATTGTTTTCTAATGGACTCTTCTTTGTGCACTCAACAAATGATTTCTTCCTTCTCTGTTTGGTCATGATTAAGGGGGTGATTTTTTATAGTCTTACCTTATTTTGATGGAACGAATGGTTTCAAATCAATGACTAAAACCTTCAATGATAAAGAAATATTCATTAAGGTTACAAGTAAGTTAATAATTGTTGATGGGTAGGATGTAGACTCTTCTTTTCTAAATATGCATATGAGAATTTGGTTTAACTCAATGATAAAGGAAATTGTAACTATTACTCTACAGCTTGTTCTCCTTTCTTTATATAAAACCTATCATAGGTTTAATTGAATCATTTGTATTATTTTTATTAAGTAATTGTTTAATAGTTGTTACTAATTACTTCTCTACTTAAATTATATTTAAGGAAATAGTAATTGTTTCAGTTGGTTTAAATGAAACATTGTTGCTAGGAAGTACTTTTCCATTGCTGATAAGAGGCCTAATATAAGAACCTAGGTTATATTTATTTTACCGAGAATTAGGCTATCACATCTGAATTGTGAATCTCTTATTTATTTAAGTTATTAGTTGACTCATCTTAAAAATGAAATGATTCTGAAATGAACTTGTCTTCATATGTTTTTTAGAAACTTGGTAAAGATGACAAGAAGGTCTTGTATTCTAAAAGTAACTCTTTTGTTTATATATTAAATTTATATTTATATTTCAAATTTAGAAAGAATGAGGAAATAATTTGAGGTTAGGATCTATTATTTGATATAAATAAGTAAGTGTTTAGGAAAATACTTATCTGTTATAAGACAATAGTTTGCTGATTATATTATGATCTTTTCTTAAAAGTGCATTTAGATTGTTATGTTTGCTTCTTTTATGGTTGTTATTACTTATGTTTTATTTGAATGATTATATTTATTGTTTCATTAAATCAGAGTATTTATAATGGAACAATTAGTGGAATTCACTTCATTTTAATGCTCAGTGATTATCATGCTCAGTTCAATGAACTGACCCGTGCTAGCAATTTTTGCTGATGGACTTCGTAAGTGATAAAAGAAGGCAATAAATTTTATGATCTATTGGCTGATTTAAAGTTTCACTCTGTTAAAGAGAACTCTGATTCATTATTGAGATGTATTGAAAAGGAAAAGTTATATTCTTTAATGATATTAGTACTGATTGACATACAGTTTATCTGAGATGCATAGTCTTGTAAATTGTGTATTTTATCAAGATGAATTGCAAAGGTTGGAGGTTTACTTCAAATTTTTGTGTAATTTCTCTTGTACATTTTATGAAGGTAGTTGGAATACTATCTTGTTGATATTTGGCATATCTATTTGTATTCTTATTTCTATTTTCATTTGATAAGTTGGATGAAGAGAAATAGTTCAATCTCTCTCTTAATTGAAAGCAACTTATTAAGTTACATAAGATGATGTTATTTATCTAAATAATATATTATGATAATTGGATGTATATTGAATATACAATTAAACTATAGAAAGTGTGAAAGATATAAAGGGTATGATAAACCTATTGGTATCCAGATTTAATCTCCTTCACAACTTGAGCAGCATCATGGATTTTACAAGACACTCAGAGGTAGATAAATGATTTATATGTCATTTTGTAGTTGCGGAAGCAATTTATCTAACTTATTAGCACTCAGGATTTGAAGAAGTAGGTAGCACCTTGAAAGGATTTGATCTTATCCTCACTATTTTAGGTTGTGCCTCTCAACCAAGGTAAGACAACCTGTATTGTAGCCTCTATTTTGTGAAGGGGGTGAAGATGTCCTTGTATTATGCATATTGTATGGAGATGGCCTTGAGAAAACATTATCAATTTCCCATTATTCAAACTCAACATAGATGTCACTATTAAATGATGGAAATGCTTTCACGACAAGGATGAAGCTACTTGAGACATAGTCTGATCCTGACTGCTTTGTGCATTTTTTGTAAATGGATTATATTCTCTTGTTGAGACATAATGCAACATAGTGGTAGTATAGGTGGGATTAGGTGATTTAAATGAATTTTGGGGTGGGAGATTTTTAGACAAGACTAACCAGAATTTTCCAAATTCTTTGAGGACCTTTATAAAACTTGAAAAACAAAACCCAAACAATAGAATGCTTCAAAAAGGTTAAGGTATTCCTTCAACCAGGATATGTGCACCAAATGGAAGCCCAAATCTGCACTCTTCCACACAATCTTTGATGGTATATCAAAAAATCTTGAGATTTAAAAATATCTATTTTATCATACCTAAGGTGCACCCATACGTTTATAAACAATCTCTATATTAAGGAAGGCAGGGTGAATTTAAATTTGTTTATCCCTTTATCAGATGAAAGATATTTTGATCTTGGGATTACAAATACCACTAATCTATCACAAGAATGAGACCTACATGATGAAAGAAACTCTAAACACCAGATTGCAATAGGAGTAAGAAACACAAATTAAAAGCATTCTGGAATATAAGCATATGAAAATTTTTCCCAGAGACAACAAAAAATAATCCAGAAATGACCAAAATTATTAGTAGGGGAATGTTACAAGAACAATCTCAGATCTTATTAGTGGCTATACATTTGTAGCCAACATAACATGATATAAATTTGATGCAAAAAGGAATTAAAATGGTTCTCAGGTGGTTTCTTAGAGAATGGGCTTCTTCCCATATTTTCCCATGAAAATTCTAAGTTTCTCCAACCATTTGCATGAAAAATTCATGCAATATATAACTTTCACTCACTCGCTCACTTTTCCCCTCAAATATTCCCTCCAAAAGTGGAATATTCAAAGCACCTTTGCTTTACAATATTTCTGGAAAATGACATTTAACAAACTCATAAAAAGTTTCAAGTTGTTCTTTAAAAATTTGAATCATTACAAAAAAATTATCATTCTTCAAAGTGGAAGCACGTTTTTCATTTCCCACGCATGTAGATCCCTTTCATTTAATCATTTCAATTTTTCCTTTTCCAATTTTTACTCTACAACTTTGGATCTGGTAATTCATGTTTTTCACAAACCAAAGTAAAAATTCATTTGAAAAATTCCTTGGATTCACAAATTGAACCCCCAAGTTGATTAATCTGGACCTTGCAAACCAAAACGACACAAATTGGAAAATAATTCAATGAAGATTGATGCCAAAAATGCATCTCCAAACTTCCTAGAGGTCAAATGGTGGCCAAATGGGTGAAATTCACAGCTACCCTCAATCTGTTCCTCAAATTCAAATTTGAGCCCTCCATATGGCAGATCCAGGCCTCGGGACGTCTTTTTACCCTTTTACTACTTTTGGAAAATTTGCACAATTTCTTGATTTCCTCCGTCACTCCACCAATGAGATTTGGGCCTGACACATGGCGTAATATGACTGGATACGGAGTCACAGCCCAATTTTACACATTTTTCATCTTTCGAGAAAAAAGGAAAAAAATTCATTTTTCCTCTGTGGCTCTACCCTTCCACTTCATGTTTCTAAAGTGGGTCCCAACAAAACCCCGAGTCCCTTTATGCCTTTAACTCCCTTTTCCCTTAAAGGGAAATTTTTTTGCTTTTCCTCCGACAGGCTGCACCTCCACTATTGACTTCTCAAATGAATTTTCACTTTTTACGCTTGAGCTTGCGGGTTAGTTTGATAATTTGAGTCATTTGAATACAAGAGTAAAAATTTCCAAATTACCCCCAATGGTTTTCCTCCCCACCTCCTTAACTTTTCAAACTTCCATGTGTCACCATAGCGCACCTTGGGGTGGTCCCAAAAATTTGATACCTTGAATTAGCACGGGCTCACCATGTATGCTGTTCCGACGATATTTTTATGAATGCTTAAAACTCAACGGAAGGCACAACGTGTCATGCTCTGAGACAGTCCCCTTTTGGCCATTGAAAATTATAAGTAAAAATCAAAGCAAGCGGAGGCCTCCATGTTTACCCATCTCAACAAGCCTCTACGTGTCCACCCGGTGCTACTTCAAAGCTAGACCAAAAATTTGATTCTTAAACGAGCATTGTTCGCCCACGTGGACATATTTCTGAGTTGAGGTATTTTATAGAATTTTTGAAGTATTTAGCTAAGCCGCATCCAACCAAAAGGTGCCACGTCCCCTGTAGATGCAAGGATGCAAATTTGATTGGGAGAAAATGCCCGTCAAGCTGTAAAATACAGAAACACAAGCATTTGAGTGTGAAAATGAAGTTTTCTTCAATGACAGAGAGTTTAGACTATTGCAAGGGTCAAACACGATCCTTAGGTACACATCAACTCATTATTCTTCAAGTATTTCAAGGTAGAACATCAAGAACAAAAATTCTAACTGTGGTAATAGAGGGAATGGGAAAACACGAGTTTTTTGAAAGGACAGAGCCTAGGGAACTCAAAATACAGACCTTTCCAGAGGAACAAAAAAACTAGGAGACAAATATGGACCCATACATGATCTTTGACCAAGAGGCAGACTAAAAACGGAAACAAAGACTAGCCAAGCACAACATGGGGAAGGATAAAATGATAGAGGCCATAAGCAAAAATGGGGAAGACAATTTTAAGAACCAAAAAAACCCTAACACATAACCATGTAGAGAGGAAGACTCTTCCTCTCTCAAAAGAATGTAAAGAGAAAGAATGGTGTTTGTGATCGTTAATCATTGAGAGTTCATTTTCTATGAATTCTGCTCTAGTTGAACCTGTGTGGTTGCTACACCTTATTTGAATAATTGAGTTACATTTATTTAACCTTACGATGTATAATGTTCTATTTTTGGATAATTTCTCAGCAAATCAAAGTTAATGAACATAAAATAAATCATGAGTTAATGAAGTTATTTAATATTAACTAAATAAAATATGGATGAAGAACTTAAGGGGTGTTGGATTTAGGGTTTGGCAAGGTTTCTATAATTTGAATATTAATCCAAAATTAATTAAGTGTTAATGGCCTCCTAGGGGTATGTACATCATGATGAAGTAGTTCTGTTGGATGTTGTCACACACCAAATACAGAACTGTACCTTCGTGAAGACTAAGGTCTTCATGAGGATACAGTGTTGCAATTGACATGTTACAACACCCTTATACATTAGTTCATCTATATCTACACACATCTGGTCTTGAACTTAGTTTCTCTCTAGGCCAAGCTAGTAGTATGAATTGGAATAGGAAGTAGCTTTCTATGACTTAGGGTACCTTGGCACATTCAATTGAATTAGGTTGGATGAGTATGCCCATATACCCTAAGTCATCATGAGCGTCTCCTTATAACAAATTATGTCACTAACCTAGGTTAGGGTCAAACCTTGGGCAAGTAGACTGATAGAAGTCAGTGAAGACCATTCTAGATAACAGAAGAGTGAGATGAAGGATGTATTCTGATTTGATGAATATGTCATCTAGGAATAGTAACATCAACAGTATGTTGGAAATCTTTGGCCAAAGTATCGCAAACTGCTGGTTATGTTGCCCTATGTCACCTAGTTTAAGAAACGTGATTTTAGATGAATATTGGTAAGAAATATTTAGATAGGTTCTTTAAATAGGTCACTCAGTACCCAAATTAGGGTAAGAAACCAAGTATACGTAGTATACATAAAATTATTCAATACTTAGAGACAAACATGAGAGATCGGTTAGAGACCAAGTTATGCAATGAGAGATCGGTAATTCACCAGGTTATTTACAGTTGCATATGGTTTTCCATTATGAGATTGATTGGCATGGAATGTGTGTTCTAAATTATGTTTTATTTAGAACAAAGAACATTGTGTATAAACAAAAATTTCCCTTGTTTCTAAATTCTAAAAATGGGAATGTTACATCTTTCCCCCCAAAAACAAGAATATTCTCGGGAATATTTTATGTTACAAATTTATTCTAGAAGATGATAATTATGAGTTTCATTCTATACTACCATGTGTATGAAACATGATTCTTTTTTATGTATTCCACTTGTGTATGACTGGGATGTATGTTCGTTACTTTTGGCAGCCTACTTGAAACGTTCCCTCCCAGTTTTGACTAAACAATCATTTAAAATGATCACTGAGCATATCCAAATACTTTTGACATGACGCACACCTACACTATCTTTCAAAATCATTTTTGGGCTCAGTGCACTCCACTTCACGTATTTTTGGTTTGAATGCCACACATGATGTTTGTCAAATATTACTGAACTACCATCTATGTTTGTTCTTAACTCATTTCAAATCTTTAATCACCTTTGTACGAACTGAGTAAAATCTACTTTACAAATTGGGAAATATTTTATCAACATGGGACCAAATGAATCCTTTCATATATAAAGCCTAGTATTTACTTATTGTCTGCACATGTTTTCTTTCTTGTTCTAAGCATAAGGAATTCAATCAGGAAAATGGATAAAGTGCTCATGGCTCACAGCCTAAAATATATTTCTTCAGAAGACGTAAATTAGATTTTCAATTTGAGTGGTCCTGATGAAGATTTTGTAAGGGATCTATTTAATATAGAATGTGTGGGTGATACCAGAGGACCCCTAACATACTAGCAAGTTTGGTTAGCACTTCTTTCTCAGTTAATCAAGATCAATCCTATGTTTTTGTCCTTCCAGGTTATGTATTTCCATCTTTTTATACGGGAACATATGAAAATGCCTGAGGAATTAAAGAAATATTGGATCAAAAGGAGGCCTTAGGTCTTTGCGCAAACTATTTTTTAGTGCCCTTTCTTATGTAACAAAGAATTTGTATCAAAATATATTCCTAAGGAATCATATGTACTATACAATAAATCATTCATTGATACAGTGCATGCCATTTCCAACAAGGTGAATGAGTTGGAGAAGTGGATTCACTCCTTGGAAAAGAAACAAGTGGAATTTTTGTCTCTGCCACCAAGTCTAGCATCAACACCATCTTTGAGAAAGAGGAAGGGTGAAACAACCTCATCCCCCAATTATTATATCAGATGGAGAAGAGGACCAATCAATATTCACTCGTCTCTCAAGGGAAACATTCTCCTCAGCTTGGGATAGTAGAGGAAGGTTTACAAGTCAGTTATCCACATATCTAATGCATTGCACCTCTTCCTCTAAGTGGTAATTTATGGGACCCCAACAAACTCCTTCTGCGAGGGATAACCCACCCTTTTTAAGAAAATGGGAAACCAGAGCTAGATCAAGGCCTCGTAATTCATCTATCCAACAACATGTGGTGCCTAACCCTCTTATCATTCCCAAAATTCCCTCTCAAAGTAATCCTAGCAAATTAACACTTCACAAAGGGAAAGAAAAAAAAAATTCTTCTCAGGTGGTTTGGATCTTTTGGACTGGGTGTCATCCCATCAAAGTAAAATTGATCTTGAACAAATTATGAACCCCCCTAGGATAACTTTGGAATAAATTCTTGATAAGGGTATTTCCAGGGACCTAGTTGGGTCAATCATCTTTATAAAAATAGCACAGGGATCGGAAGAGTTTGTGCTGAGAAAAAACAAACTTCCTTTGTTGGGAGGAGACTATGAGAGAAGACTGAAATATATCTGACAATTGTTATCCCTTGATTGTCTCTATTTTGGTGTGTATACATATTTCATTACCAAGGGAAAGGGCCCCTATAGAACCTTATCTTTTTTTTCATTCAAATTGCAAGAAATACAAGAATATTAATAATTCACATGTCTGTTCCAAGTATGTGTGAAATTTTAATCTAATCCACTACGAACTATTATATCCTTTTATCTTTCAATTGAAACAAAGGAAAAATAAAATTTCAGAAAGATAATTACATTTTAATGCATCAGAAACATCATTTCACAATATCAGTTTAATGGAATGTGGAAAAATAATAAAAATTAAGGAAGAAAATGCCTAAGCATGCTTATCATCTTTTGTGCCTGCATCCTCTTCCTCTTCATCATTTTCTTCTCCATCTTGCTCCTCTGGAAGCCTTACCATATAAGCATCATATCTCTAGAATAATTCATTTCTTTCATCTTTGTTAGGTCCAACGTGGTGCTGGAAAATCAATGTTTTCCTTGCTATTGAATCCATACACTAAGCCATTTTTTTCTTATATTCTAGTGGCTTGGCTTTCAATTCCTCAATTCTATTCTCAATCTTCCTCATATTTTCAATAACTTCATAGCAGAAGTCACTTTCCTATATACTATTTTCAAAGGATTAAAGTAATAAATCAATTTTTAAGTCCCCGTAGCTATTTTGAATTTATCTACCACCATGTCCTCTAACCTCTGATCGATAGCATCAACTGAATCATTGACCCAGTTCCTCTTGACTTCAAGTTTTTTCTTGATTTCATTCAAGGTGTCTAATCTAATTTTTGAAAAAAATTCAAGAGCATACTAAGTTCCTTTGTACTTTCTTGGTATGATTTTTTCCTACTCATCCATTTTATCACTAAGACGGGTTATGCAGTCAAGTCTAGGGAGATTTCCTTCTAAGTAAAATATCTCATTATCACACTCTTCAATTATTCTATCAATTTCCATAAGTCAACTTTTGAGGTCCTCATATTTTGACCTTACCTATGTGATAGCTTCTTTTCCCTTCCCATTCAATTGTTCAATTCAAGTTTCCACTGGTTGGACCTTATTAACAACACTATTTACTTTATATATACCCTCAAGGGTATTCACATATGCACTTTCTTGTTCATGACTAGTTTTCCCTGTCAATTGCTGTAAACATGAACTTAAGCCCTTAATTTTCTCCTTTAGTTTTTTTTTTGTCATTCCATTTTCATCTACTTTTTATAGAAGACCACTTAGTATTTAGATACTCCATATTTTAGTTGTTCCCTTAAAGGTTTTCCTGAGGGAATAATCTTAATGTTGTAATCGTCAGTAGTTATGTCTTTTCTTGTCTTATCCTCAAAAGGAATTGCTATCTCTAAGGTCCTTTCTCTAGATGAATCAATATGATTATTTGTGATGGTTCGCGCCCCTTTTTGGGGCTGTAGTTATCTTTGGAAAAGATAGAGTAGTAAGGTCAACCACTTACACAGGAATGGTTTCTTGTTCATTTGAAATTAATTCACTGATCCATCCCTTTTTCAAACTTGTTCCAGCTTTTGTTTCCTACAATCCTTGGTGGAATTTCTTTGGAATGATTACTATCTGTTCGGATATTTCCTATTCTTTTTGTATCAATGATCAATTATTTTCTTGGAAACTTATCTCAAGGATCCCTATGCTAATTTCACTTTGTATTACTAATTCTTCTTGATGTTTCTTTTCTTGGTCTGTAGTTTTAGATTGATCATATTTATCTTGAGTTTTATCAATATTCAAAGGAAACTCTCTCATTGTTTCACCAGCTAAAACCATGGTGGAATAAATTTCTTCCCCTTCACCCTTTTGTATCAAATTTTGGGCTATGGGTTCTTTTTCTCCAAAAACCAACTGAGATTCCAAACTACTATTTTCATGCCCTAATGATACCTCTCACAATGTCATGGAAAGTTGTAAGAGGAATTTTTCCTCCTCTTAGTCTTCAAAAAGCTCAAAGTTTTGATAAGAAAAGGAATAACAAGAAAGATGGGGCCCACAAGCATTAGAATTTGTAATGAATCGTGGACACTCCTTGGAAACTTCATATAGCTCTTGAAAACCCGAAAGGTACAAATTGCATAAATCTATGAAGTTGTGATCAATCTATGATGTGCATAAACTGAGCTATTTATATTTTCCACTGAGTTATGTGTAGAGTTCTTGACCAAGCTGTATTAATATGGGTGAACTCTTTAGAGGACCCGAGCTATGTAAGAAACCATCAAGTTTCACCACCAAAGTGAAGGGGCGAGTGGCTTTATCAAGTTATATGTCAAAGGATGAACTGAGCTCCATCCCCAAAATCCAAAATCTTTGGAATTTACAATGAACACTAAGCTCAACATGGTTGAATACATTGGTCTAAGGTAGGATATGGAACAAGACAATTGGAAAAGTCATGGAGCTCAAGATATGCAGAGAAAACTCGGCAATGCAGTACAAAGAAATAGATAATTATCTCAGTGCTTCAATTATCAAATGCACGCATCAAATTGGCCAAGATATAACAATTTATGTCAAGATTTTCCGAGCCCCTAGGAGGTAGATCAAGACACTTCAACAGGAAACTTGGAAAAGCTAAACTGGATACCAAACCCCATGATCAAAGAAAACTGACGGGTGCTAAAATGTGACAAGGAAAGCACAAGTAAGGTGAAATCAAAGCTCTATAACCCATCAATAATACAACTGAGCTATCATGTAATGTATTGATCCATTCATAGCTGTCAAGAGATTCTAAAGATAGACAAGATTTTTCTACTTCAACATAGTGATGGGACTAGTTGAACTATCAGACCCTACAGAGAGCCTATACATGGCGAAACAGGATGAACCATATAAGGTTACACCAAGCTATGCCATTTAAGATTGAAGAGTTGTGATAACTCAATGCAACCAGTGGGAATTGATTCATTTCCAAGGCTTGGGAATCATAAAACAGAATTGAACCCCATTCTATGGAGAGGTCATGCTTGTGCATTAATAAGTCAAATTCCACGCCGAGTGGGTCACATAAATCAGGCCAAACCCTTAGCAAAATTAAATGGGCTAAATTTTTGTAAAGGATCAAGCTCTATGTTGTGACCATACAAAACTCTGTGTAGGCTTGGCGAAGCCAATAGGGAGAAGACAAGTTTTAGTTTCAAGTCAAGCTAGCATGAAGTCTTCCCTCCTGTAGGTTAATTTGAGGAGCCATCGAATTGAAGGCCAAGCCATGAGTTGGAATGGCTTGCTTAGATATTTTTTAAGTCGAGTTCAAACTATGTAAAGAATAATGAGCTGTTGAGCCACACATATAGTAGAATCGGGTTGGTTGTCAAGGTTGAATGAAAAACTGAGTCACCCATAATGGAAACCAATCCAATTTCATGACCTAACTCATCACCAAATGGTTCACGGTGTCACAGGGATGAACTTGTACAAGATAGTGGACTCATTCTAGAAAAGGGGGGCGAGTCAAGCTTTGGCATGAATAAAAATGGGAAAGTGGGAAAGTTCTATGGATCTCGGGCCAATGCAAGATGATTCAATCCCTCAAAAATTTTGGTGGGGACTTAAGAAAATCATGGTGAGGAGGAATGTAGAAGGACTTGAAGATCTAAATTTGAGCCAATGGTGAGTCTCATTATGGGCCCATGTGGGTGAAGGAGGTGATTTGCGTGGGGTTTCCATGTGGCCCCTTGGCACAACTCCAAAATGGAAAAAATCAAAGGAGAGTTCAAAGCTACGCAAGGCATCCATGTGGAGTTTATATGGTGATGGACCCGTTGAAAAAGAGTTATTAGGGATCGAGTCACGAGGCTAAGATCTTGTATCACCCATGATATGGTCATGCATTGGAAGCCCGAGGAAAGTGAATCAGCCATGGAAGAACCAAATGGCCATGTCAAGGTGGATTTTGATGAGTCGAGTTGGCATGTTATTCATATAATACAACATGGCACTGAAACATAAAGTGAGACAGGTATGGCTCGACCGATGCAAAGATTGATGTATGAGAGGATCTTGAAGTGCACAAACTACACACCAGTACATATAATAAAGGGTATGATGTATAAGGCATATGAGTCAGATCGACATGTAAGGGACATCTTGACACATTCTAAGGAGGCTTGGTAGCATTAGGTAAAATCCATCTCAGTTGAGCTAGCTTAGTTGCAAAATATCAAAAAAATTCCCCCTCTTTTTTTATACACACTTGCAAATGAAGATATAGTGGGCACACCATTTTTAAATTCAAAATCATTTAAAAAATATGCAAAAGCATTGGAAAAAGAAAGAAATAATTAAATTTTGATTTCCAACCAATATTTAATTACACATTCCCATATATTACAAGCAAACGTGGTGATTCTCGAAAAAGGATGCATGTTCTCATAAGGCCATAACTTGAGAATTTATTAACAAAATCACACAAAATTAGTCTCTTGGAATCATGATTCTGAGACATTTTCAAAAAATCATGAAATTCAGAAATTAATGAAGATTTGAGGGTGTGTTTTATAAAAAACAACCCCCGTTTAGTTTGGTTGTTGGAGAGTGGTTGAAAATGCAATTAATGGGCATGACCATCATTTTTTCTCTACTACAAATCATGGGAAAACATGGGTAGATTTTTCAAATAAATTTCCATCGTTTCACGTCATTTATTACAACTTTCAAGTAGTTGGAAATTAGATTTTGATATTACCTTTTCTCTCTCTTCTCATTCTATAAATCGTAATCTTGGGCTCATTTGTGGAAGAGTTAGTCATTTTCCTCCTTCCCCCTCTCTCTTTCTTCTCTACTTAGGTCAAATGTCAAGCTTAAGACTCCTTTCCAATATTTGTAATGGTATTTCCTTCCCACTGATGTTGTACTATGCATACTTATGAGAGCAATGTAATGTGTTTTGTGATGCATTTTGTCCAGCCTTTGCATGTTTTGTTATCTCTGATTTCCTCTCTACATTACAGGGTATACTATGCATATTCTAATGCTCATTGTAGGTTTTTGGGATTTGTTTTTAATGGGTATGAAGTGGTGTTCTATGTGAATCTCATCTTTGGCATGTGATGCATCTTGTCCACCCTCTTCATTTCTCATATCTGTCCATTTCAAATAGCTAGGAAATGATTAATAACCTCCTTTTCTGGTTTATCACCACTCTTAGTGTAGGTTTACTTTTCATGCACTCTCTCTCCCTAGTCCCTTAGAAGGGTAGATTAGGATTAGGATTAGTTTTCTTTCCCACATTAGGAGTAGTTAGTGGTAGGTAGTCTAGGACTAGGAACCATCCTTCTCTAGATGGTTATCTCAAGCCCGCAAGTCTCACATCTTGAGTGGTAACCCAATGTTACACAAATTACACTGAATTACCCATCCACAGTTAGGCCATTTAGGGGTGTTGTAATTTGGTGATAATAAGAACATAAGATTGGTGTCCTGTTTGGCCTCTTGAGATCCTTCCACATTAGGATTGGGTGTTTCCACTAATGGCTCCTATTTTTTAGAAGAACGTTGATCCATGAGAGTCTGATCATGCAATGCACATGTACAACCATATGAAATATGTGGTTGATTGCATGTGAAACACCATTCAACCTCATGTACCATATTATTTTTCAATGAGACTAGTGCTTGATTAGAGCTAACAATAATAGGTGGCCGAGAAAGAACAACTATCACAAGTGGAAGAGAAGCATTTTGAGCCTATCATCTATTATTCCATTGATTTTATCCATACCTCTGATTCAAATGTTGATTTTCACATGCCAGATAACCTTGATTAAATCCTTGATTTTAAGCATGTCCTTGATTAGAAAAAAAATAGTAGGATTGGACTTGCTGTTTCTCCAAAGGTAAAATTTTATTGGAATTTTTTTAATCAAGGCTTTCATGTCTTCATCATCCTTTTTTTGTGCAGGAGAATAGGATGTTGAAATATTATGTAGGGAATTTTTTTCAAGAATAGGAGCAATAGAAGGTTGAGAAGCTTGAGGTAATTAGAAAATTTTCATCCCTAATGACTAATGTATAGGCCCTAGGTAATATTACACCCCCATAGATTGAATCATGAAAACAATAGCATAGTTTAATGTTTTAAAATAGTAAATAAATGCACCTTCGGGAATTAGTATTACTATGATTGGAATTATCTCCCTGGTCTTCTGAAATATGATATTAAAGTCTATTATGAGCTCATTAGGATCCCTCTTTATGTTCTTCAACTACTCTAACAAAGAAAGGTTATCTTCCTTCTCTCTAAACTAATTACAAAGGATTTTCCCCAACTCATTCCAATTAGAATTGACCCTGATGTCAAACTTATGAACCATTACAGACCTTTTCCCTTGAATAAAGAAGCCAGTAGTTTATAGCTACATCATGTTAAAAAAATTGGTGAACAAAACAAACATTGGTAATATATTAAATGTGGTCAGTAGGAGTAGTATGGTTCTCCCTAGTAAAGAAAGGGATACTTTTCATAAATCCTACTTGAATGGGATTCTGGGCATTGAGAACAAGGGGAATTCTACCCATGAAGCTAACAAAGGGTATATTTTCCTGTTGTTCCATTCTAATAGGTCTTAGAATTCTAGTATATTGAAAAAAATCCTTACCATGAGGTGGTGTGGAAAGAGTTATATTTGGAGGTGAAGGTGACCTTTGAACTTATCTTCCTCTTCTTGTTGACAATTAAAGGTACTCAAAATCTCATTCTTCTGCTATTATGGGTCTTATATAGACTCTTCTAATGAACCCGAGAATTAACACTGTTGGAACTAGTTGATTTTAATGATGATGTCACTATATGTGTAAAAACAAGCCTCCAAAGGATACAAATTACTGATTTACACATCAGAACTCAGCAAAGATAAAATTAATGTTTCCACTTGTCCCACCAGCCATGCTAAAAATATTTTCACTCAAATATGCACCTATCCCAAATCAAATTGACCTAAGACTTGAAACAACATGTGACTATCTCCAAGTTGTGGGACTTTGAATTGAGATAGACCTTTGAAAAAGGCCGACTTCCTCTACCTACTCCTAATGCAAAGATTACTTCTAGAAATGAAAATTCATATACCTAATACTAACCTAAAATTCCAAGGGACCAAAAAGAGAGGGAGATTCATGAAATTAAAATCCTAAAGTAAGGGAGGTGATAACACTAAGAACAGGGGTGGAGAGATTCTGAGTGAGTGAAAATAGAAAGAAAATAAAGTAGGAGATGGGAGATATATTAAAATCACAATGGAAAGAGAGGCGGGGTGAATAATTCCTTAAACAAAATTTAAATTCATATTTCATATTTTTATTGAAATAATCAGAAACATTCAACCATCCATATATGTGTGCATATAATCAATTACACATGTGCAAGAAACCATAAGAAAGATATCAACACAAGATACAATATATAAGTGGGAAACCCTAAAGGGGAAGAAAACCCACTAAAAAAAATATTTATATTGATATTTTTCAAATTTAATAAGGCACCTATTCCATAAGGAGCACCAACCCCTAGTTTAGTAGAGCTACAATCCTACAAGGTGCACCAACCCCTAATTATGTGAATCACCAATTCCACGAGGATACAAACCACGATATGATTAACCACCCACTCAACCACCTTAATATGATATGATCTCTTATTTTTTTCAGCCACATCTGATGAATATCACTATTTCACCTCGCACTTCTTCGAATCTGACATGTCAAATCCTTCACAAAATAGTTCTTCCTTCACTTCTCAAGCCTTCAAAAACTTTTATACATGCTTTCTGATCTTCTTCAACTTATCACACACCTATATCTGATATAAATTCATGCTCACAACACCTAAAAATCTCTTCACCTAGGTCGCACTACTTGCACACACACTGCTAGCGGAAAAAAGCACCCAAAACAATGCTTTATAAGCTCTTTTACATTTCAAATTCAAAAAAAAACCATTTCTCTAATTTTTCTTGACCCATAGATCATAAAAACATTATAAATTAAAAATATAATAGTCACAAGTGACCCAAGTAGGTCGGCCTAGCCAAAAACATCATTTCATGCTAAAAAATGGTCAAATCCCTATGGGCACAAAGAGAAAAATTCTCTAACATAAAAAAAATACTTAGTCATGACCCATAAATCATCACACATTTTTAATTTAACATTTAAACTTCATAAATGGTACAAATTTATCTCAAATAATTAAATTATTTCATTTAATGGGCCCAATGTTCTTTTTACTTCTCAAAACAGGTGTTTCTTACACCCTTCAGGACCTGAAAACGTCTTTATGCCACTATATAACTTTTAAACATAAAAACTATGTCATGTAATAAATTAATGGAAATTTCATAACCTATAGAACATTTTTAATAAATTTATAATTCATGAAACAATCACCTACTCAAACCTCAACCACTTTTGTCTTCACCAAATCAACTTTCCCAAAATGAAGTTTTCAAAGATCAACTAGTTAACACCTTTTTAGGAACAAAAAATACTTATAAATGGATTAATTGGATGAAAAAATCATCCCTCTGTTACATTAAAGGTGATAGGTAAATAATCACCTAATCCATCTCATGCTTCAAACAACTCAAAAAATCAGTAGAACCTATCCTATCCGCACTTTGGAAAAAATATTCTTGTACAAAAACTTGACATGAAAAATTATCAAAAATCATAATCATGATAAAAACCTCATATAAATGGAAATATATATTAATCCTCTTTCCAACACAACTTTAATCACCTTCATAACTCTTCATGTAGCTCTAGTTATGCCCATTTTACTAAACTCTACTTCTTATTGCCTCAAAATTACCCTTTGACTAGTCAACCTGAATGGAGCTCATTTGATCATGTAACTACATCAACATGTCCTGAAACCTCTTTTTGACATCAATATATACTCATATACATTCCACAATGTCAATTTAGCCTGCAACTCCTCTGGACAACCTTGTCACAAAACACTCTTCTTCGTAAAATGACCTATTTTAGTGGGGCCCACTCGTCACCATGACCTATACCAGACCTTTATGGAAATATTAATGAGTCCTCTACATGTTCCACTCATCATCCATATAACTTGGAATTAAAACTATCCACTTAGGAATAAATTCTTTCATACCACTTTCAAGCTAGGGTTTCAAACTCATAAAAAGTTGTTTACCTTCTTAACATTTGTTCATAAAAATGTGACAATGCAATGACCTCATTATTTTTGTGAAACCTTATATAATAAATTTATAAACATCCCTGAAATCCACAAGGTCCCATGCAAATCACACAATTTATGGTGAGCATCAAAAGATCCAATTCGAGCTGAAAAATGCACTAGTTCTTTACCTTGTCTCACCAAAACTAACATAAGTTGCAAAATTATCATCCTAACATCTTGAATTTTTTTCTCAAATCACCATGACACATCACAATAAATTCTTCAATCATCATAATTTCATCACCATACCTTAAACTCTCTAGACACTAAGAGATTCATAGCCATCCCTTAGGGTTTTACACTGCAGAATCTAGGGTAAAATGGAAAAACACTATAACTCATCATGAAATAACTAAAAATGACCCAAACATACCTAGTAAACCATGATATACCTGAATTCATGCATCAATGAGGTCATGTAGCTCCAAAACACAATCTCACACTTCCTAGCAACCATACCTGCTTCGAATGAGTACCTGAAACATGGCAAATCATCTGTATCCACACCCTACAACTAATGTTAGTTCCTAAAAACTCTCCAAACCTATATCCATCGTTCCAACATTCTTCTCAAGAAACCAAGAAGCTCATACCACCATGCAACATCACCTAGGCATATGAATGGGCTTGCAAAAGTAAGTAATCCTCACTAAATCTCCTTGTATCATCTGAACCATCATGTCAACACCATCCACAACATCATCTAACCCTACTCCATCATCCAATTTGTCATTAATGTGGTTTTACATCAATGACAACACCTATAGGACCACATGCCAACAATCTCCCCCTTTTTCATTGATGGAAAACTACCTGAACTTCTCCCCCTTTTTACATTAATGACAAAGGAATACCTGTAGCAACATGTTCTTCATATTCCATAGCTTCATAACATCATTCTTTTGTTAGAGACATATACCAAAGATATCATTCAAGCTCAAGACCTTGAAATTTTCAGTCAAAACTTGATTTTTCCTTATTTGCAAGCAAGCAATCACCATGATCTCCCTGGGTCAAACAACTACATCATCTTAACATGCTAATAAAAATGAAGGATACATCATCTCACCTTAATTTGTAAGCCAAAACACCTCTTTTCACCTTCTAAGGCATGCAAAAGTTGTCAATTTTAACCTTATCCTTGTTTTGGTCTTCATGAGGCCACTATAGTAGACCCTATCCTGAGTCATACACTCTAAGAACATGCCAACAATTTCATGAATGATTATACCAAACCATCATACCTTCCTTCTTGAGCATACACCATATTGTCTAGGCATAAGAATATATTTACAATGCACTTTCTTTCTCTCTATACCATACTTAGGGCAAAGAGCCCTAATTAGTCTTCTCAGGGTATTTAGTATCAACTTTGTTGTGTTAAAACATGTTATTCATACCTTTTCTTGTCAGAAAAACACTACCCCTGGACTTAAGACCACTATTTTTATCCCAACAAGCACAATTTGAGTATTCTCACCTTGTTATCTTGGCTAAAAAGTCACCTTAGACCACATTTACCTTGCCCTAAACCATTTCTTTAGTCCTTAATAGTCATAATTGACTAAGATCATGCATAATAGGAACAAAATTTGACATTTCATTTTATAGACACCCAATACATACCTATAATACCTTGAGAACCTTCACATCACCTTCTAAAGGCATACTACCAAGCTCCCCCTATCATGAACTCACTTTACTCATTTGAGCAACATTTGGACCTGTAGAATAGAATTTTCTTGTTACAAGCACTAACACACTTCAAATCATCAATACACCACCAAGATAGGATTTAAATATTCAAGAAGATGACTTCTTAAAACACTATATCTCATGTATTATCATCAGAGAGTAATCTCATGCACTCCTCTTGTCCTGATAGGCACAAAAAGACTTCCTCACATGTAGATGCAATTAAACATACCTTGTAGCACTGTGGGACTCCTCATGAGATCAAGAACCATAATTTTGACTCATTCATGTCTTGTGTACCAAATCATTTCCTTCTTTATAACTACATCTCTTTGCATAACCTTTAAGAGAAATCTAAACACAATATGCCCTTCTCCCATACTTCGCTAGAAACCTACAAGCCTGTAGGTTAACTTTTGAGGAAAAGCATAGTAGTACCCTATTATTTCACTATCACTAGATACCCATTTTCAATCCATGGATATGAAATAGACCATATGGAACATCAAGATATGTCAAAAATGAATCTTAGAACATACCTCACACCTTGTGAAAAATCATACTCTTCCTTTGAGAGTACACTACACCTATAACAGACCATTCTTGTAGAGATGTCAGAACCCTGTCTCTTGTTTACTTTGTACCTATATGAAGGCCAATTTTGGGAACCAATCCACTTCTATCACTTTTTATATGTATTATCAAGAACACTTCATAGTATATTCATACTTCAAGGGACTTTCTCTGTGAAAATACCTCTGAGAATCAACAAGAAGATCATTATGCTTTCCTTTCACCATTAACTTGCTCAGTCACAATCCACTAGCCCTGGGATCTTGAGAAGAACAACATGACATTTGATATACAAGAAATCATTATTTTCTCTTACTTGATGAAGCCACTCATTTGATCACACATCTTTTAGATCAAATTTACATACTCAATATTTTTAGGTAAACTCATAAGATGCACAAGTAGTGACCTACAGGTCAATCCTAGGCCAAAACATACCATATGAAGCATCAAGGCATAGACCCTTGTTTATTTTGACCTTATACCATCACATTTGACTCATTCATAGAATTTCAACTATTACTCATGCTCATAAACCTCAGAGATTTCATGAATATCTTACAAAAGCTTGTTCATACCATCAAAAGTACATACACAGTCTTTTAACCCATGTACCACTAAGAATCACTCGTAAATTTTTATGAAGATATTTGAAAGATGTGAAACCTGATTTTAATACCCATCATAGAATACCAATCTATATCCAAAAACCATGTCACCTTGACTCATCTCACACAAGAATCATGACACACCTATTCAAAAATACTCAACTTCTTAATTAGGTCTTTTTACACTACCAACATGTCAAGTTGCATCACTGTCAAAAATCTCCAGGAATCTAGACATTTTTAGGACCTAAAACCACTTAAATCCTTTAGCCATAATTTTCAAGATGATATGTATAAAATTTTATCCATAAACTCCATCATTTGGACCTTCAAAAAGCATATTCAAGTCATATCGCTCATAGCAAACAATGAAAACCCACTTAGGGTAACGATGTAACAAAATTACACAAATTATTATCTTATGATCTCAAAATTGATCATACATATTGTATTTTATCATTTCCAACTCTCTTAGAACATTTTATAATGAATTAAAACAAGAATAACCAATGATCATACCTGAATTCATCTTGATTGTATTTTGTATAGAGCCTTCGATTTGAATCTTGACTTTACATACATCTCTTCATTCAGAAGTAATATATTGATCAAATAATCATATATGATTACACTAGACCAATTCAAACACATTCAGATTTCCATTTAAACTATTAAAATCATGACACAGGACCTCAATGACACACAGACAAACCAACATGCCCAGACCATTTATAATGACAATATTATACCTTTGAGAAGAATGAGTACACAAGGACTCAAGATAACCTTTTACAACTTTTATGAATTTACCTTCATAGCTTCATACTCATTATGGACTCAAAGACTCATTTCATACATGCCTTTTCAACACATGATTGACCTTATGACACCATTAAGACTCAAACTTGTCACCAAGTCCTTCACAGACCACAAACCCTTTCAAAATTACTAACCTTTAGAGAGACAATGGGAACATATTTCTATGAGACTTACATACTTATTATGACATGATAATGAGACTCATTAACATACACTACCAACCATACACCATGATGATACAAAATCAGACCATAAGAAATAAGACAAGTACATCCAATGGCCAATATACTGAGAGTTTGTCATATCACACACAAAAAAACCAAATAGATCCATCAAAACATACTTAGAGACACTGAATGACATACCTTATGATCATGGAGGAGCACATGCATACTGACCAAATCATCTCCCCCTTAGTTTAATGCTTCATTTACACTAATACACCTCCAAGAAGCATAGTAAAGGTATATGATCACTGTGAATACCTAAAAGAAAGTCTTGAAGAGGTCCAAAAAATTATTAGGCACCTGGAAAACTCCTTCATCCTCTCTCTTAAGATCAGAACTTTGTGTTTTTCCTCTTATTCCATCATCACTAAGATCTTAAAGAAACAACATGGTATCTTCTTAGTTTCCAAGTCCTTCTAGAACAACTATCATGCATTCTAGCCCTTTGATCAAGTTACTTCCATACATTCTAAAAGGTCCTTAAGCATACCTTTTCTTCTACAGAATAAGCATGTAAAATCAAACCCTTGCCACGTGACCAACCTCATAACATTTATAACACACATCTAAATTATTTCTCTTGAAATTTGCATCTTGACTAGGTGAATCATACAAGCAATACCTAGTAGAGTGACCTTGTTCATTACAATTGTAGCATATTACCCACTTAGAAAATTCACTTCTATTGTCTCTCCAATACCAAGAGTCTCTAGGATATCTTCTACACTCTCTATCCCTATGACCAAATGCATTACAAGTAAAACAATGACCATTGAAATTTCTCTCATACCTTGAGGCATTGGGCCACCTAATAGGTCTTGGTTTCACATTGTCCTTGATGAGTGTCACCTTATTTATCTTCCTTAATAACATGTTCACCTATTTGTTTTCTTGAAACAAATGTCTTCTTGCTTCACTTCCTTGCCTTTAGATTCCTCTTTGAAGCCCAAACCATTTCTGTCATCTACTACTCTTTTTTTCCAAGTAGATCATCTAGGTGTTTTGCACTTTTCTCAAATTTTTGAAAGGCCATAGTCTTCTTGATAACCTCTAGTAACTCAACCCTTAAGAAATATATATCTTCTTCTTATTTTAAACACAAAATCTCTTTATCTTTCAAATTTGAAACAAAATACTTAACCTTTTCTTCTAGCAGTCAGACTGACTCTTTTTCTTGGTAGATTCAGACACATATTGTTCATCTAGCTTATGAAATTGATTTTCATACTCCTTGATCTATAAACTCAGATTTTGGTTCTATTTATAAACATTCTTTAGTTCTCTTTTAATTCTCTCAAAATAATCTTTGTCATCTTCATTATCCTCACTAGAATAGCTGCAATTACCATAGATAAAATATCCTAACAAATAATATCCATCACCAGAAGACAACATACCTTTTTTAGTCATAAATAATGTCACATTTTCAAGATGCTCACTTATAATCAAAATTTGATACACCACTGCTAGCATCAGATAAAATAATCATCCTTATTTGTGTAGTAAACTTTTCATATCCTTCTTCTTGTAGTTAAACCTCTTAAATTGTTTCTTACCTTTACCAAACTTGTGATCTCTTCTTTTTAGGTTCAACCTCATGATCCTCATCATCATCCTCCTTCTCGTGCCTATGGGGACACTTGGCATAAAAATGTCCTACTTTACCACAATTAAAACACTTATAAGGAAGCTTACAACTATAATTACCATATCCAAGCTTCATTATTTTAGACACCATATCAAAGAGCTCTAAATATTCAATTTCAAAAGTAGTGACATCATCATCCTTTACCTTCTTGTACATTTATCTTTCATTTCTGATTTGAATGAAACCTCTTTCTTAGCTAGTTTGGATTCACATATCCTCATTTCATAAGGGTTGTCAAAGTATCATGCAACTCATCTAATTTAAAGGTAGTTAGATCCTTTGATTCTTCAATAGAAGATACTTTGGAATCAAATTTAGGAGTTAGTGACCTTAAAACCTTTTTAAGAACTTATTTTTTCACATCATCTCCTAACCCTTTCATGCTATTGAAAAATTTATCAAATCTAATAAGATATACAACAATGGACTCATTATCATTCATATTAAGAACTTAAAACTTATTTCTAAAGGTTTGTAGCTTTACAATTTTTACCTTTGTGTCACCATCATATAGAACATGTGGTTTATCTCATGCATCCTTTACTGATTTACAACGCATCACTTTTCCCATCTTTGATTCTCCAAGATCACTTATGATGGAATTAAAATATTTTGAATTATTGGTGTATGCCCTCTTTTCATCCTCAATAGTTGGAGATGTGGCAGGAGGAGTATAGCCATGATCCAAAATATTCTAAATATCAAACCCTTGAGCCATGATAAAGGAATTCATCCTAAATATCCAAAAATAATAATTCACACAATCAAACATTGGTGCCTTACCAATGATTGTATTTGTTTCCATATTGTGCTTTAAGGCTATGCTTTCCAGATATCAAACTTCTCCAAAAGGACTTGCTATGATACAAATTGTTAGAATAACAATAGGATAGAGAGGGGGGGTGAATCAGATCCTTATAAAACTTTAAATTTAGATTTCATATTTACTTATTCAAATATTCACAAACATTCAACCATCCATATATGTGTGCATACAATCAATTATCACATGTGTAAGAAACCATAAGCAAGATATCAACACAAGACACAAGATATAAGTGGAAAACCCTCAAGGGGAATAAAACCCACTAAAACACAAAATCCTTATATTGATATGTTTCAAATTTAGTGAGGTGATAACCCCAAAAGGAGTACCAAACTCTAGTTTAGTAGAGCTACAACCCTACAATGGAGCACCAACCCCTATTTTTTTGAATCACCAACTCCACAAGGAGGATACGACCCCCCAATATGATCAATCACCCACTCAACCACCTTATGATTTTTTATCTCTCATTTTTTGTAGCCACAATTTATGGAGACCACTAGTTCAATTCAGACTTCTTAAAACCCTCATACAAACCCTAGGTCTTCAATCTCTCACATACAATCACCTTGTTCTTTTTTCAAGATTAAAACACATGCACAAATGCTTCTTGATATTCCTTGATATTTCACACACCTAATATTGTCTCAATTCATGCTCCAACACCTATAAAAATATTTCACCTAGGTCGCACTTCTTGCACACACACCACTAGCTTCAAAAAACACCCAAAACATTGCTTTTATAAGCTCTTTTAAATTTAAAATTAAAATAAAATCACTTTCCCTCATTTGGATCTACCCATGCATAATAAAAACCTCCCAAATTCATAACATAATAGTCATCAGGGACCAAAGTAGGTCTTCCTAGCCAGAAACATCATTACATGCTCCAAAAATGACTCAAAACCCCATAGGCACAAAGAGAAAAATGCCCTAACATAAAAAACATACTTATTCATGACCCATAAATCACCAGACATGTTTAAATTAACATGTAAACATCATACATGGTATAATTTGTAGCTAAAACAATAAAATTATTTCATTTAATGGGCCCAGTGTTCTTTGTTCTTCTCAAAACAATTGTTTCCTACAACCTTAAGGTCCCTAAAAACATATTTATGCTACAAGATCACTCTAAAACACAAAAAATATGTCATGTGACAGCTAAATGGAAATTTAAGAACCTATATAAAACTTATAATCAAGTTACAGGTCATGAAAAAATCACCTACTCAAACCTCAGCCACTTTTGTCTTCACCAAATCAACCTTCCCAAAAATATGTTTTCAAAGATCAACTAGTTTCCACCTTTCTAGGAACAATAAAGAATTATAAATGTATTAATTGGATGAAAAATTCATCCATCTTCACATTACATGTGATATAAAGCATTAACTAATCCCTATCATGCTTTAAACAACTCAAAACTTTCAACAGATGTTGTTTTGTCCTGCACTTGTAAAAATATTCTTGTCCAAAAAATGACCTGTAAACCTTATAAAATATCATCATCATGAGAAAATTTTCATATCACTGGAAATATATTTTAATCCTCTTTCCAACACAACTTCAAACATCCTCATGTAGCTCTAGTTATTCCCATTTTATTGAACACTGCTTTATATAACCTCAAAACTGCCCTTTGACCAGTCAACCTGAATGGAGTTCATTTGATCATGTACCTACTTCACCATGACTTGAAACCTCTTTTGAAATCAATAAAAACTAACATACATTCCACAATGCCAATTTATCATGCAACTCCTTTGGACAACCTTGTCACAAAACAATCTTCTTCAGAAACTGACTTGTTTGAGTGGGGCCCACTCATCGCCATGACATATACCATACCTTTCTAGAAATATAAAGGATTCCTATAAATTTTCTATTCATAATATATGCACTATGAAGTAAAAATTTTCCACTTAGGAAACAATTATTGTATATCACTTTCAAGCTAGGGTTTCAAACACATAAAAAGTTGTTTACCTTCTTAACATTTGTTCATAAAATCCTGACGATGAAATGACCTCATTATTTTTGTGAAAAAATATATAATAAATTTATGAATATACCTAAAATCCAAAATTTCCCATGCAAATAACACAATTCAAGGTGCAAGTATCAGAAGATCTAATTTGAGCTGGAAATGCACTAGTTCTTTACCCTGTCTCACAAAAACTGACATAACTTGCAAAATTATCATCCTAACATCCTAATTATTTTTTCCAATAACCATGAAACATCACAATAACTTCTCCAATCATCAAAATGTCATCATAATACCTCAAAATTTCTAGACATTAAGACTTGCATAGCTACCTCTTAGGGTTTTACAGTGTAGAAGCTAGGATCAACTGGAAAAACACTGTAACACATCATGGAAGCACTAAAAATGACCCAAACATACTTGGTACATAATTATATACCTAAATACATGCATTAATGAGATCATGTATCTCCAAAACTCAATCTCACACCTCTTAGCATCCATACTTGCTCTAAATGAGCAACTAAAACATGTTGAATCACATATATCTACACTATGCAACTGATTTCAATACCTAATTAATCTCTAGAAATTCTATTCATCATGCCAATATTCTTCTCAAGAAACTAATAAGCTCATACCATCATGCAATATCACCTAGGTACCTAAATGGGCTTACAAGAGTAAATAATCATCACTGAATCTCCCTATATCATCCAGTACACATCTCAACCATCAACCACACCATCATCTGACCCTAATCCATCATCCACTTTTTCATTAATGAAAACACCTATAAGATCACATGCTAACAAGATATAATTTCCACAATCCAAAACAACATTCAAATATCCATTTTCGTGGAGCACAAGAGATTTGAGTTCTATAAGAAGAACAAATTATGCACAATATATCTAAAAATGTAAAGGAAGGAAAGAAACAAAGTATAACACAACCTAGGGAAGAACAAGCCACAAACCATGTATTTTATTTCTCAAAAATATGTACAATCCATTACAAAGTAGAAATAAGGAAAGAAACCTTTGTAGAATGCTCAAATTTGAGACTTGCAACTCAATAAAGATCTGGAACAATTTTGGTAGAGTTCCTTTATGTTTTAGAATATCCCCCCTCAAAATGAGGGTTTTTTTACATTGTATAGAAAAGAATACATTGAATTTGCCTCACCATCTAATATCCTACATTAAAACTCTAAAAAGAGGTATGGGAAGCTTTGTTAATTTGTTTCCCAATGGTACTTTTCTTGAATGGGAAGCATGGATTCCATAAATCATTAAATTTGTAGTTAATGTACTCTCTACCATGTTCATTAATTCCTATCCCATCATTGATGTTCCTGTTTTCATCCACTTGCATGCATTTTTCCCTAGATAGTAGCACTCTCCTTTTCCCTATCGACTGGTTGCATAATCATCTTGGTGTTGATCAGGAGAATGTTTTCTTATGTCGGAAAATTGTATTACTTTACCTTTCTTTCCTACTACCGGAAAGTTGCATATCCACACAACCATTTGGTAGAAAATGTACCAATTCCTATTTCATCACCCCAAGCTACACCAACATGACCTGACCACCATCTGTCTTTGCTACCGACCGGTAGCATAAATTTTCTATCGTCCGGTTGCATGAGTATTTATCCTAGTAAATAGCACATGTACATGCTATCGACACCTCTCAAACTTCCACCTATCCGACCACCAATTTTCCATTTTTCTACCAACTGGTAGTACCAAACATGTTACTCGACAATAACATTTATATATGCTACCAACCGGTGGCATCAGTACATGCTACCGGATGGTAGCATGTTTAAATTATACGGGTTGGCAACATCTATAGATGTTACTAATGCCTTCATCTTATCTATTCACCTCTTCACCCAAAAATCCTATACCACCATTTCTTGCTACTACTACCAGTTGATAGTAGGTTATAATGATGTTATTTGGTAGCACAATACATGCTACCACCTGGTAGAAACTTTTTTACCCGCTCATTTTCTCAACAATATCTAGTTCACCCACCTGTAGCTCACCCACCTCACTGCATAATATCAACTTGGCCATAAATCGATCGAGCTGTCCATAAGATACCCTGTTACTTACGATACATTTCACTCCATTAACTGCTAACTCCCATGCTTGTTAATTTGTCCAATTTGTAGGGGGTGCAAAATTAGACAACAAGACCCATAAGGTTGAATACTAATTCCGTATTTATCCAAATTTTTTTATGTTCTGAAAGAGGTTACCACACACCTTATTCATCTATGCCACACCCATATCATTAGTACCCCATAGCATACATCATCTTATTAGGGATGAAATAGTCTAGGGATTGATAGTATGAGGCCATCCTTCCATCAGGGGATTGGGAGGTATAAGTGTCAAGAATTTTCTCATATTCCAAGAGGCCACTAGGAATAAAGGTGTTAATACTCAATGTTCCTGAGTTCGTTCCAGTTTATAGCTAGGAATACCACATGTTTAATGTGATAAGGTAATATTTTAAATGAAGAGATCCTATTGGAGATTATATTCCCCATAGCCAGTAGGAAGGAATTTCATCTCCCATGTAGAAAATTAGGATAGGGACGTGAGGTCAGCACTTTCATGTTGGTATAGTGTATCAAGATCAATGCAGGAGGTGAGCACCTCTAGTTATATACTGATAGTTATTTCAGTAAAAGGACATGCATAGGTTGCGGGGTAATATCCAACTAATGGTTTACAATGGGAAAAGGGTTGTGGGTCTCTAAGAATGGTGAGGGTTTGTCATTTATGATAAAATTTGATAGACTAATGGAAATTTGAGCACATGAGTTACATGGCATAATCCGTGGGCAACTAAGGAGCATATTATAGGGTAGTTCCAACTCCAGGACATGAAATTGGATATCATGAGTGGTCGGCCCAAATTCCATAGACATATTTATTGTTTCAGTTGACTTCCACTCTATATTATCATAGGCCTTAATAGTGATTAACTTAGACTCTAGTTCTATATCAGTGTATCCCAAGTGTTTGATGAGGATTAAGGTACATGTGTTAAGGCCTAATATGTTTTCCACAAACATCCTTTTGATATTTTTACGAGTAATAACCACTTCAATATATAAAGGGGGGTTACGTGTATGATCATCCATTGGAATCTCATGCTGGATAAAAGTAAGTTCTTCAGATGGAACAAGTTACGAAACCAAGGCTTGGAAGCGTGATGGATCAATTTCTATGCAAAATCCTGACCCCTGAAAATATCTATAAACAACATATTTATGAACGTTAGATATCTTAAGAAAACCCAGGATAGAAATCTTGGCAGTAGTCTTCTCAAGTTGATCAAGGAGATCATAAAAATTATCTGAAGGGTTGGGAAGAGGAGCTTTTGGAATGATAAGGTGAGAGTTTCGTGTTGCCACATAATACTCCTATGCTTTGATCTTGATGGTATTTACATGCTCAATAATAGGATAGACATAAAAAATAAGGAAATCAAAATGATTAGTTCTTTAAGCAATAACATGATTGGAATTTTTATTTTGGGAAGGTTGACCTTGATCCAGCTTCTTTTCCTCCTGTTTATGCTTAGGGAATGGATATTTATAGATTCCCAAATATTTTTTATAATTTTTAGTGGGGTTTTATGAATCCATCTCAACATCACAACTATCTATAAGGCCATGAATGAAGTCTTTAATTTTAAAACATTGATCTTTGGCATGGCCTTTGACACAATGATATTTCCAGTATTCATATTCTTTGTACCATGATGGTTTTGGTGAATCATCAACAAAGGGTGTAGTATTGAAGAATCTAACCATATTAACTGAATCTAACTATTTCAAGATTGATGATAAATAATCTGTAAGTGGAGTAAACACTCAAGATTTAATCTCGGGTTTGATTGGTCCTTTGGAAATTTTTTGAAGGAGTGTTATTATTAAATGCTTGGACATGTTTAGAATATGTGATTTTGTCACCTACAACATTCTTATTTTTTTTTCAAGATTTTTTTCTGTAGGTTTTAATTCATGGGTTTCTCTTTGAAATGGTTTTAAAGTCCCTTTAGGAAGTAAATCCTTTTCAATTTATCTTCCTTTCTCAATAAATTCTTCTAAAGTTCTTACAAGATGCATTTATAAGTGAATGTTTATCTCAGGATGTAAGTTAGGTATAAAGATATTGACTGGTTGTTTCTCTGGAATAGAACAAAGGAAGCAACTAGCTAACCTTCACCATCATTGTAAGAAACTGGTGAATTTTTCATTATTGTTTTGTTTGGTATTAAAAATTTCTATCATATTGATATCACTTTCCATGTTAAATGAAAAGTGGTGACCAAACTTCTCAGCTAAAAATGGTAAAATAGACCCTTTGGTAATATGAAGAAACCACTCTGGTTTCTAGCCTCCAAGACATTGTGGGAATAAGTGAATAAGATAATTATCGCTATATTCAACTTCATGGAAAACCATGAAGAAGTCTTTAATGTGATCCAAAGTATCACCTTTACCCCTATATTTTTCAAATTTAGGGTAGTCAAAACTAGGTGGAAAGGGCGTACACAATAATTCTTGATCGAAAGGGTATGGATATAGTTGTTCAAACTAATATTTCTTATTTTACCCAAGCTTGTTTTCTTGAATACTGGTAAGGGTATTTTTCATGTATTTCCACTCTTTTTCAAATATTTGTCCATGTAAAGGTGTGGCAAGTATGTACACATAGTTAGACTTTGACGTTTCACCACCACGATTTTTTCAGTGCAATGTTTAGTATAAGTGACCTTAGATTTCTCAGTGTGTGTAGCTCTACTTACATCTTTGTGGACATAGGAATCTAAGTTTTCTGCTTGATGACTAAGGGTCTGTAATTTTTTATTCATGTTAACCTCTTCATTTTGGGGTTCTTTTTGAGTTTCACATGGATGGAATTGTTCATGATCTTCATCCTCAGTTATGGCTTTGCAATTGGTTTGAATGAGTGGTATGCAATAGCTATTTGTGTTTTTAGGAGCCTTTTCTTGTTTTTCTTTATTTCTTTGACCAAAATTACAAGCATATATAGGATTTAGTATTTCTTCAAAAAATTGAAAAAGGAGGTTTTGTTTCTTCTCCTCCATGAATCATGTTTGTAAGAATGGTAGGATAAAATTCTTGTGGTTATCTAGCCCCTAACTCTACAAATC
Source organism: Taxus chinensis (assembly GCA_019776745.2). NCBI lineage: Eukaryota > Viridiplantae > Streptophyta > Pinopsida > Cupressales > Taxaceae > Taxus > Taxus chinensis. Next base: position 414,492,932 of record CM034156.1, read on the forward strand.
GTACTAAAACTTTATCTCTGTTGTGGAGGAGAAAGTTATCTATGTGTGCAGGGTCAAACTCAAACTCATCCCAAGGAGTTGTCTCCTCACCTCCACTATGATTAATCAATGTTTATTCTTCAAGTAATGGAGAAAATGGTTTAATCTCATCCTTCTATGTGTTAGTGTCGTGATATGAGGCATGATAAGAAATTTCTCACTAAGATTTGAATATTGTACACAAGTGTCATAAACAATTGAGGAAAAATTAAACAGCATAAAAACCAAAAATGTCACAATGAATTTGTCAAGGGTACAAAAAAGATCACCAAGGAAAAACACCAAAGAAAAGCTAGAAAGTCCCAAAAAAGGAGTGATAATAAAGAAACCTATTCCCTGTGTCTATTTTTTTGTATCAAAGGTCATTTTTGATAAGATCACAACACAATTTCAATATTTAAATGGATTTTTTGAAAAAACAAGATTTAAGTACTAAGAAGGGTTTGAAGTGATCTTAATAGTGTAGCAACACAAATTATACACTTAAAAATGTTTAATACAAACAAGGTCCAAGTTTTGAAAATTAAGGCTACAAATGCAAGCAACGAAACAATACAATTTGGACACTTAAATAAATTTTAAATAAAAGAAAGATGTAAGTATCAAAAATGGATTCACACAATGTGATTAGCATCACAACAACACCTTACAAAACTTAAGTCAATGTTTGAAGAAAAATAAGGTCTAAGTATAACAATGATTCGCCACAATGCAAGCAATGTAACGACACAAAGTGAGATCAAAACAAGTTACCTTATACAAAAATATGTCTTAATATGGATCTCAAGATAGACTACCAAAATATGATGATGTACCAACACACTTTCAACACTTACATCACATATATTTCAATAAGGATGGATGTAAGTGGGTGTAAAAGTGGTGGACACAATTTTGGTAGCACTTCAAATTTTTTTCTTTTGAAAAATAATTCCAACAAGAGAACAAGGGAATTATTACAAGTTGTGATGAAAAATACATGGCACAACTTTGGCAAAGTTTCACCTTGTTTAATAACAAGGTAGAAACTAGGACAAAGTTTTTCATTGTAAATTTTGTGATGAATGATATGTGGCTCAAACTTCAATGGACTCTCCCTTGTTCGATAAAAAAGGTTTTGATTCTGAGAAATTTTATGATTTGTAATGGATCTTTGAAACATGATTGAATGCTTATTTCACTAAATTGGTACTTATTCTAGTCCCAACAGCTAAAAAATATAACCATTATCAAAATCAAATATTGCTATTTTCAGATTCCAAAATGTCAAATATTTGAATTATCTACACTCCAAAATTGCACATATTGGATTCGAAAATAGCACATATTGGACTCCAATATCACATATACTAGAATCCAGAATCACATATATTGGAATCCAAAATCAGCTATATTGGAATTATATGTACTCCAAAGTCCCATATATTGGAATCCAGAAAATCAAATATAGGAATCCATTATACAGGCTTGTAGCCGCTAGATATTACTCATGATTTTTTATGTACAATTTTTTTTTCTATTTTATAAGGGCTAGCGGCCACTGGCCATTATTTATGTTATGTTATATACAGAAAATGGTTATGTTTTAAATGGGATAAAGTTCATTAAGCATTATTTATTCTGTCTTAGTGAAGCTCTAAAAAATAAGCTCCCTCGAATTCAGTTTTTGATTCAATATCATCCCGAAGATTTTCTCTTATCATTTAATGATTGCAAGGCCACAACGTGGTGTTAAATTTGACACCCGTTTAGACTTTTTTTTATCATTTTTATTTGTAAAATAGTTGCAAATATTTGAAATAACCATCACATATCACTTGCATATTTTAGATATGACCATATATATATATATATATATATATATATATATATATTATAATTATATTAAAATATATTTTAAAATAATTAAGTACATATAGTATAATTTTATATTTATTTTATGAACAGTGTTAAAAAATACTATTATACAAATTTTCAAGCGCAAGTTTTTCTGATAATTCACCACTTGTAATCAGTGAAAATATAAACCCTCCCAACTTTTATTTTGAAAATATCAACGTAATAGAATAGAGTTACCCAGTACATTCATAATAACATATGAATGTATATATTATTGGCAATGTTAAGAAATACAATCATAACAACATTATGAAAAGATAAATATTTATTTAGCATTTTATTTCTTCAAGTATTTGATGCCCTCTACCAAATTTAATTCCTGAGACACTATTTGTGATATATTTTTTGTACAAATTGGCCATCAACCATTTATCTTTTGTACAATATTTGCATCTGCTTTTCATAACCACCATAAAATTTTTAGGAGGGTTTCCCTTTGCACCTAATGTAATACACAGTGTTTTTTGAAGTGTATGAAAAATCATTTCTACAACAAACCGTTTCTATGTCTCTTATTGTTATTCCCTTGATTAAATTACAATGTTCCTTTCCCCAAGTGATTCTTGGATTCAATACAGTCGATATTTTTTATTGAAGCTCGTTGATATATTTTTAACATCAAAAGAAATGAAAGTTTCAAACCAGAATCCTAGTTCACATTATGGTGATAGTAATTTTATAAATTATGACAAGCCACCTCGTAGGTTGACAACTTTCATACCAAAATTGAATGATATATTTCTATTGTATGTTTTGTTTATCTCATATAGCAGGTCCTCCATATCCAAAATAAGTAACTAACTCTTATAGATACCTACAAGGAAGTACCCAAATTTTATTTTCATCGGTCGCATATCAATTACAACCAATTTAAATAAACAATATTTAACTTACAACTAACAGTTACCGATTGATATTGCAGCTTGGATTACACCACCTTTACACACTACTAGATCTATTGATGCAATAACTATTTCAATTAAATAATCAACAATTCATAATATATTTATTCCTATTGAAAATTCTAGCATAATGTACTTGAAATAAATATTAATAGATTTCATGTTGTGGAAAACTTAAATGGATAAACATAGTGGTTTATGTGGTGATATGGTAAGTAGAATATCAATTATTCTTTGTATTTTAATTCAAATTTAGCGGTCGTTAAGCTATGCTTATATTCGTTGAACCACCCTTTGGCGAAGAATAGTCATCAACTATTGATGAGAATTTGTGACCACTAGACTATGCCACCAATGGGCGAACTAAACTTAGCTAGAAAACCTTTAATGAGGCTAGCCAAGTGTTGCTTTACATACGTATGAGTTGGCTCAAGCCGTATGTAGTTCTTTTTATGATGATGTTGAAGCCAAAAAATGTTAATTCAAAAGAAGTAGTCAGTATTTTGTAGTGAATCAGTGAAACATTATAGAAAATATGCAGTTGTAAATCAGTGAGATATTGATGAATGTAAGGTTTTTTTGTCAAACCATTTTTGTATTGAATGTGGATACATAGAGTCCACTAACATCTATATAGTTCATTCTAAATTATTTTCATAGCTTATAAATGGATTTCCTTAAAAAAATTCTTTGACCGTAAGCCAAGCATATAAACTATTGCTTTTTAGTTATCGTTTCCTATAAATCCGTGGGCCTTAAAAATAATTTTTGTATGAAATACACATGGATATCATATTGTTTCCTATAAATTTGTGGGCCTTACTGGTTTTCTGCATAATCATTAGTTATCTTATAAATTTGTGGGGCTTATTAGTGGTTTTGTTTGTAAATTCACATGATTAACATAACTTGATCTGAATGTGTATTTGTGGATGCTGTGCCTACATCCTCTACATCTATCATTTGAACTATAAAAAACTTAACTTTGTTAAATAAATTGAAAACCATGGAAATTGAAGATCGAGCTCATTAAACATATTTATAAAATGATTGAAAGTAAATCACCATGTTGAATTGGTTGTGTAGTGTCATGATGAAATGGTTGTACATCAAATTTTATAGCTTTGTGGTTGTCTACATAAACAATAATTGTATAAGTAGCATATTTAGGTTAATATCCATTAAACAAAATCACTTGTTGAAGTTGTTTCCGGAGACAAACCTTTCTTCATATGAGAATACTAATATTTCAGAAACATTACTTGACTATGTTTCTCAACAATAAAAATGGAAGATAGTTTGGAATCCACCAATGCAAGGAGTGTGACACTTCCATCGTAAAGCACTAGTACTAGATATTTTACAGAACAACATTGAGTGAACATATTAGCCATGAACTCATATGATATTTCAAAAAGAAAAGGATGGATGTTTCCTTGTAGGAAAATTTGGCTTACAATTACCAATTTTTGTGGAAGTTTCTCAATCCAATCCATAGTGACCTCTTTTCTATAATCATCATTATTGTCACGGTTGTGCACACAAGATATTGTGTACATAAGACACAAACTTTTGAATATCTCATTGCTATCATAGAATATGTAGCATCCATCTAGAATTGATACTCTAATGTATTTAACCTTTTACATATATCTTTGTACTATGTCACTTAACATTTTTGAATAACCAGTTGGTATTAGAAAAATAATAATACAATCTATCACACCGGTTATGATAACTATTAGAAGCTCCATTATGACATCAGAAGAAATATCGCTGGTGAAATTGTAAAAATTAGTGATAAAAAATTCAACATTGAATGGATTAGTCTAAGGAATAGCTGATAAATTCGATGAAAGATGGAATGGATATGCACATTTATAAGAAAAATTGTCTGTGACTTTCACCCTTGTGGGTATATTTCCTTCTGGTGACATCACATAGTTGTCTAATATTGTTTGGGCTACAACGGGAAGAACTTCTTCCACTTCATGATCTTTTTTCTATTTTTCCATTTTTTCCCCAATATGGGAATCAATTTTTTTTTTTCCATTTCTCTCTTCACCCAACAGTCCATACAACTAGAGGTAGTGTGATTCATGCAATTTAATTTTTTTGATTACATTGGATTCACTGTAGGATGTCAATAAAATATTATCTGGATGCTTATTTCTCAAATAATGTAGAACTATTTTCTCTTATTTTGGTGTATCCTTTATTCTCTGGTAGTAAGAATCAAATGTTTCTGCTATTACACTAGCCTCAAAATACCCAGTTGATTTAGTATTCCTTTTCAACCCATGTAATTTTGATTTAGAAGGGTTTATCTCCAATTTAGTCAAATATGTTTGCCTCAGCATAGTAAAAAACTTGGCATGTTTTAGAGGTGAAAGAAAACCTTTTCTATGAAAAAATGACAAATAGAATATGTTTTCTCATTTCTAGACAAATTTTTGAATACTGTAAATATACCATTTTGAATGAATTTTGCATTTGAACATATAGTTTTTTCAGAATTAGTTCTAGAATCCTCGAATTCCAACCATATTTTGAATAGGAATATGGTTTGTTGTTTATAGAGGCATGAATTTCCCATTTCCTGAAAAAAGAAACATCCAACTCCATATCCAGAATAAGACACGTATTTTTTAAAAATTCAAATCATTCCACCTATACACGCAGTGTCCCCAAATCAATAACTTCTGATGATAGAACAATACCAACTTCCTCGTGATTGTCATCTTTAAAAAAAATTGCAGGTTGACGTGGTAGTTTTCAGGGGAATTAAGTTCCACAAACCATTCCTCGTCTCTTTTCTTCTAACAAATATCACGCGATGAATCAAATTGTTCTCAATGGAGCGTGAATGATGGAAGACATTGTTCCTATATTTATATTTAAATACATTAATAATTAAGTCATTTACGAACTTTAAATTATTTTTCTCACATTTTATATTAATGAATTTAAATATTACCCTAGCGGACACCAAATTCTAGAGTTCTTTACTATGTATCATAACAAAGTAATTAAATTAATGGTTAATGACCACTAGGCTTCAATAGGACATATTATGTATCATTCAACTGGTTATAATAATTCATATTTTTTGGATCAAATCAATAATCATAGAATTTTTCTAAAATTATTAAATCGAATTATGATGCATTGAAATATACGAAATCATTTGCACCTTTTGAAAGTATTACATATGATCCGGACAAACCATAACATTATATACATGGCATGATAGGAACATTAAAAAATACACACTTTAGTGGTAGATAGAATTCTAGTCAACATATAAAATAACAACCTATAACATTTTTTAAGCCACTTACACCTTTTTAATGATAAACTATAGAGGAAACTAAGATGTAATATTTTGTATTTTGAAGAGAGTTTGCGGTAGCTTGGGATTTTTTGTTTTTCAAGACTATGTGATTTATGTTTATATCAGTCATACTGTAGTAGTGAGGATTCAATGCTTGTAAGAAGACTAATGAACATGTTTAAAGGATAACAATTGAAAGATCTAATGTTTGGTATTTTGAGGAGAGTATTTGAGAAAAAAATCACATTAATAGAGTTCGTGATAGCTCATGATTTTTTGTTATATAAGATAATTTGAAATATATGTATATTGGACATACTTTATTCATTATGTCTAAATGTCTATAACTACTCTAAGTATGATATTTTAAGCATAGCACTTGGTGTGAAATTCCATAAAAAGCTATAAAAAACAAACGGGAAGGATTACACTTTTCCTAAACGTAAGTATGGTCATCTTTACAACTTTTGTTATTGGAAAAATTGTTTACCTAACGCTTACTTTCATTACTTATGATGCGGGAGCATAACTTGCAGAGACCATAACTTTTGATCCGACTGTTGGATCGTCTTAAAATTTTACAGGGTGGTAGATATACATTAGTAATATGCTGTGGTCAACTTCTTTGGCAAGGTTGTGCCCATTTTGGCACGTTTTTGGGCCCGGATTCCTTCATCTAGTGGCCTAAAATTGGCTTGTAATGTTTTTTTCACTTTTGTCTAGGTCTTAGAACTTTAATAAAAAATTTTGTGCTTGTTAGAATATGTCCAAATTTTGTGTGATCCCTAATTTATGACGGAATATTTGGCATGAAAAATTTGGGGTCCATCCAAGTTGTTTTTCTAGTAGGTAACTTTTGGCATTTTAGGGTTTTTAGAGTAGACATGAAATAAAAGGAGGATGGTAATGATGTAATCGATCAATGTGGGTTCTAGAATGAGAAATAAGCTATTTTGAAACTCCTGGGTTTTATTTCCAAATCTGTTTATGTGTGTTTTCAGAGGTATTTCAACCTCTTGCAGCTGGATTCACATCAACTTATCAAAATTAATGACACATTGGATGCAACTTTCAATAGTTTATTTTATTGAAAATTACGAAAAAATAATAAATCGTGACATAGTTGAGAGACCGCGAGTATCCTACCATTACGGTCATTATAAACACTATGTGTACAACTTTGGATTTCTAGTGTTTTTCATTGATTATAATTATATCATGTTGGCTGGACTCTTCCTGGAGGAGACAATATCTATATTGCATACTAGATAAAGGGAGAAAACCTTACGTAGTTCCCATCAGGTATATTGTTTGAAACACATAATTTACTTTGGATCTTATGGGAGATAATGTTTAGCAAATGCTAAGAATTCTTTCCTTATTGAAAGTAAGGGCATAGTGGACGTTAGGTTCAACAGTTTAATAATTTGAAAATAGCGATAAAATAAAATATTATACTCTATTTCTACGGCCGTTAGGCTACCATCATACTTTCTCTGGTATTGAAAACCCATCATCGACATTGTGTTTATAGTTCATCTGATTGTAGTGAAATATCACTACAATGGAATTGTATATGGTATACATCAGCCTTAAACCTTAAAACAACGTAATCCAAGTTGACTCCACTGCATCAAATTCTAGTAGAACCCCCTTTCCCTAATACTAGCCATCACATATTCGGGCCATTTTCCAACTTTCCAAACCCCAACCTTGTTGCAGCCTTTACACCACCACTCATGCAATGTTTATCAATGAGTTAAGCCTTATGCCCTAAATTCATATGAAACGATCTTTGTCTAGTAAAGTTAAAATAAATTATTACAAACCTTAGAAAGTGAATATAATACTAGGTGTTACTTCTTATTTTAGTTTAATGCTTCCAACTGATATTTACTGTCTAACATTACCAAAATAAATCAAATTTATTAAGGAAATTAAAGGACTACAAATACATAGTAAATTAAAAAAGAAAACACACAAACATTAAATAAACAATGAACCCACTATAACCAAATTTGGTGTGCTCCTTTTTATTCAATGAAATACCCATAAATATTTAAGCCATTGTTCCCCAATCAAACATTAAAAAAAAAATACCCAATACACTAAAACTTAATAAAACATACCCAAAACAATATTTCTTCCTTTTGATCAATCCTCTAGAATCTTGGCCTCTCCTTCATTGATCTCTCATTGTAAATCCTTGAGATCCTTGTCATTGAAAATGAACCCAATAGAAACACGTGTACCCAAAATCTCCTTCAAAATTACCTTAAGATGTTTAGCCATGAATCGGGGCTTCATGACCTTCGCAATGTCAATAACATCATCTAACGAGATGTTTCCAGTATGTTTAATATTTTTCATATTTTCCTTGTCATGTTCAGCTTCTTTCAGAGATTTAATCACCAAGGAAACTAAAATGGGAACAACTATAACTTTGTCCTGATGATATTTTATAGTGATGTTTATGGTAACCATCAAACCCTTCCAATCTCTGTTAGTCACCTTCGCAATGTGTTCTCCATTTTTCTTCGGTGAAAGACCCAAAGGACTAATTTTAGGAGCCAATGAAGATGCCACTCCAACTTCTCCTCCTGTCACATGGAAGAACACCTCCACAACATGAGATGGGTCCAACTTTGGTGTTATTTTTCCTAAACCCTACGAACTGTGCCTCTTCCACAAATCCTCTACAACTCCATGGACTCTTGCTAAAATGGAAGACTAGGAAAATCCCTACAACTTTATTTTTAGTTGGAGTGTTGTTCTATTTTTGTAAGTAATATATGTTGTTATTTCTTAGAGTGATTAAGGTACAATATTAAATGTAGCTACAAACAGAGTTTCTATTTTTTGGGTCCTACAATATTAAAGGTAGGTAATTTTTTTTTCCTATTATTTTTCGTATGTTGTTATTTCTTAGAGTGATTAAGGTACATGAGGGATCAAACCTTACATAGCTCCCATAAAGTATATTGTTTGAAACAGGTAATTCACTTTTAATCTTGTGGGAGAAAATGCTTAGCGAACGCTAATAATTTTTTCCTTATAGAAAGTAAGGGCATAGTGGACGCTGTGTTCAACAATTTAATAATTTGAAAACAAAGATAAAATAAAATATGATGCTCTAGTTTAACAGTCGCTAGGATCCCATCATACTTTCTCCATTACTGAAAACCCATCATCGATATTGTGTTTTTATTTCATCTTATTGTAGTGAAATCTCACGGGAATGGAATTGCATATTGTCTTACATCAGCCTTAAACCTAAAAACTACGTAATCTAAGTTAATTCCTCTGCATCAAATTGTAGAAGAAATCCCTTTCCCTCAACATAACCATCGTAGATTCAGGCCATTTTCCAACTTGCCAAACCCCAACCTTGTTGCAAACTTTGCACCACCACTGATGAGAATATTTGTCAACGAGTTAAGCCTTTTGCCCTAAATTCATATGAAACGAGCTTTGTATTGTAGAGTCAAAATAAATTGTTACAAACATTAGCCAGTAAATATATTACTAGATGTTACATCTTATTTTGGTTTAATGCTTCCAGCTAATATTTAGTGTCTAAAATTACAAAAATAAATCAATTTTATTAAGGAAATTAAAGGACTACAAATACATAGTAAATTAAACAAGAAAATACACAAACATTAAATAAGCAATGAACCCACTATAACCAAATTTGGCGTGCTCCTTTTTATTCAATGAAATACCCATAAATATTTAAGCCATTGTTCCCCAATCAAACATTAAAAAAAACAAATACCCAATACACTAAAACTTAATAAAACATACCCAAAACAATATTTCTTCCTTTTGATCAATCCTCTAGAATCTCAACCTCTCCTTCCTTGTAAATCCTTGAGATCCTTGTCATTGACAATGCGCCCAACAAAAACACACGTACCCAAAATCTCCTTCAAATTTACCTTAATATGTTTAGCCATGGATCGGGGCTTCATGACCTTCACAATGTCAATAACATCATCCAACGAGATGTTCCCGGTATGTTTAATATTTTTCGTCTTTTCCTTGTCATGTTCAACTTCTTTCAAAGATTTAATCACCAAGGAAAATACAATGGGAACAACTATAACTTTGGCTTGATGATTTTGTATAGTGATATTTATGGTAACCATCAAACCCTTACAATCCCTATTAGTGTCCTTTGCAATGTGTTCTCCTTTTTTCTTTGGTGAAAGACCCAAAGGACCAATTTTAGGAGCCAATGAAGAGGCCACTCCAACTTCTCCTCCTGTCACATGGAAGAACACCTACACAACCTAAGATGGGTCCAACTTCGGTGTTATTTTTCCTCAACCCTACAAACTGTGCCTCTTCTGAAAACCCTCTACAACTCCACGGACTCTTGCTAAAAGGGAAGACTAGGAAAAACCCTACGTCTTTATCTGTACTTGCACTTGGTGTTGTTTTCTATTTTTTTAAGTAATATCTGTTGTTATTTCTTAGAGTGATTAAGGTACAATATTAAAGGTAGCTACAAAAAATGTTTTTTTCCTATTTTTTGGGTCTTACAATATTGAAGGTAGGTAAATTTTTTTTCCTTTTATTTTTCCTATGTTGTTATTTCTTAGAGTGATCTAAGTTACATGAGGGATCACAGCCTTATGTAGTTCCCATAAGGTATATTGTTTGAAACACGTAATTCACTTTGGATTTTGTGGGAGAAAATGCATAGCAAACGCTAAGCATTTTTTCCTTATGGAAAGTAAGGTCATAGTGGACGCTAGGTTCAAAAGTTTAATAATTTGAAAATAACGATAAAATAAAATATCATGCTCTAGTTTAGCAATCATTAGGCTCCCATCATACTTTCTATGGTACTAAAAACCCATCATCGATATTGTCTTTTATAGTTCATCTGATTGTAGTGAAAATTCACTGGAATGGAATTATATATGGTATTACATTAGCCTTAAACCTCAAAACTGACGTAATCCAAGTTGACTCCTCTGCATCAAATTCTAGTAGAACCCCCTTTCTGTCAACATAACCATCACAGATTCAGGGCCATTTTCCAACTTGCCAAACCCGAACCTTTCTACAACCTTTGCACCACTACTGATGATAATGTTTGTCAATGAGTTAAGCCTTGTGCCCAAAATTCATAGGAAACAAGGTTTGTATTGTAAAGTGAAAATAAATTATTACAAACCTTAGCCAGTAAATATATTACTAGATGTTACTTCTTATTTTGGTTTAATTCTTCTAGCTAATATTTATTGTCTAAAATTACCAAAATAAATCAATTTTATTAAGGAAATTAAAGGACTACAAATGCATAGTACACATTAAATAAGAAAATACACAAACATTAAATAAGCAATGAACCCACTATAACCAAATTTGGCGTGCTCCTTTTTATTCAATGAAATACCCATAAATATTTAAGCCATTGTTCCCCAATCAAACATTAAAAAAAAACAAATACCCAATACACTAAAACTTAATAAAACATACCAAAAACAATATTTCTTCCTTTTGATCAATCCTCTAGAATCTCGACCTCTCCTTCATTGATCTCTGATTGTAAATCCTTGAGATGCTTATCATTGACAATGTGCCCAACAGAAACACATGTACCCAAAATCTCCTTCAAATTTACCTTAAGATATTTAGCCATGGATCGGGCTTCATGACCTTCACAATGTTAATAACATCATCCCATGAGATGTTCCTGGTATGTTTAATATTTTTCATCTTTTCCTTGTCATGTTCAACTTCTTTCAGAGATTTAATCACCAAGGAAAATACAATGGGAACAACTATAACTTTGTCTTGATGATTTTGTATAGTGATCTTTATGGTAACCATCAAACCCTTACAATCTTTATTAGTCTCCTTTGCAATGTGTTCTCCTTTTTTCTTCGGTGAAAGACCCAAAGGACCAATTTTAGGAGCCAATGAAGAGGCCACTCCAACTTCTCCTCCTGTCACATGGAAGAACACCTACACAACCTGAGATGGGTCCAACTTCGGTGTTATTTTTCCTCAACCCTACGAACTGTGCCTCTTCCACAAATCCTCTACAAGTCAATGGCCTCTTACTAAAATGGAAGACTAGGAAAAACCCTACGCCTTTATTTGTAGTTGGACTTAGTGTTGTTCTATTTTTTAAAGTAATATATGTTGTTATTTCTTAGAGTGATTAAGGTACAATATTAAATGTAGCTACAAAAAAAGTTCCTATTTTTTGGGTCCTACAATATTAAAGGTAGGTAAAAAAAAATTCCTATTATTTTTCATATGTTTTTATTTTTTAGAGTGAGTAAGGTACATGAGGGATCAAGCCTTACATAGTTCCCATAAGGTGTATTGTTTGAAACACAATTCAATTCAAATCTTATGGGAGAAAATGCTTAGTGAACGCTAAGAATTTTTTCCTTATAGAAAGTAAGGGCATAGTCGACGCTATGTTCAACAATTTAATAATTTCAAAACAATGATAAAATAAAATATCATGCTCTAGTTTAGCAGTCACTAGGATCTCATCATACTTTCTCCATTACTGAAAACCCATCATCGATATTGTGTTTTTAGTTCATCTTATTTTAGTGAAATCTCACGGGAATGGAATTGTATATTGTCTTACATCAGCCTTAAACCTAAAAACTATGTAATCTAAGTTTACTCCTCTGCATCAAATTATAGCAGAACCCCCTTTCCCTCACCATCATAGATTCAGGCCATTTTCCAACTTGTCAAACCCCAACCTTGTTGCATCCTTTACACCACCACTTATGAGAATGTTTTTCAATGAGTTAAGCCTTGTGCACAAAATTCATAGGAAACAAGCTTTGTTTTGTAAAGTGAAAATAAATTATTACAAACCTTAGCCAATAAATATCTTACTAGACGTTACTTCTTATTTTGGTTTAATGCTTCTAGCTGATATTTACAGTCTAACATTACCAAAATAACTCATTTTTATTAAGGAAATTAGGCCTACAAATATAGAGTACATTAAAAAATAAAATACACAAACATTAAATAAGTAACAAAACCCTCTCTAAGAAAATTTGGCATGCTCCTTTTTATTTAATGAAATACCTATAAATCTTTAAGCCATTGTTCCCCAATGAAACCTTAAAAAAAAGACAAATACCCAATACACTAAACACTCAATTAAACATACCCAAAACAAAATCGCTTCCTTCTGATCAATCCGCTAGAATATCAACCTCTCCTTCATCAATCCCTAATTGCAAATCCTTGGGATCCTTGTCATCGACAGTGTGCCTGATAGAAACATACGTACTCAAAATATTCTTCACATTTCCCACAAGATGTTTTTCCATGGATCAAGTCTTCATGACCTTCAAAATTTTAATAACATCGTCCAACGAGATGTTTCTGGTATGTTTAAAAATTTTCATCTTTTCCCTGTCATGTTTAGGTTCCTTCAAGGCTTTAATCATGAAGGAAGTTAAGCTGGGAATAATTGTAACTTTGGCATGAGAATTTTGTATATTGAGCTTCACGATAACCATCAAAACATTACTAATATCTTATTAGTGTCCTTTGCAATTTCTTATCCAATTTTCTTGGGTGAAATACCCAAAGGACAAATTTTAGGGGCCAATGAAGAGGCCACTCCAACTTCTCCTCCTGTCACACAGATGAACACCTCCATAACCTTAGATTGCTCTAAATTTGGTGGCATTTTTCCTCAACCCTTCGAACCGTGCCTCTTCCACAAATCCTCTACAACTCTGTGGCCTCTTGCTAAAAGGGAAGATTAGGAAAAACCCTATGTCTTTATCTATACTTGGACTTAGGTGTTGTTCTATTTTTTAAAGTAATATATTTTGTTCCTCTTCTTAGAGTAATATAATGTACAATATTAAATGTAGCTACAAAAAATGTTCCTATTTTTTGGGTCCTACAATATTAAAGGTAAGTAATTATTTTTCCTACGTCGTTATTTTTTAGATTTATTAAGGTACATGAGGGATCAAGCCTTACGTAGTTCCCATAAGGTATATTATCTGAAACACATAATTCACATTGGATCTTGTGGGAGAAAATGCTTAGCAAACACTAAGCATTTTTTCCTTATAGAAGGTACGGAAATAGTGGACGCTATGTCCAAAAATTTAATAATTTGAAAACAACGATAAAATAAAATATCATGCTCTAGTTTAGCAGTTGCTAAGATCCCATCAGAATTTTTCCATTACGAAAAACCCATCACCGATATTGTCTTTTTAGTTCATCTTATTGTAGTGAAATCTCACAGGAATGGAATTTCATATTGTATTACATTAGCCTTAAAGCGAAAAACTACGTAATCTAAGTTAACTCCTCTGCATCAAATTCTAGTAGAACCCCCTTTCTGTCAACATAACCATCACAGATTCAGGTGATTTTCCAACTTGCCAAACCCCCAACCTTGTTTGCATCCTTTACACCACCACTTATGAGAATGTTTTTCAATGAGTTAAGCCTTGTGCACAAATTCATAGGAAACAAGCTTTGTTTTGTAAAGTGAAATAATTATTACAAACCTTAGCCAATAAATATCTTACTAGACGTTACTTCTTATTTTGGTTTCATGCTCTAGCTGATATTTACAGTCGAACATTACCAAATAACTCATTTTTATTAAGGAAATTAGGCCACAAATATCTCGTACATTAAAAAATAAAATACACAAACATTAAATAAGTAACAAAACCCTCTCTAAGAAAATTTGGCATGCTCCTTTTTATTTAATGAAATACCTATAAATCTTTAAGCCATTGTTCCCCAATGAAACCTTAAAAAAAAGACAAATACCCAATACACTAAACATCAATTAAACATACCCAAAACAAAATCGCTTCCTTCTGATCAATCCGCTAGAATATCAACCTCTCCTTCATCAATCCCTAATTGCAAATCCTTGGGATCCTTGTCATCGACAGTGTGCCTGATAGAAACATACGTACTCAAAATATTCTTCACATTTCCCACAAGATGTTTTTCCATGGATCATTCTTCATGCACTCCACAATTTAATACATCGTCCACGAGATGTTTCTGGTATGTTTAAAAATTTTCATCTTTCCCTGTCATTTTTAGGTTCCGTCAAGCTTTCATAATCATGAACGAAGTTACGCTGGAATAATTGTAACTTTGGCCTGAAATTTTGTATAGTGAGCTTCAACGGTAACCCTCAAAACATTCTAATATCTTGCATCTCCTTTGCAATTTCTTATTCCTTTTCTTGGGTGGAAATACCCAAAGGACACATTTAGGGGCCCATGAAGAGGCCACTCCAACTTCTCCTCCTGTCACCATATTTAACCCATTCCTAACCTTAGATGCCTACTAATTTGGTGGCCTTTTTTCCTTTCCTTCAACCCTTCGAACCGTGCTCTTCCACAATCCTCTACAACTCTGTGGCCTCTTTGCTAAAGGGAAGATTAGGGAAACCCTATGTCTTTATCTAATACTTGGACTGAGGTGTGTTCCTGTTTTGTTTTCCTCTTTTAAAGTAATAATATGTTTGTTTATTTCTTAAGGGATTAAGGTAAATATTGAAGGGAAGTAATATTTTCCTACGTCGTTATTTTTTTAGATTTATTAAGGTAACAGAGGGATCAAGCCTTACTTAGTTCCCATATAGGTATATTTCTAAACACAATAATTCACATTGATCTTGTGGAGAAAATGCTTACAAACACGAAGCATTTTTTGCCTTAGCGACAGTAAGGCATAGTGGATGCTAGTTCAATGTTTAATAAGTTGAAAATAGAAATAAAATAACATATCATGCTCTATTTTAAAAACAGTCCGCTAGCTCCCACAATTACTATCAATCATTATAAATATCATACGTATATAGCTTTGGGTCACTACTTTGTTTTCATGTATTATGTAGTACTCAGAAGACTTATTGTTTGTAACATATAATTCACATATTTTTTTACAAGAGAAAATACTTACTGAACACTAAGATTTTTTATGTATTGAGTGGAACACCATAACCTATTGAATTTAATGGTATTATCTTAGTGGTTGTTAGGATTCTACCTTTACCTCTTATCAATATAAACATTATCTTTATAGTTTTGGATCGCTATCCTAATTGTATTTCCATAAGTTTACATAGTTTTCAACTCGATTTTAGCTCGTTTACAATTAAAAAATTGCTAGGGACCCCTACGATCCTTTATCTTCTTGATAGAAATGGCATATCATACCGTACTCTCAATTTCTTAGTTTTAAATAGCCAGAAAATAACAACAAATCCATGGTATAACTTAGTGGTTGTTAGGCTCCTACCTTACCTTCTTCTCATATTAAACACTATCATTACAGTTTTGATCCCTACCTTGGTATGTAGTTCTAAATGAGATACCAAAAATATTCTTCACATTTCCCACAAGATGTTTTTCCATGGATCAAGTCTTCATGACCTTCAAAATTTTAATAACATCGTCCAACGAGATGTTTCTGGTATGTTTAAAAATTTTCATCTTTTCCCTGTCATGTTTAGGTTCCTTCAAGGCTTTAATCATGAAGGAAGTTACGCTGGGAATAATTGTAACTTTGGCCTGAAAATTTTGTATAGTGAGCTTCACGGTAACCCTCAAAACATTCTAATATCTTGCAGTCTCCTTTGCAATTTCTTATCCAATTTTCTTGGGTGAAATACCCAAAGGACAAATTTTAGGGGCCAATGAAGAGGCCACTCCAACTTCTCCTCCTGTCACACAGATGAACACCTCCACAACTTGATATGGGTCTAGCTTTAGCAACATTTTTCCTCAACCCTTCAAACCATGCCTCTTTCGCAAATACTCTACAACTCTGTGGCCTCTTGCTAAAAGGGAAGACTAGGAAAAACCCTACATCTTTATCTATGCTTAGACTTAGGGTTATTCTCTTTTGTTTTCCTTTTTTTAAGTAATATATGTTGTTATTTCTTAGAGTGATTAAGGTATAATATTAAAGGTAGGTAATTTTTTTTTCCTATTTTTTTACCTATGTTGTTATTTCTTAGAGTGATTAAGGTACATGAGGGATCAAGCCTTACATAGTTCCCATAAGTTATATTATTTGAAACACATAATTCACATTGGATCTTGTGGGAGAAAATTCTTAGCAAACACTAAGAATTTTTTCCTTATCGAAAGTAAGGGCATAGTGGATGCTAGGTTCAACAGTTTAATAAGTTGAAAATATAAATAAAATAAAATATCATGCTCTAGTGGTCGCATTTATATCATAGTCTTTAGATCACTAGGCTCCCACATATAATTACTATGTTTTTACAATGGTTCATTATAAATATCATAACTTATTGTATATAGCTTTGGGTCACTATCTTTGTGTTTTCATAGTTATTATGTAGTACTCATCTTGTTTACAATAAAAAAAAGACTTATTGTTTGTAACATATAAGTCTCACATAATTTTTTTTACAAATCAGAGAAAATACCTCTTATTTTAAACACTATCTAAGATTTGGCCTTGGTATGTATTGAGTGGAACTGCATACTTCACATCAATCCTATTGAATTTAATGGTACCCTAGGCTATTTTCTTATTTAGTAGACATAAAATAATAAATCACAGTTTAGCTTAGGCCACTAGGCTCCTACCTTTACCTCTTATCAATATAAACAGTTTTATCTTTATAGTTTTGGATCGCTATCCTTAATCATGTAGTTCCCATAAGTTCATTTACATAGTTTTCAACTCAAAAGTTTCTTATTTTATTTTATCTCGTGTTACAATTAAAAAATTCTTAGGGATCCCTGACCTTGGTATGTAGTTCCAATGAGATGACATGGTTTTAAAATCATATTTACTTATTGATAGATCCTTTAATGGCATATCAGACCCGTAGGCTCAAACTTTTCTTATTTTGAAAGTAGACATAAAATAATAAATCATGGTTTAGCTTAGTGGTTGCTAGGCTCCTACCTTTACCTCTTTTCATTTTAAACACTATCATTACAGTTTTGGATCCCTGGCCTTGGTATGTAGTTCTAATGAGATACATCATTTTCAACTCATACTTCACATCATTTCCTATCAAATAAAATGTGAAGCATCTACTAAGCTCATTTACTTACTAAAAAAAATTGGCATACCAGACCCTAGGCTCAAAATTTTCTTGTTTTGAAAGTAGACATAAAATAATAAATCATAGTTTAGCTTAGCGGCCATGTAGGCTCCTACCTTTACCTCTTCTCATTTTAAACACTATCATTACATTTTTTTGACCCCTAGCCTTGGTATGTAGTTCCAATGAGATACATGGTTTTCAACTCATACTTCACATCATTTCCTATCAAATAAAATGTGTAGCACCTGTTAAGCTCCTTTACTTATTGAAAAAAATGTCATATCAGACCCTAGGCTCAAACAGTTTCTTATTTTGAAAGTAGACATAAAATAATAAATCATGGTTTAGCTTAGCGGTCACTAGGCTCCTACCTTTACCTTTTCTCATTTTAAACATTATCTGTAAAGTTATGGATCGCTAGGTTTAGTATGTAGTTTCCCATAAGATACATGGTTTTAAAAACATATTTCATATTGTTTCTTAACAAATAAAATGCTTAGCACCCACTATGCTCCTTTACGTATTGATAGAAACATCATATCATACCCTAGGCTCAAGAATTTATTATTTTCAAAATAGCCATAGAGTAACATTGTCTGTACATTCTTGGATCGCTAGCCTTATTATGTATCCCATATAGCTTATTCAAACTTGCCATGTGGCACTTTTTAATTGGATAATTAATTTAAATTAGCGCACACTATATCTAATAATGTAGAAATCAAATTTGATAAAGAATGGAATATTAAATAATCTTCAAAACTATGATTGTATTTGTATATTATTCTAATAATCTTCAAAATACTACATTTTGTTGTGTTTAGTCATTTGCATTTATTACTTCTATTTAATTTTTTTAATATTATTTTTTTTGCTATGCAATGAGAATTGGATAATCAATTATATGTTGTATAATATATTTGTTATTATGAAACTTCTTATATTATTATAGGCTATAGTGGCATGACAATGAATTAGGATTTATTTCTTCAGGGTGGGAAATAATTTTTTTATGTCATCCCTTCCTCTATTGTTGCTTTAGTGTTGTTGTTTTGTTTTTTAACGTTAATTCATGCTTTATGTCTTTTCAGGTGGGTTCAACCCTCATCATAGCTCTATATCGTTTAACAATAAATAAATAAAAACTTCAAAACTTGTAGGATTTATTATCAGTTTTTTTTATTCTTTTTCTATTATTATAGGCTATAGATTAATGAATAGACAATGAATTAGGATTTATTTCTTCTATTTTTTATATATTGGTTCAATTTTTGTACAATATATTTGTTATTGGTTCAATTATATAGGCTGTATAATATATTTTTAATTATTTTTTAATATATTATTATAGGCTATAGAAAATGAAAAAAGTGATTAGTTTTTAATTTTTAAACCATGGGAAAATAAAAATAGGGAAATTCGAATTCCCCCACATTTTCAGATATTTGAAATTTAAATAGCCTGCCCTTTTTCTTTTAGAGGGGGAAAGTGAAAATTTCAAATTTTCGTATCCCGCTCTTTTTCATTTTTTTGGAATTTCTTTCATGGAATGTGCTAAACAAATTATTAAATACCTAGGAGAAATATTGAGTAGGGTTTCAGATTTTTTCAATCAATTAGAAAAGCATGTCTTCAAAATAAAAATATACGCACATACCGTAGATTGTGGGGCTGAGTGTTTGAATCTAGGTTTTTTTTTCATGTGATTATAATCTTGATTCCACATAAAGGAACAAAAACGAAGAAAAAAAAGGTAGATAGCAACATAGGTTGTGAAAATAATCATGATGATTGTTTGAATGAGATAGAAGATGGAGGTTTTACAGACAACATAAAGCATGAAATAATTCCAGATATTACTAAACCAGGTATTTATAGTAAAGGCATAATTTTTTTAATGTGGGATTTATTAGTTTCTTTGTAGTTAATTGGTTCCTGTGTTTTGCATGAGATTCCAATCGTGATCCACACAAGCCCTTCTTTGTCCTACTGAATCATGCTATACAGTCAAGCATGTCTTTCAAGTTGCTTTTGATCTTTGTGTCAAAATGTCTTGTTCTTATTGAAAACTCACTTTTTTTTTAGTTAACAAAAGAAATTTTAATCACTTTTCTTCTCTATTATTTATCTCTATTTAATAATTTCCCATTTCCACCATTTTATGTCTCTCTTTAGATAATTTTTCTTTGAATTTTTTGTTCTCGTCACTGCAATTTTTTTAGGATAATGATAAATTTTGGCACAATTACCTTATTTTTAAATTTATTTTGGTCGGTAGAACCAAAAATTGTTTAATTTTGTTCATCAAGATGATGCAAGGAAACCTCATTAATTAATGCATATTACATTTTTTACATGGTTGTCACTTAAATATTTCAGTAAAATATATGAGGTTAAAAATATTAATTCAAAACAATAAAACTATATTAAGAATTCAATTGTATGATAATTATTTCCAATTATATATGTGTTTCCATGTAGAATTAACCAAATGTAATGTCTTCATCATTTTTATGGTATGTACATAGCAAGTTAAACACATTATATATGTAATAATATTATTAAATATAATTTTAATCAATATGCATTTTATAATTAATATATTCTTCCTTTTGAGTGCACTAATCTATACCAAAAATTAACATAGCTTTGAGGCCACCATGATATAATGTGTTGTTTCGACAACCTATTGACAAAACGCCAACTCTATTTTAAATTACATACAAGATTTAACACGTATATTTATATATCCATTATACAAATTGTAGATTTATTTGTTATCATTTGCATCTTTTCAATATGATTTCTTTTCTATGAAAAAATATACCATAGAAAAATTTGTAGACCCTAGCATCCGCTAGGTTATAATTCTAATTTGTAAAAAGAATTCATTTTCCTTACAACCTCATGGATCAATTTTTTTTATATAGGAAACACATCATTTTTTGGTCCCAACGATCATTTTTTTTCTTTGTCAGCTGTTATATTCGTAAAGATTAATAATTTAGATTTATAAAACAAATTCATTTTGAACATGATATATTTACCTTTAAGAATAGATTATCGGATGCTAGGATGCAACGAGTAGATGAAGTCATATGTAAAAAACCTTTTTTATAGATTCTCAAATGCAATTTTGAGTTTCCATATTTTTTTATAAATGTAAAATAATTCTTCTAAAATCTTGTAATAAGTAGATAAAACTATACATTTACATGTATAGCATATTAAAGATACAATTTTACACATATATTTATGTATCCATCATATAAACACCAGATTTATTTTCTATCTTTTATAGCTTTTCAATATGATTTCTCCTATATGAATACACTCTAGGAATAGCTTAGCAACCACTAGGGTGCAATGAGTAGTTTGTGTTGTATTTACAAACTTGTATTATAACTTATAGGTTACTATTCTAGGTTTCCTTTCTTGTCCTAAATGTAAAAAATATTCTACCAAAATCTTAGAAGAAATATAGAATTCTAGACATATAGCTGTGTAACACATGAAAAAAACAATTCTAAACTTACACAACTTCATTGTGAACATGATATATTTTCCTTTAAGTATAGCTTAGTATCTGCTAGGGTATAACGAGACCAATTCTATACATATAGTATTATATAAATTCCAGATCTATTTTTTACCATTTATATAAACTCCTTTTTGAATACAATCTAAATGAAAAATGTTCGCTACTCTAGCGACCACTAGGCTATAATTATTATTTGGATGAAATCTCCATTTCCCTTTGTAGACTCAAGGATAGGTGGATTTTGTTATAAGAAATATACTTTTTTTGGTCAAGCGATGACTTTGTTTTTAATCTCTTGTTAAATACTCTTTTATATTTTTAGAAAACACACTTTTTTGGGTAAAGTGATTACTTTGTTTATGAATAGGAATAGCTTAGCAGCCACTATGCTTCATCGAGGATATCGAGCTGTATATAATTAAGACCATACGGTCTGTTGGATTAAACAAATTAAATTAAAATATTTTGAGATAGTAGGTGCTAGGCACTTCAACAATATAATATTTCAAGCTTAGTGGGTGCTATAATCTATCAAGTTACCCAATTATATTTTGAGCTTATCATCCATTAGCTTATGACACAACATAATATTTGGATCTTAGAAATCTCTAGGTTTTAGTAAAATAAAGTAAGATATTATAAGCATAATAATATGATCTTAGTGAATACTGGTATTAAGAGCTTAGCGGTCGCTAGGTTATGCCACAACATATTATTTATGTATTCAATTCGATAGGTTGTGTTGCAAACATGATATGTTATTTTAAATTAAGATATTTAGAGCTTAGCACCTACTAGGTTATGCTACCTCATAATCATTGGAAACTAAATTGATGTATTAAGAGCTTAGTGGCCACTAGGTTACACACATAATATAGTATTTGGGTATTCAATTCTCTATCTTATGTATTGCAAAGAAGATATATATAAATTAGTTGAATTCATTCAATGATTTTAAGATATTTCAATGATAACTCTTCATAAGAAGTACATGAGGAACCAGTCCATGATAAGTATTCTAGCAGTGGACTCCCATGATGATTAAAATCAACTTATCTTACAAAATATACACCAAAATATGGGGATGATATGTAATCAACTTCATTTCACTCACAAATGCTTACTATATCAATAAACATCGTTAAACAAATAGCAATTACAACCCTTAATAAAATAAATAAATAAAAATGCTTCCATGAAATATTAGGTCATTCGGCCTCTCGTCTCAACCTCATCAGTGATCTCGACATCTACGTCCCCTTTACTTTGATCATAGGAGGAGGAAAAATCGACACATTATTCTAACATTTTCACTTTATCATAAGTAGGGAGTTCTATACCATGATTTTCTGCAACTGCCTCCAAACCATGCACAATCATTTGCATCTCCCACATGAAGGCATGGACATGATACTGAAGGCTGACTAGATGCTCTTCAAAATTCTCATTCTCCTTAAGCAAGATAAACTTTTGCAAAGAGTAGGATAGTATTTTCTGCACTCAACCCTCGTGCTATGTCAAAAGTGTTCCTCCACTCTTTGGACTGGTTTGGCTAGAGCATTAGCTTGCACATGATCTCACAAATATCACTGTCATATTCTTCTTCAAATTATTCTGTGACCAACCAAACCTTCTCAAGTTAATTCTACATAGTTGTGTTCTAAATTTTCCCTTCCATCAGAGAAGTACGTGATTCCCCATCATCCTTTCCTATCATAGATCTCTAATTCTTCCTACGAGGACCACATTCCATGTTACCCAAGAAACCACCAAAACACCTATCACTGTCGTAGAGAGACAAGAAATAAAACAACTAAAGATGAAAAGAGGAAAGGGGTAATGAAATGTCCAACCATCCCAGAGATATAAAGCCACCAACACACAACATAGGAAAGGAGGTAAGTGTGACAATACCGAAGACCATCGATTAGATATCCTTATCATAAATATCATGCTTCCCATTAAAACTCTTAACTTCCCAACACCATCTTACATTTAGCATATGTATAACCCTTAATCGATTTCATCTATCACATGAATGCAATCTCACAATGTCATAAATGACCATTAAAGCCACATATACCATATCCTCTTGTCACCACTGAAAAATATTACCCCTTAGACTAATCTAACCATTTTTATTAAAATCTTATAATCCTCTATGTTTTTATAAATTAAAGCAAGTATTTTTGAGATTATCAACCTCTAAGTTAATCAACCACGTTAACTTTGGAGAAATGTATAGAAATCAAGATCTATATAAATTATTTGAATTTATTATATGATTTTAAGATTTCAAATTAAGATATTTTGAGCATAGAGTCCACTAGTTTATGCCACCACACAATCTTTGCAACCTATTAGTTGATTAGGATTTGATAAATTAAATTAAGATATTTTCAACCTAGCAACCACTAGGTTATGCCACAATATAATATTAGGATCTTAGTAGTCTCTAGGTTTCAACAAAAGAAAGTAAGAACTTAAGAATATAAATATTTTGAGCTAAAAAAACAAGAGTATTTAACAAACAAGAGAAATACATTGACTTTGGAGATCTTTACAAAAATCAAAACCAATATAAGTTACTTTAAGTTTTTAGATGCATTTGAGATTTGGAATTAAGATATTTCAAGCTTAGCGCCTGCTAGGTTATAATACCACATATTATTTGGATACTAGTGGTGGTTTCATATACGTTGAGCTTAGTATCCGATAACCTTTTCCACAACATATTATTTGGATATTGAATTCTGCTAGGGTTCAATAATTTATAGTTACAATATTTAACAAAAATTGACAAATTACAGGAAAATATTTTGAACAATGACATGATATATGGAGGTTACAGTCGATATGATTAAAAAGTTTAAATTAACATATTTTGAACTATGCGGAGACTAGGTACTTCCATAATATATTATTTCAATCATAATGGTTACTATCATTTAACATGTTACTGAATTATATTTTGAGCTTAACGACTAATAGATTATGACACAACATAATATTGGTGCTTAGTGCTCACTAGGTTTTAAAAAATATATATTATTAGCTTAGCTACTAGTGGGTTACACCAAAACATAATATTTGGATCTTAATGGTGACTGTGATTTAGCAAATTTATATCAACATAGTTTGAGCTTAGTGGTCATTACGTATGTAAACAATATATTATTTTGATCTTCGTGGCTGATAGGTTTTGCCATAACATGTTATTTGGTGATTTCATCACTAGGGTTTACTAATTCATAACTAAGATATTTTACATCATATAAAAAATTAGAGGTAGATATTCATAACTTCTCTATTGCTAAACCCACAATATAATATTCCAGGTTTTAGTTTTCGCTAGCACCTAACAAGTAAGAGAATTATATTTTGATATTAGATATCAGTATTGTATTCCACACCATAAATTTTTGGGGCTTAGTGGTTGCTAGGTTTTATCAAATAAAGTAGGATATTGTGATCTGAGAAGCCACTAGGTTATACCAATACATATTTGGAGCATAGAAATCTTAAGGATGTAAGAAAACCCATTAATATATTAGGATCTTAGCTACAACTATGATATTTCAAAACATAGAACTATTTGGAATTAGAGAAAATGGGGGTTTTCCTGAATGACCCGCATACTTGCACAAAAAATCCCTCACGAATAGGTATTATAGTGAAACAAGAAGAGAACAATTTTGTATGTAACAAAAAACAAAAAACCAAAACTTCCTAAACTAGAAGAATCTAAATTACATTTTATTAATATTCACGAGAGTAGTTACTTCATCCTTAGCATCGGCAGTAGGTCTTCCTTGAACCAGCATATCCACTAACTTAATGTGTTCCAGGAAGTCTTCATAGATTTTCATCCAGGTCATGGTCGTGTGACTTTTCCATTCCTTGGTATTATAAAATAAGTGTAACATAATGTTTAATGGCCTCATGTGGGTTAGAAAATATTTTCTCTAAATGCTCATGGTGTTCAGAAGCTTTAGTGGGGGATCCCATTTTCTCCGACAGAGGAGAAAGAGGATAAATAAAGGAAAGATCCCACAACACATCAGGAATTTCATATTCCATGCTGAATTCCATGCAAAAAGGAGGGGGAGTGACTGCACATGCTTCCATGATCAAGTAGGTTGAATCAGGTGTAGCCATGATAATGTCCAAGGAGAAGAGAGGAGAATCTAGAGAAGTGTCGACAAGAGGTGGAGAGGAAGTAGATGTCGAGTCTAAAAGAGGTTCAGAGACCTTAGGAGAGTGCTCTGAGGGGTCTGAAGGGTTAAGATTCACCTAAGAAGTCAAGGTAGTGACAAGAGTAAAATATCTAGGGCTAATGATCTTGATGTTTGAATCAAAGTCGGAAGGGAGACAAGGGTGGTGGAAATAGTGATGGAAAGAGGGAGCTGGTTGTGGAAGAGGAGTGGGGACATGACGCTACTTGTCAGGCTTAGAGGGGAATCATGATATTTATTTTTGAGAAGCTTCAATTTTAAAGAGAAAATACAAAAATACTTCGTGTAGGAATATACCTTCATTTTATCTAGCTAGTTTAAGGGACCTTTCAAGCGATTGAAATAGAAAATCCACAAATTTTACCTTCTGATCATATCAAAGATGCATAAGAAGAAAAATTTGATGTCCATATATCACTTTTTATCATTTCTGCAACGTGAATTACATCCCCAATTTCTCAACAACCCTATCCCAAGGTTGTGGAAGTGAGTCTCATTCATATCTCAAGTGATACATTGTCCAATTTTCACAAAGATACAAGAAATCATCCATCTCCTTCTGAAACAATAATTTGAAATAAATGTCTACCTTCACGAGGATCTCCATCCTAGCCATAATGGACTCTGTTAAAATAAAAAAATTCATCTTGCCAACTTTAACTCTTCCTTTCTTCTAGGTTGTTAGCACACTATTGGTCACTTAGAAAGAGTGACCAAATGATCTTTTCATAAATGACGTAACACCACCCTCATGAAAAATATTATAAATTATCAGGTCAACCTTGACCTCTTCATAGGAAGAAGGCTCAATGTGTTTGACGGTTCCACTCATAGTGAATAGGGC
Organism: Taxus chinensis; assembly: GCA_019776745.2. Classification (NCBI taxonomy): domain Eukaryota; kingdom Viridiplantae; phylum Streptophyta; class Pinopsida; order Cupressales; family Taxaceae; genus Taxus; species Taxus chinensis. Next base: position 414,519,820 of record CM034156.1, read on the forward strand.
TCTTCTCACAGTGATTGCCAAAGGCCCAATATGAATGATGCTTAAAAAGAGATGTTGAGCACCTTCATTCCAATATTCAACAAGTGTCTACAATATTTCTAATTGAAATATGATGTAATTAGTAATATTTATTAAATTCCCCCCGATCACATGAACGCAATATATGAATGCCATAAATGCATAAAAAACCCACAAATATCATATCCTCTTGTCGCCACCAAAACAGGTTATTCCTCAACATAACCTAAAAAATTTTATTGTAATGTTAGTTAATGTTTAGCCAACTGTAACATTAATTAGTTAATGTTCATGCAATTACTGAATTTAGTGGAGGTTGAAGGTTAGAATGTTAGCGATATTAGATGTATTTAGTTAATATATATTATAAAGGAAGAATTTGTAAACAAAATGAAGCAAGGTGAAATAACTAATATTTCTAGACATGATTTCATATTGTATAGATTATCATACAACAAATCATAAAGTAATATCTTATTAGAATTTCATTATTGACACATCTATTTGTTACATTTAGGTTCTCCAAGGTTGTTCATTCTACACATGGAAATGAAGTCGGTAAGCACAAAGATGTGATGGGAATTTTTTTGTGATATTTTGTGAGGTGATTTCACAAAACACTATTTGACTGGAATGAGATAGGGATGGTGTTGTCTCGAAAAAATGCATCCATGCGAGTCCTCTCCATCCTGAGGTCTGATTTTTTCAATGGAGAGTAGCGTCTCTGGTTCAGACCATGATAAATTTAAATGTAGGTACAATTACATGTACATGGTAATATGCTTATTGGGTTTATGTTCTCTTACACGTATAATTACATTCAAAATTATAGGTACAATTACAAGTACATGACAAGAATAATATGCTTTTTCATCTTTTAACTAGCCTTGTGGATGTTAAAAGTTATACTTATATTGAACCATTATGTGACTTCAAACTGGTGTGGGTATATATATTAGCTTGAATCAATATTGTTTTTTTATAGGTACAGTCAGAAATTGGTTGTTTATATTACTTTGATTGTAGTGGTCACTTTCATTTTACAAGTTACTGAATGATATTTTGAACGTAGCGTCTGCTAGCTTATGACACAACATAATATTTGGATCTTTGCAATCTCAAGGTTCAAAAAAATAAATTCAGATATTATTTTGATTTTAGTGGTCACAGGGATTTAACAAATTAAATCAACCTAGTTTGATCTTAGAGACAAAATTTATTTGAAGAATATACTATGTTGAGCTAAAGAGTCACTATCATTTAACAAGATAAATAAATACATATTGAGTTTAGTTTCCACTAGTATCTCCAAAGTTAATATCATAATGAACTTCCACCTAGTTGGAGGATTGAATCAATATAACAAAAAAACATATATTAGTTTGGGATCGAAGTGAAATTTTTAACCTATTTTTTAAATTTTTTACTACTCGAGCAGAAGTGTGACTAACATCGTGGATGTTAAAATTTATTCTTATTGGAAGGATTGAATGATTTTTTAATTACTACAAAATTCCTTTTATGTAGTACTTATAATATGTAATTATGTTTGAATGAAAATTTTTTGAACATGTTTCTAAAATAGTAGTACTGCAATGCTTAAGTATAACATGTGACATATCCGATATTGGACTAAATATATTCCTTGTCAAAACATATGTTTTCTTGCAAAGGATTTCTGGAGGAAAATTGGACTAAGGATTTACTCTCCAAGGTCAACAACATGAAGACTGTCTACCTTAACTGGAATTGAATTATAAAGATTAGAGGATGAAAATTTTATTTATTTGAAATATTTGTTACATACTAAAAAATATTTTTTATGTTGTACTCATAATATGTTGTTGTTTGAATGAAAAATATTGAACATGTTTTTAAAATAATTTGATGTCTTTTAAACATCCTAGATCAATTGTTTTCACATAAATGATTTTCCTACATACGTTTATGGAGATTAGTTACTATAATGCTCAAGTATAACACCTGAGATATCAATTATTGGAATAAACATATTCATTTTCCGAGCATATGTTGTCTTAAAAAGGATTTGTAGAGGAAAATTTTGATTAAGGATTTACTCACCAATGCCAACATGTTTTTCTGGTTAGCTATACAAAATAAGATTTTAACACTTGACAATGTGAGAAAGGATACAATTAATAATTGGACCATAAGAAATATCATTAAATATACTAAAGAAAATTTGCTGAAAGAGTTTAGTAAATGTAATTATTCATACCCCTAGTTAAGGTAATAAATCTGTGGATTATCTTGCTAGACTAAAGGTAGTAATTTTAAAGTGTGTGAGAGGAGAGATGATATCACCAATGTTATTAATCTCATTAAGTACATTAATTACTGTTGTTTTAGTGGTTGTTTTCCCTCATTGGGATTTCATCCTTTTACTTATGGTTAGTAGAACCCTTTGCATGTGTAGGATATATTGCATGATTTGAAATAATTTTTCTCTTACGATTCATTTTGGCTGTTTTTTCTTCCATTTTCAATCTCAGTCGACTAAAACCATGGGAGATGGTCATTCAAGAACCAATCCCACAAGCTATGGTTCCCTAAAGGAAAACCCCTCCTTTTGGAGCATTCTAAAAATTGGGGGGTCTAGGAATTTCATCTCAAAAATCACAAGTGTGATCCTTATCTTGTATTGGAATTTAGTCGGGCATGGAACAATGGTAACATGGTGATCCACCGCATATAAATTTAGGTTTCAGAGGATTTGATAGTGTAGGAGACTAGAATGGAGATGGATGGATTAAATATATTCAAAGGCTTCACCAAATGTAAGCATGAAATTAAGAATTTCTTTTGCAGTAAAGAAATGGTTTACTTGTTGGTAAACAATACAGCCAGATTTTGCATCCCTGATATTTGGAATATGATCTTCCTCCACATTATGAGGTACATTACTCCTGAGCCAAATTATAGAAATATATTTACTCACTATCTTACTATACTTAATATGTTTAGGCATGAGATTACTATGAGACTTCCCTTTTTCTTATTTATGTCACTCTGTACATCGGTGCATGATTTTAAACAGGGAAAGATTGATACCCCAATACACCATAGACTAACTCTTTTTATTTTTAAGAATGGTAAACTGATGGTAGAAAAGGAATTAGAGCCCAAATCTAGGGATTCAAATGAAACTTTTACTCTTATGGACCATATGAACAAATTGAGGACAAAGAAGAGTAAGACACCTCAGGGGAATGTCAATCTTGGTATTGGGGCTACAGTTTCTCTAATTGATACAAAAGGTAAGTCGTCTAAAGGGAAAGAGAGAGCACAACTTAGATGGAATGTGGCTTGTAATAAATCCTTAAGAGAATTTGGAATGGATATATGGGAAATAATGTCATGCATTACATCGACACCTCTAAGAAAATTTACATCTCCCAAAACTCTATCAGAGCCAATATGGTAGAGATAAAAAGTTTGGTTTTGGATTTGTAGGCGTGTGTGCTCAAGTTGGAGAAGGGACACAAAGTTCATAGGTATAATCTCCACATCATTAGTTTTGATGAGGAATATCATGTCAAATATGACATCCCTATCACAAGTGAGCATGATGATAATATGAAACTTTTGAAGACTAACTAGTCTATTGGCTCTTCGAGTTTTCTTTTTGACTATTTGTGGAATGTATCATTTGGGATGTTTTCCCCTCCATGTTTTTAGATTTATCCTTGTATTGATCTATTGGATTGTAGTTTGGGATAAGTTGTTTAAGCCCTTTTTATATCAATTTAAAAAATCCAAAATCTGATTTTTGTGTCCCCTACTATTTTTACAAGTTTTCTAACTTTTGATTTCCAGGTTTTACTTTAAAAATCATTTTCTAACCATTTAAAATATTTTTTAAATGTTGTTTCTTCAATTTTTCTTAAGTTAGATCAAGGTTTGTGTTGGTTCTTCTCTTGCACCTTTTGGTGATCTTGAGAATCAAATGTAGCTCTGATATTCTTTTCTAACATTTTGGTTTATTTGGAAAATTCACCATTTAAAAGTTGTTTAAGGAAATAAATCTTTTTAATGCACTTAGTTATCATTGGTATAAATAAACATTGTTTTGTATTTTTAAAGTTCAGTGTTGAAAAACAAAATTTATACAAAACAATTGGTATAAATAAACATTGTTTTGTATTTTTAAAGGTCAGTGTTGAAAAATTAATGTTACCCAAATATTGTTTGACATATGAGTTATCACACTTAGTTGTGTGAATCAAAACTCACACTTAGCAATGCAAGTCGATACCGACACTTAAAAGTGTGAGTTGAGACTAGCACTTAGAAGTGTGAGTCAATACTCACACTTAGAAGTGTCATTCGATACTCGTACTTAAATTGAAATTTGAGAGATGTGTGACTCAAGGCTCGCACTTAGACGTACGACCAATCGCACTTGTAAGTGCGATCACTCGCACTTGTACACTACTTACAAAATTTTTAAATAACAATTCCAGATTTTTTAACTATGCTTAATATATATGAATAAATTGTTTATATAAATGTATATAAATATTGATGTTCACCTTTCAGACATGCGAGCCACATGTGCTAGTTTTATAAAATATTTAAAAGTATGTTACGTCTAAAATCACGAAAACTTCTAAACAACCGTCAAATCTAACACCATTAAAGGAAGTTCAAGGAAGGGATTTTCAACGTAAATGTTTATTGATTTGAATAATATATGCATGAATATTTGTATATTTATGATGATATTAAGATTGATATGTGGTATAAATGACAACAATCACTTACGCACTATCTTAAAGTTAGCGGCCACTTGGCATATGTAAGTTAGCGGTCACTTAGCTTATGTAAGTTTGCAACTTCTTGGGTTATGTAAGTTAGAAACCACTTAGGTTATGTAAGTGGGAATTCATTAAGCTTATGTGGATAAAGTGGATTCCAATAATAGCGTTATTGGAATCCAATAAAAACAAAATTAGAGTCCAATAATAGGGAAATCTAAATCTGATATTAACGAAATTGGAACTCGAATAAGTCTAATAATGAAAATATTGGAATCTGATATTACTACTAATGGAATCCAATATTACTACTAATGGAATCTCAACTCACTGGAAGCCAAATATTGGAGTCTCAACTCACTGGAATATGTCCAATTTACTGAAATAAGTGCTATTGGATGAGGTTAAGTTTTCCCCAATTCTAAATGGATTTCTAGGATTTTGTTCTCAACACTTGCTAATAAATTGTCTCAGTGAGGTATTCTTTTCTATAATAAATCCTAGACAAAGGACCATTACCCCATAATCAAATTAATGAATGGGGGTGTCATATAGACAACATTTAGCACTCCTCATGGGAATTTATATTCAAGTAGGAAGTGGCATACTTCCCATTTTGTCAACCAGTTTCCTTAATGTGTTTACTACTTTGGGGTTCCTATGGTAGTCCTCATAATGTGTTTTACCAAAGCACTTCCCACAGTTAAATAAATTGGGCCATAACCTTCTCAATTGCACCTGAAAATACAATGTTTTGAATAAAGTGGTGTGTTTTTTATCTTTTGATTCTTAATGTGGTTTTGCACACCATTGGCAACCTCTATACAATGTTGTTAGTATTTATTTTGAAAGGTCATGAACTCAAAAGATTAGTAGTTTTTCATATAAAGAACAATGTTTAAAAGAGGATCAAGGTCTCTTTTGATTCTAAAGATCACTTGAAAGAAGAAGAGAAGATCATATGTGATGGTTGATCCAACTAATTAGAAATGGGAAAACATTAACCAATGATAAATAAGTGCATTAAAAAATTTTATTTCCTTAAACAACTTTTAAATGGTGAAGTTTCAAAATAAACCAAAATGTTAGAAAAGAATATCAAAGCTACCTTTGATTCTCAAGATCACCAAAAGGCACAAGAGAATAACCTACACAAACCTTGATATAACTTAAGAAAAATTGAAAAAACAACATTTAAAAAATATTTTAAATGGTTAGAAAATTATTTTTAAAGTAAAACCTGCAAATCAGGAGTTAGAAAACCTGTAAAAATAGTAGGGGACAAAAAAATCAGATTTTGGATTTTTTAAAATTCGATCCAAAAACACACAGAACACTAGCACAACTATGTTTTTATGCTATCATGTAGAACAAATGTTAGTGCACATAGTAGGATGCTCTTCCAAAGATACTAAATCAGATGCAAATAGAGCCACGTAGATGTGTGAACACTAACGTAAACGTATGAAGAGAAATGTAAACACGTGAACACTAATGTAAACACATGAATGTCCTATACATAGATAGATGTGAAAATAAAGATGATTCTAGCACAAATCTAGATAATGATACTGCAAATTTAGAGAATGATAGTGCAAATTAAGAGAATGGTAGTGCAAAATCAACAACACTACCGCACATACATTGAAGAAAATTCATATAAAATTAACGTTGGAACATAGAAAATAATGATAGTACATGAATAAAAATTCAAGTGTAGATAGAATTAACACTAGCACAGGGATCTTGTGTGACTTCAAAAACATGTAAAAATGACCCAAAATAGTCAAAAAGCTCAAATTTTTGTTGATAAGATTCAATTTTGGAAGAACTTTACCTCCACACCTATAAGGAACACTCAACACATGCAAACTAAACAAATTTTTTTTAAGAAATATAAGTTATTTCAACATGTGCTAAAAGAGGTTAGTATGCAATAAATTAAACTTAACTACAAAAACTCAAGAATTGCATCTGAGACAAAGGAGTGTCCCACCAGGCATGATATATGTATACATGTGATTAAAATAAGATAAATTAATCAATATAAACTAACACAAGGTAGTCTCAATAACAATTCTAATCTAATAAAGCAACATCATAAATCCATAGAAAAAGGAAAAGCTAACTAATGCATCTAATTAACATGAAACGTTAAGCCATCCTTGGATGTTTAAGGTACTCCTTTTTTTTAGCCAAACATGACTATGTGTGGTCAACATAAACTATCTCTATGAAGATGAATAGATCTCACCAATATGGCTTAATTGCAAAGTATGGTTCTTCTCTTCCTACTCTTTTAAAGTAGAGGATAGAAGGAGATGTTTGATCAATAAGCTTTCCAAAATTGAATTGATCTTATCATATGCATATAGTAACACTATTATAAATAGTGTAAATGGTGTAAGATTGGAACAAAGGTACTAGGTTGTTTATCTATATTTCCATTTTGGGAGAAGCTTACAACCTAGTGAATGTGGGATAAAGTTAAAGTAGAATTAGAAAGGGATGAGTATGATTAGAAGATATTAATTAGTGATTAGCAACTCATGGGAGTTGGATATGATTTGATTAATCAACTAGGATTAATTAATAGGCCAAGATAAGCTTGAAGAATACATTTGGAGGTGATTTAAAGGGAAATTGGTAGAATTTGAAGGGTTGAAAGGGCGATTTAACCAATAAGAAGGTTTATTGATCAAATAGAAGCTTTAAAAACTTAATTAACTAATAATAGCTAATTACTTGATTAGAAGAGGATTATAACTAATGAAGTGTCATTAATTATCATCAAGGATGAAGGAAAATCTAGTTAATTAATGGAGTGTCCTTAATTGACTTAAATGGTGGGGAATGTTAGCTAATTAGTGAGAAATAAATAATTATAACGAAATGACGAGAAAGAGGATAATTAGTGTAATTTTAGTATTAAAACTATGTAGTCAGATTTGGGTGTCTACATTGCGCATAGTTGTATAGGCATTCAATAAATTCATTCATAAGTTTTTGCATGTCTATTTGAATGATTGGACCATTTATGGCCTCGTAATGGATAATTATGATAATCTGAGGCCAATGTTTGAAAGATGAAGAAATATTGACATCTCTCTAAACATCAAAAAGTTTTTTTTTTCACCCTTTCAGAACATTACTTAGGCATACCATTTGTAAGGAAGGACTATTGGTAGACCCTATTAATATTGCTATCATTTTAGGGATGGTAGAACCTACCAACCACAGTGAATTGTGTGGTTTCTTGCAGCACACTAGTTATTACAGAAAGTTAATTATGGGATATGAAAATATTTTCATGCCCTTGTAAGAATTTTTTAAGGCCAGAGGAAAAATTTATTGGGGGATGCGGAACAACATGATTTTAACACCTTGAAGGAGAAGTTAACCACCACACCCATATTATAATTTCTTTCTTAGAAGAAGCCTTTCTTTGTACATGTGGATGCCTCTGGTATGATGATTAGAGAAGTCTTTGTGTAACCAGGTGAAGGAAACATTGATCACCATATTTGTTTTGTAAGTAGGAAGTTCACACCAGCTGAACAAAATTAGACAATGATAGAGTGCGAAGCTTTATCCATGATCTATGTGCTTCAAAATTTTCTAACATACTTGCTAGCCACACTATTTATCTTCTATCTAGCTTTTATGACACTGAAGTACTTTTTTAATAAACCATTTAAAATGGGCACATCTTCCGCTAGATTATTTTATTTCAAGAGTTTGATTTTACCGTTATAGTGAAGCCAGGAAATAGAATCCTCGATGATGGGTCATTGTAACTTCCAATCATTTAATCAACTTGTTGAAATGTTGATGTCATTATGAACTAGGGTTGTGTCCAAGGATATATGCAGAGAAGGAATATGCAACTAAATTATATGGTAGTTCTCTCTTTTTGAGGGGTTTCAGTTGGTATTGTTTTCTTGTTTCTCTCTACTCTACAGAAAGTAAATACATTTCTAAGCTACTGAAATGAAAGACAAAACTCAGGAAATGGATTTAATCTACTAAAACAATGCTATTGTAATAAGATGATTTCAAAAGGAAATCCTTAATTGAATTGAAATGATCACACGAAAGAAATGAAAGTAAGGAAATGTACTAAAGCATGAAAATATAATACTGCATTCAAATAATCATTTGAATTAGGATACTAAAACTTTAACTTATCAGGAATAAATATTATGCACGAAACACAAATCCTCTAATCTCCTTAGTTGAGTGGGCCCTTTCTTTCCTTTGGAATTGAGGTACTTAACACCAATAGATACTCGAAAAAACATAGATTATGTTGATTCAAATGATTTTAGAACATACACCATCATGATACTGAAAATAACTATCAGCTATCAAATGATATATAAAACTGTATTGAAAACTAATCCCTACGAAATAGTTTCAAGGAGGTGTCGTATAAACACAATCAGTTACAAAATGTGCCATGATTATAGGAAAAAAATTTAAATAATAAAAAACTCATGAAGTCTCAATGACGTCCTGTAATATAGCTAAAAATAGGGTCCTCGTTTGTAGGTTGTTATGAGAAATCCTTCAAAATCACATAGTGGTAAAGGAATCGGTCCCCTTGACTGTGACTTGATAAAAATTGGTAGAAAATGTGCTTTATGAACCTGCACATGTCATCACATCACTCATAAATTCAATTAGTGGGAATTTATATGGTCATTAGTTCACATGATACAAGATAAGGAGAAATGCAGCAATATTACTTTGGATACAACTATTTAGAGCATCCCCCATGCATTAATTAACATATTTAGGAGCAAAATTTATAGCTATAGTGATGATATAATAAGTCAATTTATGCACTTATAATTTCCCCAGCACTTACCTTTTGTATATCCTCATGCAAACTATCTACAAAATGCTCTTTGTGTAAGTTTTCTTGCCATGTCATATTCCTTTAAACTAGTCTACATATTGTTTCTTTGTTCCTTTGCACCCATGGGTTTCCAAGATAACGTCTTCCCATGCTTTGAAACTGTCATGAGATTGAGAAGCATTATTTTTCCAAGTGGTCATGGGACTGAGGACAAGGGGAGGTCTTACTTTCTTGCCAACCCATTCATTATTGTATTATGTTGCACCCATTTCTTCCAATTGTCAAATGATTGCTATAATTACATCCCCTATTCACATACTCCAATGGAGGTTTTAAGGGGAAATGACTTCCCTTATTTTCAATGGTAAAATTAGAGTATCCCACCTCTTATCACAAGTTGTCAGAGCTTCACCAAATTTCTATTGGTAATAAATATCAAATTATTGAACACATTTGGATAATATTTCTGAAGTATTCCTTCCAATTCCAGCTTGATAATATAGGGACCTTAAATCCTTTTTCATGGAGACATCATTCTGGTGGGTAGGCCTAATATAGAAACCAATAGTTCAGTTTTATTGATTAAAACTATCTATTTTTTGACCCCACATAATTTGGTTCTTAACCAATGATTGAAAATATTTCAATCGGAACTCCCCCAAAGACAAATTGATAAATAAATCAAGGACCTTGGAAACCAATATGTTGTGATCGTAGAATTCACATAACAAATTATTTATTTCTAGAGTACTTCTTTAATAAATTTCTATAAAAAAATTCCATCTGGAGCCTCATGGGGCTCTCCATAGTATATCCTTTGTAATTTCCATACATAAAATTTTTCATGAAGAAACAAACTATAAATTGAAGAGGGCTTCCTGCAAGCTAGAAGTTTGTAAGCCAAAGGAAAAACAAATTCAACAATTGATTTGAATTTCTTATTAGCATTTCAACCTAACTCAACCTCTTCTTTAAGTTTCTTATATTCCAATACCAACTCTTTATTTTGAAGAGACATTTGGTCACAATGAGAGGATTGCAAACCAATATTATTTTTCCTCTTTAAACTATCAAATTCTACTTTTAAGACAATTATTTCTTTAACTTTCTCCATAGTGCTTTGTACAAATTTATTTTTCATAGATAGTTGGGTTTCTTAAATACCTTTAAATTTCTCCCTTAGAGTGGAAATTTTATCCAGATACTTCTTTATGACTTCATATTTTTGTGATTCCAGATGACCAATCTCCCTTACAGTAGTTTCTGGAGCTCTAGTCCGGGTTTTCAGTGCTACGGGTATTTATGGAGCTACAGACATAATTTTTGAAGCTTCATCAATTTCTGGAATATCATTATCAAGGAAATATTCTTCAGGAATGGTTGTTGTAAATGTGTCATCTTTCAATTTCTCACCAGGAGCAGGAGAAGTGCCAAATTTTACAATCTCTTCAAAAATTGGAGTTGAACCCTCATTAGATAATACAGGCCGAGAAACTTTAGGTTTCCTTGCTGCACAAGACCTTATTGCTCTTAATGAAATAATAATAGGGGATGGTAGGGTAATATTTTCCTTGGAATCTTGAGGTATAGAGGCTTGATCATCCTCACTTGCAGATTCTTCTATAACCACACTAGAAGTCCAAGGAGTCGATTTAAGCTTAGGCTGAGAACTGGGAGGCGGTTCTGAAGAAATTGGTGTAGGAATGCTTTTAATTTTCTTCTTCTTATAAATCTCCCACATAGTTATCTTCTCTACCTTCCTCTTGGGTATACAAAAATATTGATGTGTGCAAATTAACTGGATAAGGCCTGGGTGTTTTAGGGAAGATTTACCACCTCCATTTTTATATTTCTAACCCAGCGTAATGCCTTTACAAGGTACTATGGAAGATTTAAATTAAGCTCAGGGTTTTTCTAAACCTTATTCAAATGACTGAGAATTTTCAATGTGTCACCCTTACTATGACGCCCACTAAAACAACCAACATAAGACCTAAGAACAACCTAGGATTTAGTTAGGAAAATTATGGAATAATTTTTTTAATTAAAAGAATCTAAAACCAATTTACCAGGACAACAGTTGCAACTAACAGGTTCTGGAAAAATTTTAATCCACTTGAACATACTATTATTTTATTAATAATTATTAGAGGTCATAAATTCCAGAATTTAGCATTAGAAGTTTCAATCAGGTTCAGAGGGAAGATTCCCCACCAAACCCATTCGCTAACAGGCTTAGAGTTTCAACTTGATTTTTCTCACACTTAAGGAATTAAATTTTTCCTTAAATCATTCCCATTGGATAGTAAATTTCTTCACCTTTCCAATGATATATAGAATTCATCCTAACTCCTCATAAAACTCATGTTATGGGCCGGCGGGCCTTGGGGTGAAAAGTTTTCCCCAAGAGCAGACCTGCGTGCCCAGGGATAAAAATTATCCTAGAAAGGATGGGTTGGCAGACCGTGGAGAGGCTTTTGAAAAAATTTCCTACATGGGGGTAATAATCACTTTCTCACCCATGCTCCTATGGGTCCGAAGAGGCCATATGGTGCCCTCCAAGAAAAAGCAGGGAAAAATGAGGAAAAGGGGGGTGGTGGAGTAACTTAATAAAATTTTCCAAAGGGGGAGGTAAAAGGGTTGAGTTGCACGCGTGGGCCCATGTGTCTGTTAAAATGATTTTTCCAAAGAAAAGGTGGGGATGCAGAACCATGGAGAAATTTAGAAAAGTGTGTTGGTGTTAGACTAAACCCTTAAGTTCCAAAATCCTCCTGTGCCTCCACCAAGCCACATGGCAGCACTTGATTGGTTGCGGGTTGGCGGGGTTGTGAGGAAATTTATTAAAAAAATCCAAAACTATTTTCTCAAAATATTAAGTTGTGAGGGTTCTGCCTTTCCACCATACCATGTGGTAGCCTCTGATTGGCCATGGCCCAATAGGGCGATAAAGAAAATTTTAAAAAAATTCTTTAAAAAATTTCTAAGTTTTTAAGGGAAAAATTCGGGCCGTGGGTCCGCTAAGGAAAATTTTCCCCAAATTTTCCCCAAGGAAGGAAAACTTCAGAAGGACATAAATTTTGATAGAGAGCTTAGTTTGGGGCAAATAATGACTTTCTAGAAATCTCTCGACATCCTCTTTGCACATGGATCATTAATTTTAGATTTTGATAAAGTTTAAGGGATCAATTTTAAGAAAACGGATTACAAGCTTTCTAAAAGCAAACTGGTAAATTTTAACTTATAAATTTCATTCAATTTGATCTTCTCCTTCACTCAACATGTCAAAAGACATGAAGGATTGTTCTAAGAAGAATTTTAGGATGTATTGGAGGGTAATTTTGCTTGATTGATTTCTAATTTGAATTTTCCAACATTTGACCAAAAAAAAAAAGACTGCAAAATTTTCCTTTGTTCAATTTGAAAGGTTTCTTAAATATTTCTTAAGATTTTTACTTTATTTGGGGTCATTTTGGTCATACTAAGTTCAAATTAATGTTTCATTTTTTTTTTCTTTGTTTCAGAGGTCATTTTGTGTATTTTGAATAAAAATCTGTAGATTTTATAGTGAAACAAATTAAGATCTATACTTGCACACAAACAGATTTATTTCCATTTACCAAAATTTAAAATATGAATTCATTTCCAAATCTAATCTATAATGTTAAGTTGTTCCACATCTAGTTGTGCAAAGAGCCAAAATGTAGATTCTAAATTTTCCAATCATTCATTTCACAAAACAGATTAATTTCTTTCTTCCAATTTTCCAAACCAAGATATCAAATATAGATTTTAAATATTACAAATGCATATTGAAGAAGGTAAGGAAACTTCCATTAATTTACTAAATCTTATATAACTCCTTTTTCCATATACTTTTAAAATACAACTTACAAAATACTTGTCTTTCTTTTAAAACCCAGAAACAGAGTATATCTCTTTCACAATTCGAATTATAGCTTTCATAACCAAATACAAACATCTTTCCATTTCAAAACATTTACAATTTCATCCACTTAAAAGTGGGAAATTTTACAAAATAATTCTCATAAGGGACTTTCAAGAATTTCTTCTTTAATTTTCTCTAGAATAGCAACAAGCATTCTTCTCATTCTTCCAATTTGATCACAAAAAAGGCAGGGGCAAGGCAATGTTCTCCACCCAACCAAGACATCCAGTGAAGAGGAGAAGCCATCCTTATTCATTGGCCCCTGAGCCCTAACCACAATGCAATAATAAATGTATTTCAACACATGGAAACAATAGGCTTCCACATCACACAAAAATCTTTAAACATGCACATTTCAAACTAAAAAACATAGTTAAAACAAAACAATAGTTTACAATTGCATTGAAACATTAAGACAGAACTCAGGCTTCATCATGCAAGCCAAAGGAGAAAGAACTATGGGGGAAGCTGCTTATGCCTCTGAATGGGAATTAAGCATCCACCTATAGTAATCTGCCAATATAAATCATCTCACATATCCTTATACCCCCCACAATCCCTCCTTATGCCCTCCACAAAGTAAGAAATGAAAGCTATTTCTTTTCCATGGTGGTTCCCAATCCCAAACTCCCTCCACAAGAATTATGATGCCACTGGCATTCCCTTATGCCCCCCACATGGATTCCCCATATCCTTCTCCTACACCATTCCTAGGTAGTCTACTGAAACAGCCAATAACCACACAAAACATTCACCATTCACACAAACGTAAAAGAAATAAAAGCATATATGAAGAGCTAAGATCCTACATCTCTATGGTAGATTTTTTTCCAATACAACAAGCTTTCAATGTCAAAATATAGTCCCAAAATCAGTAATTACCAATTATGAAATGATCTTCAATCTCCTCCAAAATCAACAAGAGCTCCAAATAGCCAAGGAAAATTCACCCCCAATGCAGTATGCAAAAATTTCAACAACCCAAAATAAAGCAAAGAGTTCTAATTTTATAGAAGAGGGAAGAGAAGAGGATGAGGTGGATCCATATAGGATGCCACATCACACATCCTAAACCCCAAAAAAAAATTCAAATTCATTCTCCAATGCACAATAAAGAGGTGGGTGAATAATATGACAATAAACTTACGCACTCCAAAAAGCCCACACCCCAAAGGACTGAATTTAATAAAATGTAAGAAGAGTGCAATTAAAAATTACAACTTGAATTTTAAAAATACATTAAAAATGTCTAAAATCATCCCTCCAACCACATGTATGGTTGGTAAATAGAATTAAGAGGTATGAGACAAGTTTTACTTGTCCCACAAGCCTCCAAAATCAGCCTCCAAGGACAAATTCGAATTTCCAAGGAGGTGGAGTGTTACATACTCCAAAACCTTACTTACACAACTCTTAAACATGCTTACACATCACTTACCATGTTTAATACAAGGGCCAACAACTTCTATAATTACTTTCTTATATCCCAAATTTGATTGATTTATTTATTTCAACAATATGATTACTCACATTAATTCTCCACAATTAAAAGAATAATGAAAGGGGTAAATGCATCACAAAATAAACACATGCAAACAATAATAAAAAGGAAACGTATTAATAAAATAGACATAACCCCTTGGTCAAATTCAAATGTAGATTCCCCCCCCCATGGGAATCCCTAACAAAAACAACACACACACACACACACACAAAACATGTTGCCATCGTGACCTTGTTGAATTCATCTAGAATTCCAATGTGGTTGGTCTCTAATCCCTTGATGTTTTTTGTGATATTTTAACTTGCAAAACAAAAATACCTCCTTCGGCCTAGTGGCCATATCAGAACATCCAACATGATATAAATATAATCACAAAAACATCTAGATAAATGAATCAAAACAACTTCAAAGCAATTTAACAAAATCACTTACAATTTATATCAACAACTATATCATCATCATATAATGTCCATTTTCTAGGTCTACTCGCAATATCAAAAATCACATCTAAACAACATTCATAATATATCCATGTCAAATAGTATATCATCATTCACATATGAAGTGTCTCTAATAATCATCATGCATCATAACTAAATCAAGATCAAAATAATCCATGGTCCAACATCTAACATTGTACTAAATCAAATCCATAATAATGTGCATAAAGTAATCAACAGTATCAAGATCAGTATCCAAATGTGTCAAAGAAAAGTTGGCACTACACTTACCACAGATGGTTACCCATCACAATTAATATACATGTTCACCCGAGTAGAAATTTCCTTCTAATTACTCAAAAAACTGTCCCTCTTAATACCTTTTTAAATTCCATGGGGATTGAGGATTATTTTTGGTAGATATTCCCCTTCATCATGAAATAGGGATATAAAATCCTTAAGTAGGGAGTTAGTTATGACCTTAAGCCGAAAATTTGGGAGGGTGGATAATGTAGCAACAATGTGGCTATGTATTTTAATTCTCTTACATCCTATTTGAGAACATGTTGCCTCAAATTTCAATAGAAATTCATCAACTAAATATTCATCATAACCCTCAATTTTTTGAATAAATTCCAACCAACCTACATCATGGAAGACTTGGGAAATGAAAATAGTTCATAGGAGAGGCTCTGTAGACTCTAGTTCTGATTTCTTATTTTGTCCTAAAGCTCAAATTGGTTCAGGTGGAGTTATAGAAAAATGGAAAAGGTTTATGAAAGAGAAACAAATAAAATGAATGAAATGGAATTCACAGAAGTTTGAACTACATTTTGAGTTGATAATGGCAGTGATTCAACACAAAAATGGTGGAAAGAAATATTGATGGTACTTAATTATGATGGAAAGATTTCAATTCTCTGCATGGTTAACATTTTGTCATCATGAATTATCATGCCACTTTTCCTTCTCAGAGAAAGGTTAAACATGCCACTTACTCATCCATTACTACCCCTTATTCCCCACTCTACTTCATGAGACTTGATTTGAAATCCTTAATAAATGCATGGGTAATGGGATTTAGATTTTTTCGGATTAAATAAATGCATTGGGGAGTTCTAAAAAATTTAATATCCATAGTAAGGGATGAGTACACTTCACCCTTCCAACTCATATTTCTACTAACTATTGGCACTCTACCTCTTGCATTTGAGGAGAAATTGTGATTAATGCACATTCTAATAATTGACATCTCTAACCTTTATTTAATGCATGAAATAAAACATATTTTTTTATTTTTATGATATAGGGGGAAGAGGATCGAAACTATGATCTTCTCCCTTTATTTTAATTTCCTAAACAAACTACTCATGGTGGGAAGAGCTGGAGTCTTCCATTAAATCAAATTCTTCAAATAGCAGCATATCCTTAGTGAAAGTTTCCTTATCCTAGGGTTGTTGATACATCCTTAGTCTATGGAAACTCCCCAATAAATTTCTCCTGTCACCATCAATTGGAAACAATATCAGAGATCCATTATCATAAACTTGTTCAATTTTATAGGGTCCCAACCATCTTGTTATCATTTTTTCCTTTAAATTTTTGATACTTTGATTCAAACAGTAAGACCCAATATCCTTCATTGAGCCTTATATTTTTAAAATGAGCGTCATGTCAAGATTTTGTTTGATGTTGAAGGATTTCAATTTGATGTTATGACTCCATCTGTATTTCATCAAGTTAATTTAACTGCATCACTCTCTCATGTTGAGCTTCATCCATCTCAATTCTAATCTTGTGTGTTGTCTTCCATGTTTGTAACTCAAAATCTACAACAAGTAATGGCTTCTTCTTGTATACCAATTCAAATGGGGAAAAACCAATGGTGGTTGTCTAGGTTGTATTGTATACCTAGACAGCTTCAAGAAGTCTTGGTACCTAATTTTTCCTATCTGCATTGGAAACCTTAGTCAAAATTGTTTCCAATTCTCTGTTTTTGACCTCCACCTTCCTATTGGATTGGGGTGGTACGGTGATGATTTCCTATGCTTGATTTGGTATATCTTCAGGAAGGCTTCAATCATGTTGGACACGAACTAAGGTCCTTAATTAGATATAATTGCTTTGGGATCTCTTAATCTTATCATAATCCTATTGTACAAAAAGTCAGCTACAACATCCTCATTGGCATATGTCAATGCTTGAACCTTGGCCCATTTTTTAATATAATCGGTGCACACTAGCACGTAATCTTTCTCACAGGATGGCGGGTCAAAATTCCCAAAAAAATCAATTCCCCACTTCTCAAATGGCCCTAAGACCAGTTGATGGTTGAGGCACATTTCAGTAGATAACTTAGGCTTCCCTATTCTATGAGATGCATCACATTTCCTTACATATTTCTTGAAAAAATTGTGGAGAGAGGGAAAGTAACAACCAACTCCAAGGACCTTCTGAATTTTCCTTTTCATTGAGTAATTTCCTCCTCTAGGTTCATCATGAATAGCTCTCATTATGTTATATAGTTCATCTTCTCAAACACACCTACGAAGAATCATGTCAAGACAATATTTAAACAAAGTTTCATTACACCATTTACATGTCGCACTATTTTGACTAATATTTTACATTATTTACTAGTAAAGTAAGTTGGAATCTTCCCTTTAGTTAGATAGTTAGAAATATCATCCAACCATGGAGGATGTGCTAATATTGCAAACAATTTCTCATCTAGAAAGTGATCTTGGATGACCTCCTCTTCTCCTGAAACATTTAATCTCGAAAGGAAGTCAACAATGATATTGTCCTTTATGGGCTTATCAATAATAGTCATGTTAAATTCTTGTAAAATAAATAACCATCCAATAATTTTTCCCCCTACTACTGGTTTCTTCATCAAATATCTTATGGTTGAATGGTTAGTATACACAAAGATTTTATATCAACTAATTTATTGTCTGAATTTATTCAAAAAGTAAACAACGGTTAGAAAAACATTTTCTATAGTGGTGTAGTTTCTCTCTGTGGGGGTATTTTAATGAAATAGATGGCATGTATTTGGTATTCCTCATCCTTTTTTCCAACAACAACTCCCATTTTTATATTAGAAGCATCAGTGTGAATATTAAAAGGTTTTCCTAAATTGGGTCCTCTAAAAACTAGGCCAGTGGTAAATTTCTCATTTATAATTTCAAATTATTTTTGACATTGAGAAGACCATTCAAAAACTCAGTGTTTTTCCAACAGAGAGAACATGGGTGCAGAAATCTTACTAAAATATTTGATGAACTGTCTATAATATCCTACATGTCCAAGGAAACTTTTGATATCAATCTAATTTTTTTGTGTAGGAAATTTAGTATTGGCTTCTATCTTTTTAGGATCAACTTGGATTCCCTTAGAAGAAATATGATGACCTAAAAAAACTCCCTGATCAAGCATTATCAAACATTTTTCATGACTTAAGGAGATTTTGTGCTGCTCACATATGGTTAACACTTTTTCAAGATTACCTAAGGATTTTTCAAAAGCATACCCATGGACAGTAAAATCATCCATATAAACTTCAACAAAGTCATTTGTAAGGTCTAAAAAAAAATCCAAAACTACCCTCTGAAAGGTGGCAGGTGTGTTATAAATTCCAAATGGTAGAACTCTATATGAAAATGCACCCCAGGGATAAGTGAAGGTGGTCTTATCTTGATCAATAGGTGTTATATTGATTTGGTTATCTCCATTGAACCCATATAAGAAAAAGAATTAATTATTACCTACCAAATTGTCCAAAACCTGTTCGATAAAGGGTAGGGGAAAGTAATATTTCTTGGTGTCTTTATTAAGATCCATATAATCTATACAAATTCTCCACTTATGGATTTTCTTGGGAACTATAACGAGCGGTGATACCCATTAACTATAAGATATTAGATGGATAAATCCTAGCCTCAATATTTTTTCTATTTTGTTCTTGATAATGTATCTAAGTTATAGATTAATCCTACATTGTGGTTATTTGATTGGATTAACATATTCAGTGTAAATATGATGAGTACAGATGTTTGGATGAATCCCTTTTATATCAGTATAATCCCAAGAAAAATATTTTGAATGATTCCTCAAAATATCAATGACCCTAGTCTCTTGGTCATCTTGTAAATTGTTACCAATGGTAAGTTCTTTTCATATCTCAACAGTTACTTATTCAGTGTCTTTCAAAATGGAAAGTTCTATTTCAAGCATCAAAGTGTTCAAGGGACAAGCATGAGGTTGTAGGATGTGAATAATAATCATATTTTCAAGGGATACAACCTTGGATAAAGAACAATGAAAATCAGCGGTTGTATTTCCATGGTAATCATAGATATCTTCACAATCTTCAACAAAAATGTCACTTACCTAGCCATTGTTTTCATCTGAGTTCAAAATAGTCATTTCAGTATCCATAGTTTATGTTTTCGTAGCCACAGTTCAAGTATCTATAGCCAGAGTATCAACTTCATCAAACATTGGGTATGACTTAGCAATTTCTTCCATATGACTTTTCACTACAATGGTGGCTAGTAAGAAGAACTCATGTTGTTAGTATCTAAAATATCTACCCACACACAATCATAAACACCACATATGGCTGGTAAGGAGGATAAAGGGAAATATTATTTTCTTTGTTCCCATTTAAAAATTCATTTTTCCTAACCTATAGTCAATGTATGCAACAAAATTCGCTAAGTAGGGTCTTCCTAAGATGATTGGGTATCCTAGCTTCCAAGATTTAGGTTATAAGAACATAAAATCTACCGGATATTCCCAAGATTCAAATATGACCATAACATCCTCAATTAATCCATTGGGTACATCAATAGATTGATCTTCTAATTAGAGGATAGTAATTGATGGCTGCAATCCTGTCAAGGACAAAAAATTGAATGTGTGTGTTGTTATGACATTGATGGAAGCACCAAGATCCACCAAAACATTATATATTGATTAACTATTCACAAAAATAGTAATTACTGGACTCCCAAGATCCCCATATTTTGGTGAGAAGTTTTCCAAATACAAGGTCAATTATATTTCCTTCTACTTTAATTGTTTTTGTGTATTTCTTCTTCCTTCCTGGTATCTTTATACAATTGTTTCTAATGGTCTGATTTTAGTAGGGAATGCACCTTATTTCTCTCAGAAGTGGGAGATCAATAATCATATTTTTCAAATCTTGAACTAATGTTGTTTCTTTGTCATTCTGTGTTTCTTTTAATCTTTCTGGGAAAGGAGTTGCATGAACATTCTTATATTTCTTCTAGTTATTCCTGGTGTCTTGTGCTTGTGGAACATTTCCTATTTCCTCACTTTCCTTGGGTATTTCAGTGATAACTATAGGAAGATTGTTCATTTTTCTTCTAAATCTCAACTGTAAGTTGTAAATGGAATTTACCTACATTGTCTCACCATGTCCTGCTTTCTTAACTTAATTTTTTTTTATGATGTTTGGGGTTTAAGATAGGCTAGGCTAGAAGTTGAGTTTCTTTCATTTTTCCTTACCAATAATTATTTGCTGTGGAGGAGTTTAATCTTGTTGTTGTGTAAACCTCCTTAGCTGATTAGAATTCTACTGGGGTGCCCATTGTTGGTTTGGCCATGGATGTTTAGTGGCTAGTGGTGCCTAACCTTGTTGATTGTATGGAGGAATCCATGGTGGTGTTTGTGGGTAAACCATCCAATTTGGTGGTATTCAATCAGGTTTTCCCCAAGTTGGTGGAGGATTTTGATTGGGCCATTGCATCATCTAGGGGATCTGAGTAGGTCTAGGAGCATAAGAAGATTATTTATTTGATTTTTGCACAAAGTTTACCTCTATATTTTCTTCAATTATGGAATTTAATATTTATTTTAGATGAGGTAAGAGAGTACAATGGTTGGTATTATGGTCAAGGACATCATATATCAGGCACATTTTTGTGATATCCAAAGGATATTCTTTCAAAGGATACCTTTTCCTACATCTGGGACAGTATATGTCTAAAGGCTCTTTTGCAACATTGTTCTTATATTTCATCCCATCTATGGTTGAATTTAACTATGAAAAGATGTATTTTTTTGTGTTGGCCATTTCCTCTAGAATTTCTAAGGTACCTATGGATTTTTTTGATGTTTTCCTTCATCTAAGGCCTCCCCTTGCTCTAGAGAATATTCTACATAACTTAGTAATTTATTCCACATAGAGTTTTTGTACATCACCTCCTCCTAAGGGATGGAGGGATTCCTTAGTTTCGTCATCAAGAACTTTAAGAAAGGTTTTCTTTTTTATTTATGTATTTAACTCATAACCACTTCTCATATGGACAAAAATAAATTTGTCCAAATAATCCTCTAGATTTTCATATTCTTTTTGTTTTATCTGAAAATAATCTTCCCTCCTATCTCTTACCCTAGAGTAGTCTTGGTATTTTTCCAAAAATGATGTCTCCATTAGATCCCATGAATTAATGGAGTTATAGGTCAACCCCATAAACCATCTCATGACAAAGTCTTTGAGGGTGGAAGGAAAAAGTTTAATGTTATGATTATGTATTTTTTAATCATATGTCTCACTGAGGACTTTGAATTCAAAAAATAATTGGTTTGGATATTTTGTCGACATTCTTTGAATTATAGGGAGGATGGATGGGGAAATTTTTTTCATAGGTGTATCCTCATCCTCATTTAAGACAATGGGATAGTTAAAATTCCTACCCAAAGATTTTTCATCATCATTTTCATCCTCTCCCATTTTGAAAATTTGCTCAGGTTCTAAATAAGATGATGTGGATTATTCAGTATCACTCTTTCACATTGTATTAGATTCAGTTTCACTCTCATTATTTAATACATGTGTTCTAGTTGGATATATTCTTTTAATATTGTGTGGTATAAATCTCCCTTGAGCATCACGTGGCATGTGCATCAATATTTATTGTATAATAAAGTCTTAGGATTCTTACTGGTTGCATAACTCACCTTCACTAACACCCATAACATGCAATGTGAATAGAGCGGTGTGTTTTTTTATGGTGTCCCCGGAAACGGTGCCAAAAATGATGGGTCATTATAACTTCCAATCATTTAATCAACTTGTTTAAACATTGATGTCATTATGAACGCGGGTTGTGTGCAAGGATATATGAAGAGAAGGAATATGAAACTTAGTTCTATGGTGGCTCTCTCTTTTCGGGGGGTTTCAATTGGTATTCTACTCTTGTTTCTCTCTACACTACGGAAAGTAAATACATTTCTAATCTATCTAAATGAAAGATAGAATTCAGGAAATGCATTTAATCTACCTAAACAATGTTGTTGTACTAAAATGCTTTCAAAAAACAATTCTTAACTGAATTGAAATGCTCACATGAAAGAAATGATAGTAAGGAAATACACTAAAGCATGGAAATATAAAATTGTATTTAAATAATCATTCAAATCAAGATACTAAAACTTTAACTTATCAGGAATACATATTATACACAAAACACCAATCCTCCAATTTCCCTAATTGAGTGGGCCCTTGATATCCTTCAAGATTGAGGTACCTAAAACCAATGGATACTCAAAATAACATAGATTATATTTATTCAAATGATTTTAGAACATACTCCATCATGAGACTAAAAATAACTATCAACTATCAACTGATATATAAAATTGTATTAAAAACTACTCCCTACGGAACAGTTTCAAGGAGGTGTCTTATAGACACAATAGGTTACTAAACGTGCCACAATTATAGGTAAAAAATTTAACTAATAAAAACCTCATGAATTCTTAATGACATGGTGTTATATAGATAAAAATAGGGTCTTCGCTTATAGGTTGTTATGAGAAAATCCTTCAGAATGGCATAGTGGCAAAGGACTCGGTCCCCTTGACTGTGACTTGATCAAAATTGGTAGAAAATGGACTTTATCAACCCACACATGTCATCACATCACTCACAAATGTAGTTAGTGGGAATTCCTAGAGACAAGATAAGGATAAATACATCAATCTTACTTTGGATACAACTATCTAGAAAATCCCTCATGCATTAATTAACATATTTAGGAGAAAAATAAATAGCTATAGGGATGATATAATAAGTCAATTTATGCACTCATCATTGGGACCTAATCATTTTTCAAGCATAAAATATAGAGAGGATGCAAAAATCATCGAAAATACTATGTCAGATGCAAAATTATCTAGATTAAACCATGCACTGGTTGATTTTGAGGACATTGCAATATTTTTACACACAGGGTTAGCACTAGAAGGGATGAAAACCTTAGAAAATAAGTAGTTGTCTATTAAAATTGTTCCTTATCACCTAATTAGGGGAGACTTGTACAATATGGGCCACAATGAGATCTTACACTGATGTGTGTTAGAGCATGAGTGCAAAGTATTTATGGAGGAAGTGCATGGAGGCATACATGGTAGACACTATGCAAGGGATGTTAGTATATGTAAGACCCTTTTAGCAATATTTTTGTGGGAGACATTATACAAAGACAATAAGTATTTATTAAAAGCATGTGATCACTATCAGAGAATTGGAAATTCTGGGAACAAAGATGAGATGCCATTGTGGCATATAACAAGTGCACAACCTTTTTAAAATATAGGTAATTAATTATATAGGACCTATTGCACCACCCACACGTAGGACATGTTCACATTACATCATCACATGTACTAATTACTTATAAAGGTGTGAAGAGGTTTCACCTACAAAATATTTCACTACAACGATAAAAGCGAGGTTCCTTTGGGAGAATATAGTCAATAGATATGTATGTCCATCAAGTCTAACAAGTTATAGGGGACTCATTTCCTCAATGAGACTATCATAATTTTACTAGCATATTTTATGGTGGTACACCATAATACTACTTCTTATCACCCCTAGGATAATGGAACTACTGAATATTTCAATAAGATCTTAGATCAGACACTAACAATGATATGTGATGTTGGAAGAAAGTGTTGGGATGATAAGGTATATACAATACTTTCCATATACAAGACAGCCTATAAAAGGTTAAATAAGGCCACACCTCTTCTATTGGTTTTTGGTGCAGAGGTTTTATTATGTATGTAATTTAGTTTTTCATCCCTCTGTATTGTGCGTGCAGGAGGATTGGATAATGAACAGGAATTTTATGATCGCATAGACAAATTAATGTAATTGGATGAGTGGTGCACCATTACACATTAGAATCATAAGATAGAGAAGGAAATAAATCAATACTGACATGAGAGGCACATCAATAAAAATTATTTTATATTTGTAAAGATGGTACTTCTGTATGACTCCAAGTTTTCATGCCATCCAGGAAAGTTGAAGGTTCCTTGGTTGGGACCCTTTGTAGTGACCATGATATTGGAATTAGGCACATGTCAATTACAGGCACTGGATGGCACCATGTTTCCTAGTTACTTAAATGGGAGTAGGATAAAAACCTACTATAAATAATCTTCATTTGTGTTTTTAATAAGGCATTATTTCCACTTAGATTAGATTTTCCTTTCATGTCTTTTTTCACTTAATTTGTTGTAATAAGCATGTTCACACACAAGAGTAGATTATTATCTATAAATTTGACACACAGAGAATTTCACATATATTTAGTGTTTGGTTAAAAATTGTGTGAGTACACATAAAATATACTATGTGATTTTGGATCTAGTTTAGGAGTGCATGATGGCATGAGGCAGGTGTGCAGGAAAAGAATGTATTGGCGTGTGCAGTAAAATGAGAAAAGGGCACTTGATGGATATGAATTAGGTATGCAAAAAAGTAAAGGAAGGTTCCATAGGTTCTTAAGGAATAAATTTATTAGATTTGGAAACTATGTAAAAGAGATGGTCACACATTGTAACACGAGGGAGGAAACAACAAGTTGGACTACTTCATAATTGGCATAGAGGAAGATGGTATGCGTCATAGGGAAGTGTGCACAAGGAATACTGTAGCCTAAGAGGTAGTGACATTCCTGAAGGTTACGAATGTTACACATGGAAGGGGAAAAAATGGGAAGGAAAAAAGAAATCATTTTGTAGACACAAAATTTGGGTCACACTCCCCTTGATCCCCTTTCAAGTGGTTACATAACATGTTTATATAACTACGACCCCTTTACCCCACATTTATATTATTTAATTATTTACAATTGAATTAATACCGATCATCACTTTATTTATTAATTAAGTTACTTTAATTAAATTAATTTACACCTCACCTAGCCACTTCACCTAGACACCTCATCATAGACCTATTCTTAGCATATTTCTTTTAACTAAGATTAAATCTCTACTTACCATAACTAACTGAGACTTAGTTTAACACTAACATTAGATGCCTATTATTTCTCTAATAGCATGCCCACTTATCTAAGTGTAAAATATCATTTTATACACAGACCAATGGGAAAAAAACTCACCAAAAGATAGCCAAGATATGTTATTTTGGCAAACCTAGGATTTCCCACCTTAACTGATGCTAGTCACCCTAACCATTGTCAGTTAGGATATATTAATTTTGGAAACCTTGTTCAAGGGGTTGGTCATTTTTCAAGTTTTGAGAGAGAGAGAGATCTATATGCAAGCATGAACCAAAGTCTTCTCAAGCATCCAAATGCCCCCTAGCCAGCACCAAGACTAATTTGAAGGCATTGGAATTCACGGTAACATTCCAGGAAGTGTTACTGCAGCACTGATCACTGGTTTCATAGATCAACCATTACTATCCTCCAATAACCAAGCATGCAGATACAATTAAGTGGTTTTGATCTACATCATTCTATACTTACATTGAAATTTTTTTATCTCCGTTTTTCAGATCTTATTCTCCTTTGCATTCCACCATTCCCACCTTTCTATCAATCCACTCATCTAACCACCCACTACATTTCATCTCCCTAAACCTGACTCTTAGGCATTCCTGAGAATTTTAGCATTTTTACAAACCTAGACATCCCTCTTCCATTCTTTATACAATTATAGAGAAGCTACAAAACAAATTTTGATTTCATTCTACCTTTACTGACGCTGATCACCTTGACTGTCATCATGTTTCCCTTTACTAGCATCGGTCACCAGACTAACGTCGATTACTGTGTCTCCTGACAGACATTCACTTAGTTGACCTTAACATCCCAAAAACCTCTTAAAACCTTACCAAAACTTGGTACCTTACCTAATGTCCCACCACAATCCTTCTCAACTCTCTATGTATACACAAAGAGAGCATGGGTACCCATTTTGACATTCTACCATTATCCACCCTAAATCATAACCAGTCACATCTAAACCATCATCGGTCTTTATGTATAGCAACCCAGCTTAGGATAACAAGCTAATACTCATCCCCAAACTTCCCAGAATCATTTGAATCCTTTTACCAAACCTATGTCAAACCTGGAGAAACTCAAAAACTCCTACCCAACCTCTAGATCTGATCATAACCCTACATGTTATATTATTTTTTCTTATTGTATTTGAATGAGATTCCTAAATAATATCAACTATAATAGGATGTTATTTTTTTACATTATTTCTTGCATTAAATTGTATTAAACAAGGGATTGACAACCATCTAGGAAGTATCACACTTCCCGCATCTAGCACAATAGCAAGTCCACTAACATATATTGTTTATTATTCTTCTAGTGGTCTTGTTTTGCATTTATAGGTAGTTCCTCTTAGCCAAAAGGAATTTCTTCACAACTAGCCTAGATTAGAAATCAGAAATGCACGCACAACCCTCAATTGACATCACAAATAGGTATTCCTCCTTGAAAAATCACCCTCTATCTATTTCATTAAATTTTTTAAGAATTTGGTGAAACACATTTAAAGAAAAAATAATATTAAGGTTTAAAACAAAAAAAAGTGATTTAAAAACTAAGTTTTGGAAAAAGAAGAAAATTGTTTTAAATCCAAAAAGTGTTGGTCGGTAGAGTAAATAAATTAATAAAAGATATAAAAAATAATGAAATCAAGTTCATTGTCACCTTATATTCAATGAGATTTTTTTAAATAGAAAAAAGTACAAAGTGTGAAGTGTGAAGTGTGAAGAAGTGAATCAGAGAGCTAATAGAAATTAGTGTTGAGTGTATAAGGCCTTCACTTGAGGATATCCTTTAAGGAAGTGGAAATTGAAGATGATAAAAGTGTGAGAACATGGGTGATTAAATACTAGGTTTTTCAGATTTGGTAACTTTTGGGCTAGGGTTCATAGGTTTTGAAGATGAAGCAGCTACGACACAAAGGTAAGGTATATAAAAGTATACAGAGGATTGAACACACGATTTTAGGGTTTGAGTGTGGTTGGATAGTTACCCTTAGTACCTAGGGCATGCATCAAAAATTTTTATAGTTTGAATTCCAAATAATAGATGGCACCACGACGGGCACCAAATAAAAAGAATGAAGATGAGGAACTACTCAAGAATTGGTTCATGGAAATAAAATTTACCCACCAGAGGTTGTTGTGGGAAAATAATGGACCTCGTAACTGATCAAATGAAAAATTATTGATTACAACCAAAGGGTGCCATGACATGAGGCCACAATGGATAAGGATATGTTTCAGGAGTTTCCTACTAGGATTGCAAAAGATCAAGTGGTCATGAATGACTTAGTGTGTAAGAGACTAAAGAAGGTAGGGGTCCTTCAACTGTTTGAATTTCCTTTCTTTGAAAGGGTGACACGCCTCTTCTCGTGACTGATGTCACATGTACACAAATACTATTTATACTTTTTTTCATGGAGGATGAGGTTCATATGTCTTCCAATTGGGAGAGTGATGGGATTGTGGGATATTAGTAAAGACTTGCACTTGGATCTACATGTTACAAAACAAAAATTGAGGAGTTGGCCACAAATTTACAATATGACAGGGGACATATGGAAAAGAGTGTTAATAAGATTGTATACCCTACAACTAGAGTAAAATCCCACTTGGTAAGTTGTTAACTTTGTGGTTATGAGCTTTGGGGAGAAGTAAATAGGAAGATCCTCTACATTTCCCATAAAATGGGACACAAGAGTTAGTATAAAATTGCACAGTATATTGCCAAAGGGATTATAGAATAGGTCAAGGCACAAACATAGAAGGGAGAAAAGATAACATGGGGATCTATCTTACTACTAATTTTCTTCTGGGAAATTGGCATCGATGATGGTCTAGAGGATGATATGTGTGTACATACAGAAGAAGACAAGTCCCCTACACAACATTTTTCCATTTTTACATTTGAAGGCGCCATATCCTATGTTTACAATGTACGCTTGGATAAGTGGTACAAAAATATGTATATGCCCTTTGAGAATGAGTGACACATGTCGAGATAATTACCAAATGTAGTAGGATACAGAGAAAAGTTTACAGTTATGCAACACTTTAGCCTTGTGTGATTTGTGATGAATAATTGTGAAATGGGGTTGTGGTGAAAATTACCATTTGTAATCATTGTTAACTGTTTGAAATGTGTAGTCAACAATATCAAATATGCATAAAATATGACCTTTGATGCAGATAAGGTTGACTCATATTGGCACACCTGGTGCAAGACCTTTAGATACACTTCTAGGCTTGCATACTTAGAGACATTAGAGCTAGATACATTGGATCTTAATCCAATTATGAATTTTATAGTTGGGAGCGTGATATAAATATTTTTCATCAACCTTTGGACAAAGATACAAAATGGAAGGAAAATTAGGTATGTGACTCTCACATGCTACAATAGCCAAAGAATATTTTTTTTAGGATCCCAAAGAGAAGGTGAGAGGAGAATCCATTGTAGCATGAAGAGAAAGGAGGATAGGAAGAAGAAGAAGAAGAAGAAGAAGAAAATGTTGCACTGGATCATAGTTAGTGGAATGAAGTAAATAATGACACACAAGAAGAAAGTAATGGTATAAGCTCTTCACATCCATCCAAAGGGTATCCTTCAGCCACAGAAACCAGGGTAAGTCCATTAAGGACAAAGAAATTCCCTAAGAGATCTCATGTTATGTCTGACAATGAGGATGATTTGGAGAATGAGGTAGCAAAATAAATGGTGTGCAACGAGTCTATGCATGAAGGGTATGAAGAGCAGCTAGTATATATAGATATAACCCCAAAGAAGGACTAGGATAAGGGTGAGGAAGGTGAGAATAATAGGATCCTGCACAAAGATAAAGAAACAATGAGTAAAGAAGAAATGAAAAATATTGAATAAGAGAAGCCCAAGGGAGATAAAGGAGAAGAAGATGATGTTTATGTCATTAAGAAAGATAAGGGCATTGGTGGAGAGTATAGTGTGAAACCATTTACACCAAGGAAATAGTGAATTAAAGCCAGGAAAGTAAGGAAGTGATAGCCTCCACATTCACCACATATGTCATTCATCGATGATCATACAAAGGTGTTGAGGGCTAGGTTCTAGAGTACAATCCCCAATGATATATTATTTGGATGGGACCTACTTAATGAATGAAGAGGGTTATCTTGCATGATGAAAATTTTGTCATGGAGAATGCATACACATGTGTAGGAACCTCAATTTGAGATTAGTAATATATCTTACTCTAAGTTGATGATATAAAGGATCCTGGAAAGGTATATGATATTGTCAACCCCACAAAGTTGACTAATGAATAGGTTTGTAACACGTTGAACAAGACGACAACTGAAGTCACACATAGGAACTTAGATAAGGGGACTACATTTATGGTTATTGTAAAGGAAAAGAAATAAAAATAAAATGTGATTCAATGGCTAATGTTAGAGTAGTATTAAAAAAAAAGTAGACTGTAGAGGTGTATGAAAGGGTCAGGAAGCTAATAAAATCAATTACAAGTATGTGCCCAAAACTTATGAGCCAATCCACGACAGAATATACCATGGGGATGGAATATCTTGATAATTTGGTTGAAATTTTGCTTCATAATATAAAGAGTGGCATAGAGCCATCTCTAAATGAGTTTTCTAAGGAAAAGAGGAGGAATAAAGAGGTAGCAGAAGCCAAGATATCAAATTATGAGGCATTGGTTGCTAAGGTCAAGGAAACCACCAAAAAGGATGAATTGGCATTTGATAGATGCCATAATTGTGACCCCATCTATAGATCTCGTGTTGAAAATGAGGAGGTGGAACTCATATAAATACAAGAAAAAAAATAGTAATAATATTGAGTGAGAGAAATTCATGGAAGAGACATTAGCATAGAGGGACTTAATTAAAGTCATGAAATAGATACTTGAATTATGGTTCAAGGAAGTAGAAATAATGGTCATGCAAAGAAAGGATTTTATAAAAGGAGTGACCACAATGTGGGATGTTGTGATAAATGAGCTTAAGGATAAAGTTGATGAGTTGGCACCTAATCAGATATATGGTATTCTCAAGGCCATGCTAGGGAGAGCTGAGATGAGCTTATGAAGTAGGAAGAAATAGAAAATATGTTGGGCACATAGTTCACATAGATTCTCTAACCGTCGAGGAACTAAGTATAGATCCATACATGTTGATGAATCTTTATTATTTAATTCTTGAATATTTCACCTTTATTCTTTATTCTTTAGAATTTTTTCAATCATTCATTCATTGGAGGAGTGATTTTGATGAAACATTGCCAAGGACGTGGAATGAATTTAGTGTGGGGTGTTTTGGAGCTGAGAAAATAGATGTGTTAGCCATGTGCATAGGTTGGGGACCATGTGTTGGAGGTGCGTGAAGGAGCATGCACATGCTAGAAGGGTCAACGCATGAAGTTTTGTGCATGAGCACATAGGGTTTGGGACTTAGCTGATTTTCCTAAACATGGCTAAAAATAGAAAAACAAAGATAGAGTGTAATTCAAGTAAGATCCAAATATAGACTAAAGCAAGATGAATTTGTGGCCAAGTAAAGGATAATAAATCACATGTAGGAAAAGGAAAAATACAAAAATAGAGAAAGCTAATAATAGGATTAAAACATGTAAAGACTTGGCTAAATATATATAATCTATTGTTAGCATAAGTTAAAGACTAGAATTTAATATATTTGTAAGCGTTCCTATTATTAGGAAGGTGCATGTAGGTAGTGAAGGTGAAGTCCCCACCATGTAAATATAGGCTATATGTCCTTGTTTTGAGGGTAGTGCTTAGAGGTCCAAGTGCTAAGTATTATTAAGAGATCCTTTGGAATATATAGCTAGATTTTGTATGCAGGTATTGACTATAAGAAAACTATGATGTAATCAATAGACCTTTGTGCAATGAATTAATTTTTTTTTATGGATAATATTGTATGAATTTTCAAGGTAATTGTATCTGAGTATGGATTTATGGGAATTTAGATCTTGTTCATCATTCTTTATGTTGCCAATTGTTTATACTAGGATGTATATTTTTGAATATATGGTTGTTATAGTTATGAATAAGCATGATAACATATTGATAAGAAAACAAGGGAGGGACTTGTAGGTTTCACGTGTTTTGGGTGAGCTTCTATATTTGTCTGGATGAGATTTCAATGTGCATAGATGTTGTTGGTAAATAAATACTAGATAATTTCATTAGAACCATATGCAGAGGAAAAGGTAACCATGTACATTTTCATCTTATAGGCTATAAATATAGGTTAGTAGGTTTAGAAATAGTTTTGATAATGTCTTTAAAAGAAACCTTGGGGACATTATATTTTCCTTTAAAGTTAGATTTTCTTTGAAACTTGAAATTTGATGTGTTATAGGTGCTAGAAAAATACTTGATCTTTTTCATGTGTAATATCCTAGCTTTACACTCTCTATGTGTATGAAATAGATGGTCAAGAAATATTAACTTATTAAAAATGACCAATTCTTGCAAAGGAGGAAGAAAACTTTAAAAAATTGTCTTGTAACTCACTGACAGCTAATATGTTCATCTTAGTAATCATTTTTTTTTATAATGCAAGACATAATCACTGATATTCTTATCAAATACTTATTTTATTTTGAACATTGTTTCACAAGAAATCTTATCTCCGTTGTTGATCGATAATTGTGCCAAAAATTGATTTTCTATTGTAGTAAAAGAGTGCACAAAATGTGTGGGGAGATCAAAAAACCATTACAGAGTAAAGTCTTTAAGACTCCTAGGGAATATCTTAAATCAATATATCATTAGATGCATATTCAAAACAAGGAACATGTAATGTTCTAAGATGTTCTTGGGTATCATCCTTTCCATTATAGATAGGAATCTTAGGTGCAACAAAAAAATTAGGAAATGAATATGAGACAACTTCATGTGTAAGTGGATTATGAAATAATTGAGAAGAGTCCATAGCATTATAATTATAATAGACACCTTGTTTAAATTGTAAAATTTGTTCTTCTAAAGAATAAACAAAGGATTCAATATCATATGTGCTATATGAAGATGCATGTAATCAATTATGATGATAAATAGTAGATGTAGTAGTAATAATGGTTATAGGAACAGGAATATAAAAAAAAATTATAGGAATTTTAGGTTCCCCTAAGGAGATATGAACAACATATGTGGTTAGAGTAGATGAAGGCTAAGATATATCTATAAATATGT
The DNA here is from genome assembly GCA_019776745.2 of Taxus chinensis. Lineage (NCBI taxonomy): Eukaryota > Viridiplantae > Streptophyta > Pinopsida > Cupressales > Taxaceae > Taxus > Taxus chinensis. The sequence continues at coordinate 414,552,941 of CM034156.1, forward strand.
TTCATTTTATTGTTGAACATGAGAAATATTAATAACGAGTACAATTTTGATAATAAGCTTAATATGATGTGGATTACCATGGTGTTGAGAATGAAAATTAAAGAAGAGTTCTAGTTGGTATTTATCTACATTGTTATCCTCATCATGGTCATAATTAGAGGAGTTTTCACTATGGGTCTCAATGTCATGCAAGGGAACCACTTGTGTAGACATATCAAGAAGATAACTAGTATTAAGAATAGAAGAATCAATGACACTACAATTTTGGAGAGTAGGAGGTGAAATCTCAAGATGATCAATAGATTGATTAGAAATTTGAGCACTACACCGATAGGGAATAGAAGAAAAGCATATATAAACTGAAAATTAATGATAACACAAAAGAAAATAGTAACCGATACTTATAAAATGAGACCCTATCTCTAATATGGTTAGGGTTATGATGTTCAATTAGAGAGGATTGAGCTCACCAAATTATTTCACCTTACGATTATTTTTCACGCTTTTTATTTTAATAATGTTTTAATAATATAAATTAAAAACTGAATAGAGTTACAAGTAGATATTATAATTTACTTAACATCCAAAATTGACTGTACAAACTAGAATAATATTTTTCAAAGTGTCTATTGATCTAATAAATATCAAAAGAAAAAAAAATATTGCACTAAGCATACTCTATGTGGGTATAGAAGATTATATGTGGTATAAGTGTTGGAATAGGAAGATCTGCAACTGAGAATGCTTCGTTACTGAAATTGTAACCTAAAATAGACCTTGATCAAAACTGTAAACTTCGGTCTATATTGTTTTTATGGTTTAAAAAATTTCCTTTGGTTTTGAACCTATCAAAATCTAGGTCTATAACTTCCTAAATTATTTACCTTCATGGAAATGTGTTTCTCTATTTTTCAGTCTTCTTCGCTCACCTTCAAAATGGCTCTGTAAACTCTTCTCAAACCCTTTTAGTACAAGAAGGATTTCCTTAAAAACAAATTTAGTTGGATTTTGGGAATCCCTATGCACCACTGACATTGAAACTAATCTAAATAAGGCTAAAACCAAATTTATTTCTCCTAGAATGTGGTATCTATCATAGTGCTATTATAATTTGATAATTGTTCTTTGATAATGTTTGGGAAGGGCCAATTTTCTTTCTTATGTGATGAATATAGATATTCCTAGACATAAGAGGAGACATCATACCAGTATAGGGTACCTCCCTAATGGATGTGCATGAGACATTTCACATTTTAGGGAGCTTCAGACGTCTTTTTGTGTTATTTTTTGCATGAGGAGTTCATAAAGTGTATGGTCCATACATGAGGTATGATTTAATTACTTATATATGATTTAAAGTTTATTATGTCATGAAATCATGACCAAGAGGGTATATTTATTCATAAGAATGATACAAAATTGAAATAATTAGTTCAAAACATGTCAAAAAAATTCATACAATAGGGTCAGTATGTAGTTTTACATCCCGACCGAAACCGATGTTTTTGGACATGAGGGATAAAATTATATATTTACTTCACGGACCTAAGCATGGATGTTTCTAGAAATATTTTATGCAATTAAACTTTAGAGACTACCGATAAAGAGGTTTGCAAAGATAATTAAGTACATAAAGTGTTATTAGGGTGTGCTAAGAAATAGTGAAGAGAGTGCATTTTTCCATACAAGTGTGCAATGTCAAGATCAACAATGTCAAAGGATATATTGTCAAATTTTAGCTTCTATAGAAATATAATGTAGACTTAAGGAGAATAAATATATATGAATTGGGATTGTGTAATTGAGGGGTTAAATGTACAATCATCGATATGCACATAGTGATGAGAAATCATAATGGGTGGTATGTATGCAACCTCGACATGAGATGTCATGAACATATAGGGAGAAAAAACCTATTTTGAAGAAAGAAGAGAGGGTGATCCTCATATATTTCATGTGGTACTTAGTGAAATGGTATTGATCAAAATAGATGTAGATAGTAACAATAATATATGGGTAATTAAAACATTGTGATGGAGAAAACAAAAGAGACTATGTGTGAGAAGACACTCGAAAGACCAAAAATAATCAAACGTGAATCTTGAGATTAATTGTACATGTTGTTGATGGTGGCAAAGAATTTGTATAATTCACATGTACAAATTTTGGTACAAAAATATATTCCATACCAAAACATGTCAAAAAAATCACACAATAGGGTCAATATGTAGTTCTACATCCCGACCGAAACTGATGTTTTTGGACATGAGGGATAAAATTATATATATACTTCATGAGCCTAAGAATAGATGTTTCTGGATATATTTTATGCAACGAAAATTTAGAGACTAGCGATAAAGAGGTTTGCAAAGATAATTAAGTGCATAAAGTGTTATTAGGGTGTGCTAAAAAATAGTGAAGAGAGTGCACTTTTCCATATAAGTGTGCAATGTCAAAGGATATATTGTCAAATTTTAGCTTCTATAGAAAGATAATGTAGATTTAATGAAAATAAATATATATGAATTAGGATTGTGTAATTGGGGGCTTAAATGTACTATCATATATATGCACATAGTGATGAGAAATCATAATGGGTGGTATGAATGCAACCTCGACATGAGATCTCATGAACATATAAGGAGATTAAACCTATTTTGAAGAAAGAAGAGAGGACAATCCTCATATATTTCATGTGGTACTTAGTGAAACGGTATTGATCGAAAGAGATGTAGATAGTGATAGTAATATATGGGTAATTAAAACATTGTGATGGAGAAAACAAAAGAGAGTGTGTCTGAGAAGACACGCGAAAGACCAAAAATAATCAAACGTGAATCTTGATATTAATTGTACATGTTGTTGATGGTGGAAAAGAAGTTGTATAATTTACATGTACAACTTTTTGGTACAAAAATATATTCCACATCAAAACATGTCAATAAAAATCATACAATAGGGTCAGTATGTAGTTCTACATCCTGATCGAAACTGATGTTTTTGGACATGAGGGATAAAATTATATATTTACTTCATGAGCCTAAGCATGGATGTTTCTGGATATATTTTATGCAACTAAACTTTAGAGACTAGCGAGAAAGAGGTTTGTAAAGATAATTAAGTGCATAAAGTGTTATTAGGGTGTGCTAAGAAATATTGAAGAGAGTGCATTTTTCCATATAAGTGTGTAATGTCAAGATCAATAATGTCAAAGGATATATCATCAAATTTAAGCTTCTATAGAAAGATAATGTAGATTTAATGAGAATAAATATATATGAACTGGGATTGTGTAATTGGGGGATTAAATGTACAATCATCAATATGCACATAGTGATGAGAAATCATAATGGGTGGTATGTATGCAACCTTGACATGAGATCTCATGAACATATAGGGAGAGGAAACCTATTTTGAAGAAGGAAGAGAGGGTGATCCTGATATATTCCATGTGGTGCTTAGTGAAATGGTATTGATCGAAAGAGATGTAGATAGTGATAGTAATGTATGGGTAATTAAAACATTGTGATGGAGAAAACAAAAGAGAGAGTGTGTGAGAAGACACGCGAAAGACCAAAAATAATCAAATTTGAATCTTGAGATTAATTGTACATGTTGTTGATGGTGGAAAAGAAGTTGTATAATTCACATGTACAAATTTTGGTACAAAAATATTCTCCATATCAAAACATGTCAATAAAAATCATATAATAGGGTCAGTATGTAGTTCTACACCCTAATCGAAACTGATGTTTTTGGACATAAGGGATAAAATTATATATTTACTTCAAGAGCCTAAGCATGGATGTTTCTGGATGTATTTTATGCAACTAAACTTTAGAGACTAGCGATAAAGAGGTTTGTAAAGATAATTAAGTGCATAAAGTGTTATTAGGGTGTGCTAAGAAATATTGAAGAGAGTGCATTTTTCCATATAAGTGTGTAATGTCAAGATCAACAATGTCAAAGGATATATTGTCAAATTTAAGCTTCTATAGAAAGATAATGTAGATTTAATGAGAATAAATATATATGAATTGGGATTGTGTAATTGGGGGGTTAAATGTACAATCATCAATATGCACATAGTGATGAGAAATCATAATGGGTGGTATGTATGCAACCTTGACATGAGATCTCATGATCATATAGGGAGAGGAAACCTATTTTGAAGAAAGAAGAGAGGGTGATCCTGATATATTCCATGTGGTACTTAGTGAAATGGTATTGATCGAAAGAGATGTAGATAGTGATAGTAATATATGGGTAATTAAAACATTGTGATGGAGAAAACAAAACAGACTATGTGTGAGAAGACACTCGAAAGACCAAAAATAATCAAACGTGAATCTTGAGATTAATTGTACATGTTGTTGATGGTGGAAAATAAGTTGTATAATTCACATGTACAACTTTTGGTACAAAAATATATTCCATGTCAATCCATTTGTTTGTGTTGTGGTTTTCCCTATGGAGGGTTAATTTTATCATGAAAACCATCACTTGATGTATCAAAGGAACAATTCTTAGTGAGAGTAACACTTATTGCAAGTTAATGTCATGGAGGAGTCTTTAAATTTGGTACAAAATTACACAGCAAATATAATACAAAACAATATGATATTCCTATATATATTCCATATGGAAACAATACATATTTATAGGACAATATGCATCCTATAAAATAGGATCTTTAACAAAATACTGCTTAACCACTAACTTAATAATACGAGTTGTTTTAACAACTCGTATAACACTATCTATATTATATTATTATATGATTTTAATAACTCATTAATAATAATATAATGAATTAATAATGTTTACAACAATTAATTCCTAACATTCACCCCCTTAATGTGAACACAACAAAGAACCATATTCAAAGAAGTTGATCCACCTCCTAAAAGCACTACATAGACTAAGTACAGACTCCATAGATTATCTCTTTACCCTTGTAAAGGAATAGTGTCGAGCCAAATTATGCAGGAATGCTCCCTTCCTCTTTGGGTTCCTGTGGGACTTTCCCTTCCTCCCTAGGCGCCCGAATTCTGAATCTCCAAGATCCACAAGTTTCACACTAGCTGGATAACCATCCCTTGAGTCTACCTTGAAACATTCTCTTGCTCTCAAAAGTGAGTATTTTAAAAATATGACTCCTCCAAAAATATCAGAAAAGGGTTTATTTAGCAAACCATCACACTACAAACAAGAACACTGAAAAAAGAAACCACACTGCACACATGTTACCAAACCATTTGTGTGGCCCTATCATTGCTGACTGATGAGAGGTCGCTGATTGACCTTCTTCCTCCGTTTTCCTCCATCCTCTGGTAGATGTCTGCTAACTCAGCCGGATGTGACGATGAGACTTAATAACATGCCTTGAATGTCAGATTCCACCGAAAATGTGTTTGTGAGGCAAATTTTTTTTATTTTGACAATTTTCCTAATAATCACCTAAATGACAGTAACAAACTGACACAAATATATTTTTGACACTTTGACTTTGACTATTTTGAGAAGACTAATGACTCAATTTTTGAATTCTGACTCGAATTTGAGAGAACAACATTTTAGAAATGAATCTTAATATAAAAAAGTGACTCAATTATATAAATAGACAAATTCATGACTTGAAGACACGAAAAGGACAATAAAACAAGAGGACACTTGATTGTTTATAAACTTGGAAAATATATTACACTAAAAGAGTACTAAAGTGGCAAAACACAAAATGGCACATTGATAACTAAAAATTTAGGATAAATAATCAGCTTATGGACGTAAAACAAATATGGACTGCAATAGACTATGTACACACTATAAAACTATCCACTGCAAACTTCTCACCGTGAAGAAATTGTGGATCCCATTCACTATGCCATATACGCATGGATACTTCAAATTCTGCTTTTGTAGGTGTTTAATCTGCAACAATGGAGAACATTGGATATTGAAATCGTGCCAGCCTGCTACGTAGTCACATGAAGACTGAAATTTTTGTAAACCTCGTGGAGAGAAGGATTTAATCGACTCAATGACAAAATACCTCCAATAGCATTTAATGACGAGTATTCCTCAATTTGAATAATATTGAGCAAAATCCAGCTCATTGGTATATAATCAGACCATGCGTTTGAAGTTGAAATATAATACCAAGATATTACACGATTGATCTAATGCAATTCCTCAGCGAAGGAAGGGTCTGAGCCGTGTTGAATGGTGATTTTGACTTGGCGGGTGAGTTGGTAGTCTCCACATCAAGTTGTATCCGCCCAAGTAGATACGCACCACATTGTAATGACGTCCTTGGATCAGGCAAACAGGTCGCATCAAAGATGAGTAATTGAAAATTTGAGCATTCACAGATCTATATCACAAATGTGAAGTCTGGGTGCTTGTGCTTGTACAGGCCGCATGGTCATACAAATGTTCTGATAGGACTACACACAAATCAGATAATCGTATCCATATTTTGAAAATGATCAGAGCACACTAATAAGCAAAAGACATTTGTTGTTGGACGAATGATGCTCATTATGAAAGATCAGATGGTGAGTTTAGAGACTCTCATCTTGGATTGAACTGCCCTGATCTTTGATTCTTGGATTCTGACACAGAATATCAATGTACCAGCATGGATTAGTCTCACAGATACAACGAATACCAAATGATGTGAATTGGAGCTATTGAATGGAAAAAGAATATCCCTTGCACTGTAGTGAATACAACATGAGCCTTTGATATTATCAATCCATCTGTGGATCTCAATTGGAGGGGCAGTGACCAATAACTAGTAAGACGACCCCTAGAAAATATATTACATCTCTATTACATGGATCACACTTCGCTCTGATACCAAATCTTTAAATTTGGTACAGAATTGCACAGTAGATATAATACAAAACAATATGATATTCCTATATATATTCCATACGGAAACAATACATATTTATAGGATAATATGCATCCTATAAAATAGGATCTTTAACATAATACTACTTAACCACTAACTTAATAATAGGAGTTGTTTTAACAACTCGTATAACAATATCTATATTATATTATTATATGAGTTTAATAACTCATTAATAATAATATAATGAATTAATAATGTTTACAACAATTAATTCCTAACAAGGAGGTCACCTATATTTGTCAAAATGGCTTGTCTCAAAATTAATAGTTCCTTTATCTTAAATTAACTTAAAAAATTTATCTAATGCATGAATTCCCTTTACTTGTTCAAACTAGCAAGGGAATGGTGGATTTTAGATAAAAACCAAATCAAATCCTTATCTATGAGTGTAATTAGGATGTAATTTTTCCTATCAATATATTTGTTAAAGCATATTGGTCTATGTTTAGGCCTAGGAGGAGCCTTTATCATATGTTTTGGTTTAGACTCATAATGATAAAAAGTTTTACCATAGTGCAAAAAATTAACTTGAGTATCATTACATATTAATTCTATTTGTGTGTTACAATCATTCATAATGGAAGCAATGAAAAATTTCTCATATGGATGCTCAGGTTGATGTGGAAGTGTAAGTTATTTCTCTACATCAATGACACGTAGAAAACTCTTTGTAAATGAATCACATGTCAAAAAGTAATTATTCCTTAAGAGGTTGTATAAGACATTGATAAATGATATATTGTATCACCCGATCAATAGGTTGGTATAATAACAAGTGCATGTTTTCTTAGAAATATAATATATAGTCACATACATGATTATAGTTACATTTATTTAATGAGGGTAAGCACACATATGTATCCCTACGGCCTCTAGTGTAACTACAGTGGGCTATAAAATCATCTGAAAGTTCTAAAAAGGTATTGAGAGATCCATTAGGGAGGTGTGTAAAACAATACATATCATCTCCTATGAGACTATTAGGGAAAGCTTTGAGAATCAATCTATTATTTTTGTGTGAATCCATAATTTCCCTATAAATCTTAATATGTAGATAAGAATTTGAGGTACCATCAAATAATTGGATTGAAGGAGTGAAAAACACTGTATGGAATTGAGATTGTAAGATATTATGTTGAATAGGATTGTCATATATAATGTTGGAATCAATGAAAGTATAGTAATATTTTATATCTAGATTCAATGTATGTACTTTAATTTACAAATATACTACCTCATGTATAAGGGAGAGGACATTTTGAGGAGGTATGGAACAGAAATCTAGAGGCTCATTAAAGGGTTGTACTTCACCACTGATAGTGGCCATAGGAACACTATTATTTAAAATTAATATTGGGTGATGTGTCATTAGGTGGGAATTTGGGTTCTATAGGCTTGGTCTCATATTAAGGCTCTAAAATAATACTATTATCATCCACAAGAAAATAAATCACACTAGGAGATGAAACTAGACTATGTGTATCATAGATAACTAGAGGATAATCAACATGTTCATTTTTACTAAGATAAATAGAAAAACTGTCATTATTATACACATTATCATCTACAAGTGGTGAAGAATAAGTAATAGTCTAATCATTGCATTTATTTTCAAGAGGATAAGTAGAAACATAAGTTGTATCAATCATCATATTTTCAATAGGAATGGAATCATTTGTATCATTATTGCATTGAAAAATACTTGTATAAACATTAATGATGCAAGAAATATCATTTCCTTCACATTCAATGATAATAGTAGAAAACTAGTAGAATTATGTATAATCAAAATAGAGTTGCTATAATTAATGACATTATCTTTTCATTCAATTAGAAGAGTAAAAACACAATTGTGTTCATTCAGATCATGTTCATGTAAATAAGAATCAACATGTGTGTTATCACTAGAGAATTCACTGTGATTATAATCTAGATAATTATTTAAAACATAAGGAAAACCATTAATCAATGTATAAATATAAGGAATATAATCCTCATGTACACTATAAATGGTTTCATCATCACTAGATTATATAGACTGTATTACATTAAGAGGGGCATCTATGAGTAGAGGGGAAGGTGGTTGTTTACTGTCACTTTCCCAAACTTCTACAAGACCCTCAAGGATAGGAGTATCATTACTATTAGTGGTGATTGTAGGGAATACAATTTTATATATTAGATTTTTGAAATAGATGGGGTAGAAGTAATCACCTAAGGTGTAGTAGTAAAATAAGGTGGTTTGTCTTGAAACACAATGGGATTAGCCTTTTGATCATAATTGAATATGATATCATTCTTAGTAGGAGAGAATAAAGGAACATAATTAAGAGAAACCTCTAAGTTTGATATGACCTCATATCTAAAAATCGTATTTGTAAACCAAGTGGTACAACCATCTACTAAATTATGGAAAATAGGAACTAAATGAGAAATGTCAATGGATTGTACAAAACCAAAAGTGGTATAGACTTGATTAGAGGGATGGTTATCCATGTGGTTTCGAAAATACATGTAGAAAGCCATGGTAACACAAATAAAAATAAACTCACTTATAAAAATCATACACATTCCCTAAGTCATCATTAGGGTTTGGTAAAATTGTAGGCCTAATGTTCAGGAATTTCCAAGAACTTCAAATTAGGTGAAGAGTTTGAATAAAAGTGGGTTCACCAAAATGCATCATCCCTAACTAATTTTAATTAGGTTTATTTGAATTTATATTACAGTAAATAATCTTATAAATACATTCATATTTATGCTACATGTCAAGAAAGATAAGAACACAACATCACAATTAGAATAACATTTAGATATATGCAATTAGAAGTGAAATCAGGATAGAAAAAATAACTTAGCCAATTCAGAATGTTCGAATGAGTAATCTAGAATAGGAATAGATTCATTGCATTGGTCAAATCAATTTTTTTAGTTCTGTAGATTCTTGAGTAGGACTATACCAAAGGGTCAGTACCGGATGTACTATCCTAACCAAACTTTACGGCTTTGGCCCTGCAGAAAACAGGAATCTGTAACTTATAGTGTTCTTTCGTATCATTATTTTCAAATATTTGGTATCTTCAACTTTATAAGAAATCCTATATCTCACACTAAAACCTACCAAATGTACCCTATCTATATTTCAACACAATCAAGAAATAATTATATCTAAAAAATAAAGATGAAAATTCTTGAGTCAGGCTGACCTTGGCAGTCACCGCATTTTTGAGTCATCGAATTTTGCACCACATTTCAGACTAAATGTAGTTATCCTAGTTCTTTATGTTTATGTGCATGAAAATATCCCTTGACTTAGGTTTTATCTTGTTCCTCAACACCTAAAGTAGGATATGTTACTTCATCCCAATAGAAACCCTTTTATGCAGATGAAAAATTCATATCTATGTCCTCCCATGTTGTGTATATATAATATGCCAATGTATCTCTTTCTTCCTTGGCTCAGTATATGGTACATAGATAGGTTATTTCTAGATAATATATGCTTATATTGAACTTGTATATATATTCTTTCTTACTTTTAAATTCATATTTTAGTGGTAGGAAAGGCCAACCCAGAAGATAGAATTTAAAAGATAAAAGTATAACAAATGAGGCCATAAAGAGATAAGAACAAAAGTAAGATGGGTCACGATTGTAAAAAAGGTTCGTGACATTACGTATGGTCCTAAACTTGTTGTATAGTCTTGGATCAAGCATATAAACAATAAAATAGTAAAAGGGGACTCCTAGAGGTCTCTGTAAGATTCGTCAAAATTAGACCAAAAAGATGAAATATTAAGAGATGGAGTTAAATTAAGCCATAAAGAGAAATACAACAAGATATTAATGCCACTAAGATCTTGTTCTGTTGTTCAAAACTCATGTATATATAAATCTAATAAAATAATTATCTAATGATTATTTTATGTATATTTTGGTATCTACACTCGCAACCAGGAAAAATATCATATTTAGGAGCCCATATAACGAACTTATCACAAAATAGTTCTAAATGAACTACCAACCAATTCCTTCCAATTTCATAGCTTCTAATTACAATATAAACATAATGTGAGCATTTTATAATGACAAGAAGAAAACCATAAAGAGTAAGTAACAATCATTCAAAAAGTTCCTTATAAAAGTTAGAATCATATCCCAAAAAAGTAACCTTCTAAATACATACCCATTCTAGAACCAGTACTCTCTCTCTCTCGCTCTCTCTCGCTCTCTCTCTCTCTCTCAAAAGTTCAATGAGATGTGGCATCATATTAATAATCATATTTAGCCACTAACAATAGTCTAGTATGATAGAGTTATAACACTCATTAAAATATATCCATAGTACTTATGCCAAACATATCATATAATTATATTTACATCTTAGTGCAATAGTGATACATACAAAAATAACGTGATAATCATTAACACTCATGAAGAGGTAAAACATGGTAGTCTCACAAAAATATCAATGTAAGAACATACTAAATGGCATATTTTGTGCCCATGGTCAGGTTCATGACAGTGAAGATTTTATTTAAAAGGTAACTATTTTACCACTTGAGACTAGACAACTCTTCTAATATCAAGACAAAATTATTCCTTATCATTACAGAAAGTATGACCACACATTAATGCATATGCCTAAAAAAGTATTTGCATACATAGTTGTTACTTAAGTTAATTCTCACATTGGTATTATTACACATTCTTGAAATTATATATATGAAATAAATCCCTTATCCTTGACACAATAGACAAGGAATATATCCACACCTACATCATATGCCACATCAAATAGAGTAACGAAGTGCAATATCTTAGTCATGGAGTGAATAAGACCATTAAAATGAAGTATGCCTCATAAACCTCTACTATACATCATCAATTTCTAAGTAATTAAAATAACATAAACTATATAAACCATTTTCCAATGAAACGGAGTATGTCCAATAATTTTGGAAAGGATTAACATTTCTAATACCCATAAACTCGTGATTAGACAAATAACATGCTCGCAAAATTCATAATTTCACCACCTTCCAAAATGTAGTATATTCATGAACAGAAACATTTAACACTAAGAATTTCAACTGATAGTCACACCACCATGATTATATAATAGGTTCTAATAAACATTGTAGTCATGAGAACTTAGTTGAGGAGAAAAATGGAGTTCTTTCCAAAAAATGCATTAATGGAACATTTTCCAATGAATATCACATATAACATAGAAACAAAATTCATCCATTCTATCCTCATACATACACCATTGGCACGTTAACTTCCCCCTGTGTCAACATGGCCTTATAAGAGATTTGATGTGGAGGATCAAAAATGCAAAACAGAATACCTAGATAAGCCTCTTGTTGAATATTCTGAAGGTGTAGACACTAAACCATGCATTTTGGGTATATTTCTAGTCCTCATCACATACCACTATTCATGTTATTCCTAATTGAAAAAATTAATAATTGACCAATGTCTCTGGCCTCTTTTCTTTCTTTCTATTTACCTTCTTGGTATCACACACCTACTTTCCCATTCTTGTTAGGAAAATTACATGAAGATATAACTAACAAATTATAGATCCATAATACATTGCCAAAGATTATAGATTATGTTGTGAAATTAAATTAAACATAAATTGAGATGTTTATATTTGCATATTACAAATTTTAATAACAAGAACTAAAAGTAGATAAAAATAAAGTAATTAAGACATAAGACACCAGATTTATAATAAGGAAACCTAAAGGAATAAACCCCACTGAAATAAAGAACTGCCTTTATTAAGAATGTATCAACACTTTAACCCAACACTTCCACTTCTCTCCTTGGTCTCATAGAAACAAATATAGAGTATTTTCTCACAATTAAAATACAATGATCATAATAATATGATGATAATTTTCTCTTTATCAATCCTATGAAGGATCATCCTATATATATAGGATGGGTGAATTGGTCACACCGTTTCAATCTATGGAAGATCGACATAATAAATTTTAATAAATAAAATTTAAAACAAAGAGGTCATGAAGTTGTGGTCCACCCAAAGGTATCTCCACTTGACATTATTACCCCAACAATCCCCCTTAATTTTAAGTGGGAAGAAAAAACAAGACATGCCAAATTACCTTTTTCTACAAAAGGATTTTACATATCCATAAATCATCAATGATGATTTAGGATATCATGTAAACAGGGGAAATAAAACCCATACAAAAATTATTAGGATAAGTGCTTTATATATGAATACTTATATCAAATTATTGATCCTTTTATAAACCAAGGCATACCCATAACTAATGCTTTGCTGGGATTTATAAGAAAATTCACATACAAATTGTGATTGTTTACTCATTATAAAATGGAGGAAGTATTGGAAGTTTACAACATCTGTTAAGAGGTGGAATTCTCATGCACAATCCCCCTCAATAGAAACTTGGATAGGCCCAACAAGGCATGAAACTTACAAAACTTCACAGAACACAGTGTCTTTGTGAAAATATATGCAACTTGGGATCAATATAACCATTTAGGAATTTCTCTCGAATAAAGTGCATATGAACTTCAATATTCTTGGTCCTTTGATGATTAATTAGATTATTTGCAAGATCAATACAAATTTTTCTCTCACATATAAAAGTAGTGTTCCCTTTTATATCCATATGCGCTTCATCAAAAACTCTTTTCAACCACATAGATTCCTTTGCAGCTTCCATAGCACTTCTATACACTGCTTCCATATAAGAGATAGAAATTGTTGATTGCTTCTTGTTACTCTAAGTGATGGAAGCTGCACTAAACTTGAAAACATATCTAGAAGTAGATTTTCTATCTATATCATCACTAAGATGGTCAGAATAACAATATCCAAATAATTTTGCGTCATCACAAGAATAATAAAATAGACTATAAATAATTGTTCCTTTAACATATTCTAGAATTCTTTTTTCCATTTTCCAATGATCCTCATAAGGATCCTACATAAATATAGAAACAACTCCTACTGCATATGAAAAATCAGGTCTAGTAATATTCAAATAAATTATATTTTCAACTAGTTGTTTATACATATTAGGATCAAATTTAACACAAGTAGGTTTAAGATCTAACTTAGCACTAACTTAAATAGGAATGGAAACATGTTTACATTAAATCATGTTAAATATTCTAGTAAAATTCATAGCTTACTGAGATTTACATGCAACAATAGATTTATGATCTTGAAATATAAGTGTACCTAAAAAATAGCTTAGTGAACCTAAATCAGTCATATCAAAACATTGTTTTAATATTTATTTGATTCTAGAAATTCATTTTTTATCACTGCTAGTAATTAAAAGATCATCAATATATAGTACAATAATGGTAATATGATTATTTCAAACCTAACAAATAAATCATTATCAGAACAAAATTTAGAGAAACTAATATCCTGAAAGAAATTGTTAATCTTAGCATACCAAGCTCTAGGAGCTTGTTTAAGACCATACAAAGACTTCATCTTAAAAACATATAATTCCTTACCATGTTCTTCAAAACCTTTAGGTTGATGCATGTAAATTTCTTCTTTCAGATTATCATTAAGAAATGCATTTTTAACATCCATTTGGTGAATCTCCCAGCCATATTGGGCAGGAAAAGCAAGAAGAATTCTAAAATTGTTCATATTAAGATACAGGGAAAAAATTCTCAACGTAGTCAAGACTAGGTTTCTGAATAAAACCATGAGCTGTTAAATTTTCCTTGAATATATATATATATTTCTCCTACATAGTAATACTTAAATTTATACAAACACCTATATCCTACAATGCTTCACTTAGAAGGAGGATGGACTATTTTCCAAGTGTTATTTTTAATTAAAGCATTATATTCATCTTTCATAGCCTGAATCCATATATCATCTTGACAGGATTTTTCAAAATATTTTGTTTCAACCTCATAGAGGTTCATCAAGGCATGAAAATAATGTTGACTACAAGTTACCATTCTAATATTAACAAGATGAGAATCCTTAACAAGATTTTGATCCCATTTAGGCATCTTGAGATACAACACATTTTGATATGAATCCCCCTCAATCTCAATCATATCTATATCTGGAAAGTCATTATGTTTCCATATTGTTATGATAATGATTATCAGACTCAATTTTAGGAGAAACATAGGAAGGTTTATGAGAAGTAATACATAATGTCTTTTCCAAGACATGAAAATTCATTTTTTCAACTATGTCGTGATTGAAAGGGTCATACTCTTAACCCTTTAGTTCTATAGACATATCCAACCAAAATACAAGAGGAGGTTAGATCAATCCTCTTCCTTTTAACTTTTGGAATGAAGATAGAAGCAGGACTGTTGAATATTCTTAAATAAGAGATATCTAGTTTTTTCTTTGTCTATAATTCATAAGGAGTAGCTTGATGAAGATATTTAGAAGGCACTCTATTAAGAATATAGAATGCATTGTTCATAGCTTCTTCCCATAAAAACTTACACACATTAGATGCATGAATCATAGTCCTAGCCATTTCTAAGACAAGCCCATTCTTCCTTTTTGTAATGCCATTTTACTGGGGGGAATAGTGAGTACTCAACTCTCTTTGAATCCCACATGACACATAGAATTCATCAAACTTTTTTCTGACACAATTACCTCCATTATCATTCTTAGTTATTTTTATTTTCATATTAGAGGAATTTTCAACTAAAGCATTAAATTCTTGAAATTTAGACAAAACATCAGAATCTTTTTAATAAAATAAGACCAGTTCATCCTTGAGAAATCATCAATGAAGAAAACAACATACAAAGCACCACTAAGAGAAGGAACTTTAAGTGGTCATTTCACATCACTATGAATCATATCTAATAACATATAAGAGTTAGGATCATGATGAATGTGAAATGGTTCAACATGTTACTTACCAGGAAAGCAACTTTCACATGTCTCATGATCAAATTTCATCTTAGGAAGACCAACAACAAGATTTAGGTGATATATTTCATAAAAACTTCTAAAATTCACATGACCTAATATTTCATGCCAAAGCTTAATATCATTCCTATAAGAGGAAGAATAGCAAGATTAAGACACAAATTCATCAAAAACACCTACACCATTTTTCGACATACCACATGCAATAACATTACTGAGTTCATTTTTCACATCCCTTTTATTTTTTAGTAATACAACTTTATAATTTTCTTTACATAACTAAGAGAAAGAAAAAAGTTTATTTTTCAACTAAGGAACATACAAGACATTCCTAATTATTCCATTTGAAAATCTAAAATTTCCACAACCTTCAAATCTAAAGATGGAATTATCTCCTAGATATATGTTTTTCTCACATTTAACAACATCTGAGAGGATACCTTTAATATAAGTTATGAGCCTAGAGGCAACACTATATAGGATCCATTCATTATCATTTAAAGTTTAGAGAGTAATATACAAGGAAATAGAATGCTCAGCATTATTTGCATAATTTTTCATATGATATTTCTTTTCACTATTAAATTTACTATTTTTAGTATTTTTAACAAGTTTGTTAGTTTTAACATGACAAAGAATCTTTGTGACTAAAATTTCCGTACTTGTTACATGTGTCATTAAATTTGACTTTAAATTTTTTACTATTTTCAAGAGAATTAGTTGTAGGATTGGATTTAAATTTTGATTTGTTATTAGATTTCTTATTAGGACTAATATTCTTCCCATTTTGAGAAGACTTACGGTATTTAGATAATAATGCCTAATAAGTATTCTCTTTTGAATGAAAATACTCCATTACCCATTCTTCCTGAATTAACAGAGAAGATGGAGTATCGAAATCAGGAAAATCATTCTGATTATAATATTTAGATTTAAGAATACAAACATAGTTCTTGAATTTTTCATGAATATTTATCTGAATGATGAAATACATAAGCTTATCTTGAAACAGTTCACAATTAAATCCATCCAACCGATCTTTAATGTTCTTAATTTTAACTAGGTAATTATATAATTTTTCATCTCCCTTCATGGGAGTTGTAAAAATCTATAAAGTTAGCTTAATTATCTTAGACAAATGATTACCTTCATGCAGTTTCTAATTGTTTCCATGCATCAGTAGGAGAATCCATAAGACCTATATGCATTAAAAATTCATCTTTTATGCTTTGCAATAGGATGGATAAAGCTTCCTGTGATCTTTGAGAGAAGGATTTAAGGTTTTTAGGATTCGTAAGTCTTTTGATGGGACATTTTTCCACACCAGTTACATGATCTCATAGCTTTCTAGCCATGAAACAAGATTTTAATCTTACTCTCCAAATACTATAATTAATTTTATTTAATAACTAAGATTTATCCATTGAGAAACTAGTATTATTGGCCATTTTTAAATGCTCAGATAGTAATGAAGTCAAATATGGCTAGAAATGAACCAGGAGAGGAAAATAGAGGAAAAAGGAAAGCTACAAAATTTTATTTTTTAGTTATATGCATGCAAAACATCTATGAAACACAGATTTGACTAAAAAAGAACACATTCCCTACAGGAGAGAAATTATGAGTCAAGAACGAGCTCTCTTATTATGATTTATTGAGCCAAATTAGCACACAAGATGAACATCTTGGCAGTATTAAAAACATCTTACACTGGTCAATTTTACAACATGCCAAACAAGCTCCGAACTAGTCAAGATACAACCCTTTACAAGAAAATTAATTAAAAAATAACTTAGAAAAAAATTTAATAAAATGAAAACAAGAAAAGAAATTGGAAACTGCCACTAGGTGAAAATCCAATGGTTAAGAGAGACACGTGTCACAATTTTGAAGATCTCCCAACTAGATTTCCCTGACAGACTTGAAACACCCAAAATAAACTAAAGTTAATAAACTTATGGATCCAGAGTGGGGGTCAAGAAATAGAATTAGCTCGGATAGCTATTTTGTAACCTGGTGGGGGTAAGCTCATAAGCGAGCTAACCGAGCTCAAACTGATCCACTTAACCAATAAAAAATTAAAGGATGGCCGGAGTAAGAGGTGACACATAACACAGATCAATAATATCAAGAGGGGCACATGTCTTCTTATGACAACTTCCAAAGTAGATCCCCCTAGCGAACATGAAGTCCCCAAAAATTATTTTTAAAAATGACTAGTGGGTCCACAACAAATCAATGATGTCACTTGGTAAAAATATATCTTTCATCTTTGTGCCAAAATTTTAAGATATGACTTTGGGCAGACTTAAAGTCCCCAGAAACAACCAAAATTTAAAATACAATTCGGGTCCAAATAACAAAAATTATGAGATTTATCCATTGAGAAACTACTATTACTGGCCATTTGTATATTCTCAGACAGTAATGAAAGCCAGATATGGCTAGAAACAAACCAAGAGAGCCAAATAGAGGAAAAAGGAAAGCTACAAAATTTTATTTTCCAGTTATATACATGTAAAACATCTATGAAACATATATTTGACTAAAAAAGAACACATTCCCTACATGAGAGAAATTATGAGTCAATATCGATCTCTCTTATTATGAGCTATAGAACCAACTCTTCATACAAGATGCACATCTTAGTAGTATTAAAAACAACTCACACTGGTCAATTTCACAACAAGCCAAACAAGCTTTGAGCTAGTCAAGATACAACCCTTTACAAGAAAATTAATTAAAAAATAGCTTAGAAAAAAATTAATAAAATGAAAACAAATAAATAAATTGGCAACTACCACTTGACACAAATCCAATGGCTAAGAGAGACATGTTTCATAGTTCCAAAGATCTCCCAACTAGATTTCCCTGATAGACTTGAAACACCCGAAATAAACTAAAATTAATAAACTTACGGATATGGAGCGGGGGTTAGCAAAAAAATTTATCTTGGCTAACTATTTTACAACTGGGTAGGGGTAAGCTCATAAGAGATCTAACCAAGATCAAACCAAGCAACTTATCCAATAAAAAAATTAAAGGATGGCCGGAGTAAGGGGTAACACATGGCACATATCAATAATATCAAGAGGGGCATGTGTCCTCTTACAACAACTTCCAAAGCAGATCCCCCTAGAAAACGTGAAGTCCCTAGAATTAATTTTAAAAAATAGACTAGTGGGTCTGTAATAGAGTTAAAAACATGATGAAAAAACAAATCAAATGATGCCACTTAGAAAAAATCTATCACCCAAAAAAGGAAACTTGACATCTTTCTACCAAAATTTTAAGAGATGACTTCAGGCGGACTTAAAGTTCCCAGAAATTTTTTTTTTTAAAATAAAGCTTGGTTCCAAATAACCCACAAACAAAGATAAATAAGGTGTCATTCTTCCATTGTTTCACACTTCACAGTGCTACCTAAATGACTTATGCAAAACTAAACACACGTGGAGCCTTCTTAGTGGCTCACTTTTCATAAAGATAGAAAGATCTAATAAAAATATTGACACAATGAAGCCACCTAGACTTATCTTATTGGAAGAAGCTTTGCAACAACAAATCTTGAAAAAAGTAAATCAATTTAATGTTGGAGAAGACTTAGAAGCTCTGAACTGACTTGATCTAAATAAAAAATTTGGATCCAAAGACAAAATAGCTATAACGGTGTGAAAAACTAAAAAATGCTTGCAAACGATGGAGTTAAACTAAAAATAACCAATATAAGTCATAGAAGCACATATTTATGCATACAAATGCACACAAAATTATCTAAGCATGAAATTAAGTAATATTTCAAAAAATATTTGAGCGGGAATTGGAATTTTAAACCTAATTAGCTTGAAATTGATGGCGGAGTAATTAGGTCTTCACATATCTATAAATAAAATTCAATCTTATTTACTCTAGCAAATTAAAAGCTTCCATATCAATCCTACACACGCATAACCATCAGCTCTGATACCATGTTAGGGAAATGACATGAAGATGTAATTAACAATTTATAGATCCACAATACATTATCGAAGATTATATATTATGTTGTGTAATTAAATTAAACATAGATTGAGATATTTATATTTTCATATTACATAATGTAAAAACAAGAAATGAAAGTACATAATAGTAAAGTAAATGAGATAGAAGACACCAGATTTATAGTGTGAAAACCTAAAGGAAAAACCTCACTGAAATAAAGAAATACCTTGATTAAGAATTTATTAACACTTTAACCCAACACTTCCACTTCTCTCCTTGGTCTCACATAAAAAATTATAGAAACTTTTATCGCAATTACAATCTAATGATCATAACAATGTGATGATAACATTATCTATATCAATCACATAAGGGATCATCCTATATATATACTATGGGTGAATCGGTCACACCGTTTCACTCTAATTATGGAATAATATCGTAGTAAAGTTTAATAAAAAAACTTTAAAACAAAGGGGTCATGAAGTGGGTCTCCCCCCAAAGGTATCCCCACTTGACATCATTACCCTAACAAGTCAGACTTTTAACACTTCAGTTTTTATGAGTCTGGAAGCTAACACCCAACTGGGACACCAATGCCTAGGCACCGCTATCCCCTCTGGGAAACCCCAACCTATTTTCATCTTGATCACATATTATGGGTCCTTTCTAGTTAAGCATCTTATTTTTCTTGGTGGTTGGACTTTTAGTGGTTAATTACGAAATTCAAGCAAAGGAATCATATAAATACAAAGCAATGTGACAATAATAAAGGACCAAGCACTAAGCGTCTACTATCATCACGTAAGGTTACATCCAAAGGAATTTCAAGAGCATCAAAAAAACCATTCAAGGGACAAGGGACTTCATTATTCTACATACACTTTATAGGAGGGGAAGTTCATTTTTCAATGCACACATATATTTACATCTTCTACATCTAGTTATTTCTCATTATCTCAAGTGCATCTCTGACACAAGAGCCACGTAGGGCATGATTCTACACACACACAAAACTATATGGAGTTCTAATATGTAGTGCAATTCGCTCGGCTTGTAAGTTCACCCATTTTGGGTACCACTCCAGGGTCAGTTTGAATCCCCATTTGCATCTTTTTCTTTTTAATATTTGACATGTTTTGGGTTTTTTACAAGAGTGTCTATTTGTCTTTTCCAGGCTACATGTGAATTTTGTGAACATCCAGCGATATATAGGCAATCAAAATACGAAGGCTATTTTGAGGACCCTTTCAACATAAAGAAAATTTCAAATTTTATGAGGTTATCCTACAATCACAAGCGATATAGAAGGTCTCAGGGCACCTGGGGCACCCCTAACCCCATCTATAGTGCCCTCATGTCTTATAATTTACCGACAGTTCGCACATTTTTTTGAGCTCAGTTGCGACAGTATATCCTCTTGTTCCATCAATGTTTACCAGCTCAACATAGTCTTTAGGATTATTATGAAATTAGATAAGTACTCTTATCCCATCTCTTGCACTTAGGGTTTCATATTTTTATAATATTACTTTCTTAGTGTCGAATCTATACTTTAATGTTTATCTTATATCTGCATTGTGACTCTATAATTATAATTTAACATTATATATTCCAATATTTGTTAAAATCATTTAGTTGAACCTGTCTCACTCTTGATAAGTTTTTCGGATCCTTCTTTGGCAGATCATATTCTTCTCTCATGGGTCTGTAAAATTCCTCAACTTTATTTGTCTCATGATTACTCCAAATGCATACACCAATTGCAAAGAGTTGTTCTTAAAAATATCCCTCAACACCTTGCATCTCCCTATAGATACGCCACCCTTCTCAAGTGAGTGTCTATTTTCGATTGTCTATATGACAACCCTATCCTTTGTGACTCCTCCATATAATCAACCCCTCTTGGAGTCAATTCATAGATTTACATTCTTTATTTCAAGATAAATTCCAAGCTATGGAATCCACTATTTCATCTCTAAAATATAAAATCAAACATCTTAAGGACACATCTCAATATCATATTAGTTTTTTTCTCATCCTCATTCTATGTCCTCTACATGTGTTCATATCACTGAGCCTCAAGTCTTTCCATTACCAGAGCCTATCACATTTCATCACAATGTTAAGAAACATGATATTCTTACTAATCTCCTTAGTCATCACTTGATTAGTTTGACAACTACTCATTCTTATCCTCCTTATCGGATGATTAAATATCAAGGTCTCCCATTTTTTGCTTTTCATTGAATCAATGGACATTATGAAAATGAATGTTATGATTTACAATGAAGAATCAAACATCTTGAGTGTCAAAGCTTTATCTCATTTTCTGCACAACATTTTGTTACATGCCCATCTACAAATGCTACATCCAAATTGGATCCTAAATCTTCTCCTTATATGTCTCATGAACATCATGCCCTCACTTCTAATATGTATTCTTTGGCCAGTCAAGTGCCACATATTCAACCCACTCTTACTGAGAAACCACCTCTCAAGGTCCATTTTTCGTTACCTCTTCCTACTGATTCATTTGCAACATTACCAAGTCAAACAAAGTATCCAAAATCTCCTCATCTCAAGTCTTCTACAATGTTACCAAACAAGCAACCACTCGCTACATAAGACAAACAAAATCTGGCTGACCTCTTTCAAATTCTGCCACTCGAGGTTCCTAAACCATCACCACTTCAACATCTAATTAATTTTTTCATGGAAACTACTCCTTACATTGATCCGCTTAGCATCATCAAATATATCTCCATCACTTACATACTTAGGGGGAACCATAGCTTCCCCCCTTGGATTAATATACAATGTCTCTATCATCCCATGCACTTGAATCTTTTTGATTAATGTCTGATATCTCTTAAGCATCAATATAAACCGTTTGTATCACTTGTATAAAAATTATCCAATGACGCACTCTTGTGTTATGGTTCACACTTGACTATTGAGGGCTTAGTACATTCATGGACCTTACTTCATACACACTACACATTTCATACTCGGCACATTTTCTACAGATATTTCTCATGCACATTCATCACAAAAAAATTATTGATGATGCACACATGTGGTATGGTTTACACTTGATTATTTGGGGCTTACTACATTCATTAACCTCACATCACATCACATGATACATTTCACACTTAGCGCATTCACAACACATCATTCTAACATCACATTCACACACATCATCATACCCTATGATGCACTATAGTTCCACGGTTTATAATCGATTGTTGAGGGGTCAAATTTTAAAATGAACCTCACCACACTCTCTCACTCTCAATGCTCTACACTGTATCAAGCATATCTTTCTAGCACATACAATTCAAACGATTTCTTGATGACGTACTCATGTTTTACGGTTCATTCTTGACTGGTGACAGGGAATGCATAAATGAACCTAATTTCATGCATACTCATTCAAATTATCTCATGGGGGAACATGGATCCCATAAAACTCAATTTTCATTCCATTCTATTCACACTCACAACATAGTTCATATCTTGGTTAGACATTGGTCTTGTTTACTTATTCTCACATGTACACTTTTTCTTACTATGTTAGATATATAATTTGTATTTCATTATCTTTATCATACACATGTGTGCATTCACTTGACTTCTAGTTTTGATCACATAATTTACATAGATCATTACACGTAACATAAATTATTGGCATTGTACCTCTTACCAGTCCCACAACAGGATCTTGGGGGCATCCACTTTCATACACATCACAAGTGTTATTGTTTCATTTTGTACTACTTATTATTTATAATAACACAATATTATATCATATCATACACGTTTTGAAATACTTTATATATTTTTAACATGTTAATGGGTGC
This sequence comes from Taxus chinensis, assembly GCA_019776745.2. Classification (NCBI taxonomy): domain Eukaryota; kingdom Viridiplantae; phylum Streptophyta; class Pinopsida; order Cupressales; family Taxaceae; genus Taxus; species Taxus chinensis. The sequence goes on from CM034156.1 coordinate 414,576,660, forward strand.
TTCATGTGCAATGTTTTCTTTGCAAGAACTATTTTCTACCATGGTTGTCTGTTATATTTCTTGCTATTATCTATCATTATTTTCCATTGTATGTCATTACTTGTGGAATTTTCCCTTTGTCTTGTGTGCACACTTTCTGCTATTGTTTACTTCGACCTCAATTAATTTTTGACTTCATGAGTGATGTCCCATTTTTGCAACCTAATTTTCACGATCTACATTATTTTCTTTCTTGTTAGTTTACACATTGTCTTTTATGTGTGAGTTTATCTTTTTTATGCTAACACTTGTTTTCCATCTAATTTTGTTAATGTTCCTTGGGTTTTACCAAGAACATTCCCTTCCACCTTCAGGGAATCAGTTTCGGCATAGTTTTTGGTCCTCTTTTGGGCCACATCCTCCTGTAGACATCGCATGCACCCCAAATGAGTGGGGCATCATTGGGTGAATCACTCACCATATACAATATTTCACATTGGTAGTAAAAGAAAATATTTAGCCACATAACAGGGCTCAAAATCAAACTTGGGTCCTTCAGCACAACACAAATAGACTAGTGCCTAGCTACCCAGACATGAGCACCTAAGGCATGCGTACCCCTGACCCTTCCTGAGTGCCTATGACCAGGGGACATTTACACAGTTATTTCTCAAATCAGCACAGTTCGACAGCAGTTCTACATAATAGATTTTCACAGTACAAGCACATTCCTTTAGCAATCAACATCCATACTTTCCACCTCTTTTCTATTTTTAAGTTGGATTGAACTGGATCGAAATTCAATCAAATTTGACACACATGCCATATGTAATGTAGTGTATAAATCATCAGGAAAGCAGTCAAAGGATGGAGAATAACACTAAACCTTTCTCCCTATACTACTTCTTCACTTTGTACAACAAGCGTGATATCGCCCAAAAAAACTCACACTTGGCATGAGATCGTCTGGAAAAACTTGTTCTTAGTGTTATATCGCCCAAAAACTGTGTTCTTCTACCACATTTTTCAAGATCAGTTTCTAACTCTTTTTCACTCATTATGGATCTGGTGCACATGTTCCTTTTCACATTTTTTGCATACTTTTTACACACTTTTTACTTGTTTGGATTGAATTTTTCATGTACACAGCTTTGACTACTCTTTTTCTCTTATCTTTTACAGGTCCATCATCATGGTAAGTGGCATGTAACATCTGTCAAGCATCAAGTGACACTGACAATAGGTACAACACGACATATCACACATACATGCTTTCACCCCTAGGGTCATTTTCACTTCCTCTTCTCTAGCTTCTATGCTTCATTTTTATCACTCCACACTTCTTATTATATTATAGGAACATTTTTCACTATTGATCTACATAGTTATTAGGTACGGATATCTTATCTACTTTATGTTATCAAGCATTCACTCTTAACAATATAAAGTGGGGGGAATTGTAGATACTAAATCATGCACTTTGGGTATATTTCTAGGTCTTGATCACATATTATTATTAATATGATTCCTAAGTGATAAAAGTACTATTTGATCACTATCTTTAGCCTCTTTGCTTTCTTTTTGGTTTTCCATCTTGGTCTTACACACCCATTCTTGCCCCAGTCTGACCTTTCAACACTTCTAGCTTTTATGAGTCTTAGACACCAACTGTTAAGCTCAGGATGCCAGTTCTCAGGCTGTCCTCACCCCCCTGTGGGTGTCCCTCGATCATCTTTGCATATCTTGCTCACATATTTTGGGTCTTTTCTAGTTTGTTGGGCATCTTATTTTGTCTTTGTCGTTCATACCTTTTAGTGGTTAATTACAAAATTCAAATAAGGGAATCATATAAATACAAAGACTATGTGACCATAATAAAGAAATAAGCTCTAAGCATCTATGTACTCATCACCTAAGGTTACATCCAAAGGCATTACAAGAGTATCAAAGCATCCATATAGTATCCATTCAAGGGACAAGGGACTAAATTATTTTTCATACGCTTCATAGGAGTGGAAGTTCATTTTTCCATACATACATCTATTTACATTTTCTACACCTAGTTATTTCTCATTATTTCTCATTTTCTACATTTTCTACACACACACACACACACACACACACACACACACACACACGTAGAACTACATGGAGTCTGAAATGTAGTTCAAATCCCAGATCATAAGTTCACTTAGTCGGGTGACCCTCGCAGTTATTTTGACTCCCCATATGCATATTTTTCTTTTTAGGATTCGATGTGTTTTGGGATTTTAAAGGTGCTCTTTCTCTTTGCAGGTTTCAAGTGTCTTTAGAGATCATATTATGACATATAGGTGACCAAAATTTAATATTTGTGACACCCTTTTGACCCAAAAAAAATTATAACCTGAGGACTTATGAGGACACTACTACCCAGATCGGATCACTAGAGCCTGGGGCACTACTGACATTCCAGAGGTGCTGGTGTCCGGCTTCATCTAATAGTCACACATTTTTCTGAGATCAGTTGTGATGGTTTTTCTTCCTGTTCTATAAAATTTTCAGCTTGGTATGGGTTCATGATTATTGTTAAATCAGCTAAGTACTTTATCCCTTATATTACACATAGGGTTTCAAATTGATTATCTTACTTTCTTTTCTTAAATATATACCGTATTAAATATCTATATCATTTCAATTAATTAATTACAATTTAACATTTATATGTAAATATTTATTAAATCAAAAGGCTCCAAATCTTGGGAATACCATAGTAAGTGCAGTTCTTATGCTATGGAATCTTAAGTACCCAATGCCAAGAGATAAGTAATACTAACTATAATAATTATAAATATTTAAGGGAATGTTTCTAAGCTCTAGAAGACGAAATGATTCATGATGATGTGATGGAATGAGTGTTCAAATGTTAAATATATACATATATATAATCATTAATTGGCTTTACAATTTATTTTAGTTGATGGTATTAACTATATTTGATGTTGTCACGTGTTAGAAACTATAATTAATCCTATTAACCATGGTTGATACTGTTATTTGTGGGTAATGCACTATTAAGAGGGGTCCTAAAGGAAGTATTGGTTGATGATAGGATACTTATATATACTAAAGAGTGACATGATGAAGGTATGTGTGTGTTGAATGCATATATAGATGTGACTGTAAGAGGTTTGTTAGGTAATGTCATAGAGAGGTTGTAAAAGATGATTGTAAAGGTATAAAAGCATATAAAGTGTAATATTATATAACTACACATCAAGTACCTCTCATAAGTAGCATTTCTAGCCATCCTGGTCCATCATTTTTTGGTTACACATAACCAATTCTAGTTACACCTTACTCCCAACAATATCTTTTAGGACATCACTCTGGGGAACCCAATGGGTCAATTGTTCTTACGATGAGCCAAAGTCAATAAAAAATAAAAATTAGGTGTATACAATACAATCATGTATATATTTAGGTGATCAAATATTAATATTATCATGTGCAAATTTTTATATTTTTTAGTACACATTAGTGTCATTCATAGGACATTCTTGTTCAAGTGACGCATAATGACATTTTTAGGATCAATCATTTTGTAAAATCTAAATGGTCTATCATATGCATGGAATGTATAAACTAATACCACAAAGATAATCTTAAAACATATATGTACGATGGATGAGGGAACTTTCCTTCCATGGATCCAAGGTTTCCCAAGTAAAATATTCTAGTGTACATCATTAGGTATGACTTATTCTGAGTCCAATGAATATATCATCTATTATTTTCTAAGAGCATTCCTCTCTTAATTTTCAAACCATTAGTAACAATGTATGACTTAGCAATGGATTTTATTCTAATGCCTAGTTGTGAAATATTTACTCACTGCATATGTATAACCTTGAATTAGTGTCAACAAGTACTCTTTTGATCTCTCGATTGTATTTACAAGGATAAATAATAGTATATTGTGAAGAAAATTCATCTTTTTTAAAGGTAAACTATATTCAAAATATCTAACAATATAAAAAAAGTGAAAAGGTTGATTATCACTTAGGATTGTGGTTTCCTTGAATTATTTGTTAATAAAATCCTTATACAAATTAGTTTTAGTGGGTAACACAAGGATGGATATATTAGCGTAATTATTTTCTAATTAATCCATGAAATCATTCTTTTGAAAATTTAAGATTAATCTTTTGAGATTGAGGGAGATTAGGAGAGACATTTAGTTAATCTCACCTTAAGGTTAAGGAAGATTATGTACCATTGATTTATTTTCTCTAGAACTCATTTACATGCTATGGTTCACCTCATATGAAGTCATCGTACATATGGAAGTACAATAGATATCTCTATATGGAACTAGGGATCCCTATCCTTGGTAAAGGTAAAAATACATGTGTCATTATTGTATATAATCCTAACATGCTCCATATTAATATATCTCTCTATGATATGCCATTTACAAAAATATAACTATAAATACAAAAAAAATTATACAAGCATAAAAATATACCACACAATAATAAATACATGATATGAATATACCATGAAAATTTAAACAATTAAAATCACACCATAATGAAATCACAAATAAAAATATTGTTATCTACAATAATATCCAAACCACATATTGAACTATAAAATTTGTAATAATTTCTATAAGGAATGATTGTAGCTAAAATAAATAACTTTAATAAAAACACTAATAAGAAGCATATAATATTTAGGACTATGGGAATATAACATGAAAGAGAACAAGGCATAGAACAATTGAATCTATCACCAAAGAAGCAAGAACTATCCCTATAAGGCTAGAATCATGCAATATGAATACATGATATGAATATACCATGGAAATTTAAACAATTAAAATCACACCATAATAAAATCACAAATAAAAATATTGTTATCTACAATAATATCCAAAGCACATATTGAACTATAAAATTTGTAATAAATTCTATAAGGAATGATTGTAGCTAAAATAAATAGCTGTAATAAAAATACTAATAAGAAGCATATAATATTTAGGACTAAGGGAATATAACATGAAAGAGAACAATGCCTAGAACAATTGAATCTATCACCAAAGAAGCAAGAGCTATCCCTATAAGGCTAGAATCATGCAATATGGTTTGCACATTAATAATATAGTACATCTACTCACAATATTGCAATTCATATCTAAATATTTATAAATCAATAAAATCATACCTAATTACACTTAATAATATTCTTGAAGTATACATAATTTAAAATATATGATCTTCGATGAATGTATTATATTTTGTAATTCTAGAGATAATTAATAGAAATAGACAATGTGGAGAATTTCCAGATAATAAGGTGAAAAATCCCAACAAAATTAACTCTAATTGTGAGTCTTTGTTGTAACTATTTTTTTGTTTTGACGGTACCATAACAATACTATTTTTCAACTAAGGAATTTTTTATTACATTACTATGTTCATCTAATTTTGGGTTCTTAAAACCTCGCTCATTTTTCCATAACTATGTCTAGATCCCTATGGAATTTCTCTACTTCCTTGGAACCCTAATATGACCATGATTCTTTGAAAAAATGCAATAAAGGGGGATATTTTGGGAGGCTTGTGTTATCCCTTCATTATAACTAGGCTCATTAATGGGAAAATTTATTTGAATTCAACACACCAAGTATAATTCAAGTCATCGTGTGTAGTCTAATCTAATATAAATATACAATCCTTATCACTTTTAATTACCTAGTTACTACATTAGTAAATATCAGATACACTTTAAATTTATTTAAATTCTTAAAAGCATCTCTAAATAATTATAATGTCTTTTGGTATAGGGATGTTTCTCTATCCCTTAAATCATTCATTATTTTCCCTTAAATATATTAAATACACAAATACCTATTATTTCATAACTCCCCCACCTTAGAATATAATTGCAATTATATAGATGGGGACCATCTATGGTTTATACAAATTCAATGAATTGGAATTATTTACCCCCTTTGGATCGGGAATAATCTTTAAGTGGAGCTACCTTATTCTATAAATGTTAGTGCTTGTACTTGATTATAAAAATTAAACTAAGTAATTTACCTAGTTATTAAAAGTCTCACACTTCCAAACATTTTGGTATTCACACTTCCTATGTGTGAGCACTCAGACTTATTTATTTTTCCTCACTATAACATACTGTAATTCCCTCATACTCGCACATAGTAAAAGTATTGCACTTCAAAATTTAAATTTTGGTTGACTAGAAGTTTTACTTTTACTCACAGGTCAAAGATCAAGAATTCAAAAGGAAAGAGCTCGTAGATGCGAGTATTCAAAACTCATAGTGTGAGTATTCAAATTCCAATTTTTAAAGTGTGAGTAGTAATATTTTAGGCCTTGCATCTCGCATTTTATGGAAAATTAAGTCACACTTCTAAAATGTGAGAAAAGATCAAAGAAATTCAAAGGTTAGGAAAATTCAAGTACATGTCACCAATTGCAAAGGGTGAGCCAATCCCAATAGCACATGTGGTATCCTAATTTTCCTTACATATGGAATTTCATATATCATAACGTTTTATCCCGCATGCCATACACTTGATGTCAAGTTCTAAAAAGGCTAGCTAAAAATGACGGCTAGTATTTACCCTAGGTTACACAGGTGTAAGGTCCACATTTAAAAGTATCATCAATTCAAAAATTAATGTTCTCTAGGGGTGAAAAACATCACTTAATATATTATTTTCCATTAATACAGAGCACACCATTTTAGATCAAACATTTCCTAAATTATAAGGACCCTTTGTTAACCAATAAAATTCACTCAAGCCATCAAATCCCTTTCTTCACAAATTTTTAAGAAAACTATTTGAAGGAATCAGTTACATCTTTAACAAGCTATTAATCTTCATCCATGGTGTGAGAAGCATGACCTTCCAATGTAGACACATTCCTATATTCCTATTCAGACACCAAAGTGATCCAAAACACTATATTTGACTTGGATTCAATTGACAACAAATTCCAACATTATTCATCCATTTTCTCAACTATCCATAGATAAAGACTCAACACAAGTGTCATAGATGAATAAGAGATGTCATATGATCAATTACAAAGGGCCAAGGACATTAGGGCATTAGAAAGGGATTCCCTCCACCTGTTTGTAACCAAACTTGAGGTATTTTTTCGTGTCTAGAGTTACTCTCTTTTCTTCTTATTTGTGAAAAGGATAGAATTGGACTTTATTTTCTAAATATTATTCCAATAGAGTATATTTATTTGTTGGCATGACTTTAAGTATTATTACCAGTTACCCAACTTCAGAACTCTCTATAACTCAACCATAAGTGAATCTTGGATGGCCACAAGATAAGTAAGGGTCATTTTGTTGAGTTGGGCCAATGACCCAATCAATAATATAGATGATCCTCACCTAAACAACATCTTTATTCAAAGGTTCACCTATAATATTTGTATAGGCATGTCCCTGATGAATATATTGTATGGAAAACCTTATCCAATTAGATGTACCCTAGATTCCCCTACTTGCAATGATCATAGATGAGCACAAAATTACTTCTCTAGGGTAGGTGGTTGCTGCTAACCTGGTTTCCCAACGAGCTAACTTTTTGGATCTCAAGATACCTTTTTTCATGGCCTCCTATTTATCATATGTAGTCTATGGAGTCCTCAAATGTCCTAAATTTTTTGAAGCATGTTCTCCATCATGAATTTTTAAATTAAATGAGCTATATTCATATTTATATGCCCATAGATTCATGGCTCACATTGAGGACATTTTAATTTCCTTTTGTCCCACACTCTCTAAGGAAATGCATGAAATATCCATGCCTAGAATTTATGAGAATTTCCTTTCCTCAATCAAACAAATGGTGGTTTCCTTCTATCCTAATTAAATAATGATTACGATTGAGGTGATAATTTCATCACCATTACAACTTCCATATTATGTACTTGGTAAACTAGTTGAACGGGAAGCTACCTACTAAATATGTAATGACATAGCAATGAGATGTAAGGATCAAAAACTTAAAACTAAACCTCCCCTATCAGTTACAATTAGAGAAAGTGATTTTTAGAGGTGGGTTGATTGTTTATTAGAGAACAGTTGACAAAACTCACACAAGAATTCTGCGTGGGAAAATAGGCTAGGTTTAAGGGCGCAAATGGATAGAAAGAACCCGCGCACAGAGGGAAATTTCAACATTCAGGACTTAGCTAATTTTGAGCATGAAGACCTATTTTTATAATATGGCATGTGGAACACACCAACGATGCAAAGACATGTGCCCCACACATTGTCTATCTTTGGAGGATCGGATTGAAACGTTTTACATGGAGATGAGGTAAAAATAGGATTGTCACTTCAATTAACTATAATAGGTCTATAAATAGCACACTTTCATGTGTGGCTATGCATTTAAATGGCATGTGGCTATTAATAACATGCAAACTATTTTTGGAACAGATAAGTGGTGAAGGGAAAGTCCCCACCCTATATATATGATGTGAATCACATAATAATATATATAGATATATAGAGATAGAGAAGAGAGATGTATAGGTATATGTAGAGCGTAAGAGGTAAGCATAGAGAGATATGTGCATATGACTAGATTATGGTATCATATCCATGTGCACATCGGTATAGAATGCCATTATTGTAAGGATATTCTGTGGTTATTAATAGATAGAAGTTATTAGCTGAATCTAAGTGTCATTCCTGTGTGTAATTCAGTAGTGCATGTTCTTGATTCAATCATGATTATCATTTAAGATTTTTCTTTCTTACATCTGAATATGGCATGCCTTGTATAATGAGCAATTAGTTATGGATCTATATGTTTCTTCCTTCATCATGCTAACATCCTACTACAGTAACCCTAAAGAGGGACCTAATACCTTTGCATGCTTCGGGTGAGTGCTCAGTCTAGGCTGAGTGATGTGCTAGTGTGTCTAGGGTGTTATCTGGTAAATTCTAGGTTGCATCATTAGTTCTGTTGTCGGGACATCTTTTTTATTTGTTTTCAGGATGGTTCACGATGAAGACATACCGATTAACTCTAGAAAGTATTGAGGAGTGGATACACGATCTGGAGGAAGAATATGCACATCGTTTCAACATTAGATCTAAGTTTAACACACGCATTTGGGTAGAAAATAATCTCTATGAAAACTTATGTGAGAGCTTTTTTGTCATCTTTCCAGTATAATTATACTAGTGGTTGATTGCATATGCATCTAAGTGGAACTGGAGATATCACGTACTTGTCTCGATACAAGAAGAGTTTTATGCTATTTATGATCCTGATTTGATCTATACTCACACTGTGGATATGTGGTTTCATGGTGTTCTAAATAGTTATATTCTAGAATATTCAATTTCTATGTATTCTTTCCCAGAGGTAGCTGAATTCCAATTTTTGCGGTATCCTAGAGGACCATATTTGCAAGGTATTCCACTAGCGATCAAGATCATGATGGTAACTTTGAACCTAGAGAGTAAACTGATGGCTAACTAAACCTCACCTCATGTGAGGGAAGGAATAGGTTTGGTGAAATATGGTAGACCTAGTGGCAGAAAGGTAGAGAGAGGAAAGGTAGCTTAAGTATAATGAGGCGCACGAGAGGGAGATAGAGAAGCAGTGTACTATTGTAGAAAGTATTGCATTGAGGAGATAGATGGATCATGAAGGATTTTAAGCTGACGTAGAATACATGGATCCAGAGCATCAGGAACTTCCCCATCTTGGAAATCATGACAGAGATCCCCCTTGGCTTCACATAGAAGTGCACCAGCAAAGACTACCTAGGCCGTGGGCATGCATCTTAATCCACCTAGTGACCTAGCCCTTGCACTTGGTTTTCTCATATCTTGTACAACAAGTAACCAATAAGCTAAATTGGGAAGTAGGAGAGCAGAAGTAAGTCAGGGAGCAAGTACATAAATGGTAGGATAGACGGCTTCAATGCTATTTGCAGGAACATTTTTAGACACATCATCAACATAGAACATGAGCACACAGAATGTTGGATTCACCTATTTTAGTGGAACTACCACACAGGCTGTAGGGGTTTAATATAGTACTATTGTTGGAGCACAGGGGAGTACATCTATAGGTCCTAATCTAGCTACAGGTGGAGGATCAAGAGGTATAGGTGGTTCTAGTTCCAGAGGATCTGGTGGTTTTGGAGGTAAAGGAAACACAGGAGGTTACAGATCAGGTGGTCAAGGCCCACAGTAACCATGGAACATCTATATGGATATGTCTCTTCATCTCCTAGAATATAAAGGTATAGAGGATGCTGCCAAACATGTGCATATGTGTGAAATCTTATGGTGCGTGAAAGGGATCACATATTTTGAGCGTAAGTCAATTCAATTTTCTACTACATTACAAGGACGTGCACACAACTGGTCTAGGAAGTTTGACCCTGATCAAACTTGCGTGGATTATGCAACACTCAAGGTTTTTTTCTTGAATATTTCCATATCCCTAAATTTGAGCAGAAGAGTATAAGTGCACTCAAGGATATTAAGCAAGGAAACATTGAGAGTGTATGTGAGTATGATGCCCATTTTAAGATACTTTTATCTAAGTTATCTTATGATATCCACGCCAGCCAACATGCACAATGGTTTTTTGGAGGATTGATTACACCATTCAGAAGAGCATTGTCACATAAGACATACACTAATCTACATGAAGTACTAGAAGCAACTTTACATGCTGAGTCAATTGGGAGCATTGACACTGGTTAGTCCATTCTTAGAGGCACATATTGTAGCTATGGCAAAATAGCTAGAAAAATTATCAGCAAATTCAGCTCATGAAACATGCTTAGAGATTTGGTGTACAGATTGTGAAGTAGAAGGTCACACCAAGGATAGTTTTCCTCGTAGAACAATACACTCATTACTGGTAGAATATGATATTTTTCATTTGAATCATGATGCTAGTCACTGTCCTTTGTTATAGTGTGTGATAAGGAAGAATGTATCTTGTTACTATAAAATTTTCAGGTCCATGACCCATGATACTAAATATTTTCGGTTGATTAGTTAGATCTAGGATGCTATAGACATTGAGGTATGATAGAAAAGTGTAAAATATAATTCTAAGAACAATAATGAGCACTAGAATGGGGATCATAAACAAACATGCTAGGACAAGAATGAGGGGTGTTTTGAAGGAGGTTATGAATATCGTGGTGGATATGGAGGAAGAGGTTATGGTGGAGGAAGAGGTGAGTTCCCTCATGGGACATGTTATACATGTGGATCTCCTGACCACTATAGGTGTGAATGTCCTCATAATATTACATGTTTTCTCTCTGGAAAGAACCATAGCTATTAAGAGTGCCCAGACTTATATAAGCATCTGAGTAAGTAGCATGAGTAAGATAACAAAGGTGTTGGGATGGTTAGAATCCAGCATGTGGCAGAAGATCATTGGATGCCCAAGATAGCAGAAGGACATGAGGCATCAATAGTAAAGATTACTACATGAGATGAAGTGACACGTGTAAGAGAGGCATTGCACTAGAAGCTTGCGATCACCAAGGAAGAGGTTTTGCATGCAAGGTACCCATATGTTGCTCATAAGAAGGAAGTTTACCAAGATGCCATGGAAGTGCTAAGGAATCTTTAGGGTGAGATACAATACTTAAAGGAGAAAAACAAAGCATCAGACACATTCCAAACTGATATCGATGAGCTGACAGAAGTGTGCAAAATGTTGCACAAGGAGAACATCATTCCACTATTAGGAAGTTGGTTAAAAGGGAACACTCCATGCACAAGTATTGAGACTAGATGGTAGATCCTACATGTGAATATTCCCCATGATAGCATTGACTATGATAAAGAGATCACTCTAAATGTTATTGTAGATGGATGGTAGTTGAGTAATAATATGATTGACACAGGTGCGGAAGTGAATGTGCTTACATTAGATGCATGGGTACAAATGGGGAGGCCTCCATTCCAGCCATCATCGAATTTTTTTTTTATGGAAAACCAAACGAAGGCCACTCCCATAGGAGTTTTGAAGGATGCATCTATAACCATACAAGGGGTCAAATTCAATAGGGATTTTGAGGTATTAGCACTTGTAGAAGCAAACATTTTTCCAGACCTGCTTGGATGCCCTTAGGGTTATGAAAATAATGTTGATATGAGATTCATTAAGGGGTATATCAACATTGAGAACAAAGAGGAAAGGGTTGTGATACCTTTGACAGATGGGAATTCTACACCATATGTTGAGCCTCTAAGTGAAGAGGAATTGAATAAAATATGTGCACGTGTTATTCAAGACCCAGAGGTTAATGAGCCATCAAAGATAGGCATCCTACAATGGGAGGATTATCACTCTAGTAGTGATACTACGAGTATTGCTTAGGACAATTGAGCTCATGGTACATATGAACTAGTATGACGCGAGGTAAAAAGTGTGGTTGCTCACAAGAATGGACTTCATTCTGTTCAACGAATAGGTAGCCCAGTACCTTGGTATACATGAGCAAAAGATATTCCTGTATTCTTACAAGCCATGGAGGCACAATGGATAGCCCAGGTCAGGAGAAGAGACATGTTAGCATATGTCTTATGCGAGAAAACATCAATTTGGTGGGTAGTTCATAAAGATAATCTTATGAAATGGAATGAGATTAGAGTCATCCTATCTACTAGGTTTATAAGGAATAATGCACCTACATAGATCTGCACTTATAATGGTGATCAACTTGTTCAACATCACATTCAGCAGTGTGAGAGCCTCTGGATAGCGAGACAAGAAGCATTACCACCATCACTCTAGGTGCATAGATAGTACTCTACTCTACAAGGATGGGAATGCACCTGGTATGTATATGTCGAACTACATTGAGAGATTGGGAATTGGCAAAATTTGACTGTAAGAATGATCCAAACCTTTAACTACTTTTCTTCCCAACCTCCAATAGAAGAGGCATTAAAATTAGTTAAGTGGTTAACCATGTGAGATAGTGCAAAGGTGGAGGAACTCATTCAGGAATTATTTGTCGAGATAGAATCGGGCACGCATTTTGAAGAAGAAGGAGAAGACTTGATATTGTTTAAATGAGCTTGTATTGAGAAAGAAAAAGGAAAGATGGTTTACATCATGGATGATGAGGAAGTTGAGAACCTTGATATTGAACATTCACAAGGGGTATGTGAGGTCTTGGATAGTGCAGAAAAGGATACACATGCCTATCACAAACCCATGAAGACAAAGAAGATCAATATAGGATCGGAGGCTGAGCCTAAGGAGGCCATAATTAGAGACTAATGGTTAGACTTGGAGGTGGAAAATATTATTGAGTTACTATGGGATTACCAGGACTTATTCCCTCGAGGGCATCATGAACTTAAATGTGTGCATGAATCACTTGGGGAAATGAAGATAAAACTTAAGGAAGGTGCACATCTAGTGAGAAAGAGACTTTATTGAATGAATCCTAATTTTCGCGAAAAGGCAAAAGAAGAAATTGATAAAATGTTGAAATATAGAATTATCAAGCCCATTGATGAGTTAGGATGGGTTAGTCCAATGGGGATTAGTATCAAGAAGGATGGTATAATTTGAATATGTGTAGACTACAGGGAGCTAAATGTTGCATGTGTAACAGACCCATTCCCTATGCCATTTACAGAGGAAATATTAGGAGTTTCAGGGCACAAAATATATTCATTCACATATGTGTTTTCTAGGTATCATCAGATTCATATTGCTTAGGAGGATCAAAAAAAGACAACTTTTACTACTGAATGGGGAAATTTTGCCTATACTATGATGCCTTTTAGATTGAAAAATGTTCCTACTATATTCTTGTGGATAGTTGTTCAGGCATTCAAAGATTTTATTCACAACTTCTTACAGGTCTACCTCGATGATTGGACAGTATATGGACTTGTTAAGGATCACTATGACAATATATCCTTAATGTTTGACCAATTTCAATAATTGAGTATCTCTTTAAACATCAAGAAGTGTATATTTGCTACACCTTTTGGAATACTGTTAGGACACATAACCTACAAGGAGGGATTGCTTGTTGATCCACCTAAGGTTGCAGTCATTTTAGGGTTGGTGGTGCCTACCAATCAAAGCAAATTGCATGGATTTTTAGGTCACATAGGATATTATAGAAAATTCATCAAGGGATATAGCAAAATTTATGCACCTCTAGAAGATTTGTTGAAAGGAAGAGGTGCATTCTATTGGGGAGAATCACAACAATGCATGTTCGAAACATAGAAAGAAAAACTTACTACCGCACCTATCCTATGTTTTCCTTCATGGGAAAAACCATTTCATGTACATGTGGATGCCTCTGGCATGGCCATTGGTGATGTGCTAGCTCAATCAGGAGAAGGTACTATAGATCGTCCAATTTATTTTGCTAGTAAGAAGCCGACTCCTGCTGAAGAGAATTATAAAACTATAGAGCACGAACCTTTTTCCATGATATATGCATTGCACAAGTTTTGACATTATTTTATAGATACACCATTTGTATTCTATACGGATCACATGGCATTGAATTATTTGGTGAAAAAAACCATCTTAATAGGGAACATCTACAAATTGGTACTCCTATTTCAAGAGTTTGATTTCATAGTTATGGTGAAGCTAGGGAAAAGTAACTCTGGACCAAACCACTTGTCTAGAATTAAATTAGGAGAGAAATCACAAATAATTGAAGAAACCATGCCAGATGCATAGTTATATAGGTTACAATGCTCGCCATTAGAATTAGAAGACATTTCCTGTCTTTCTATGAACTGGTGTGGCACTAGAAGGAATGAAGGCATTAGAAAATAAATAGCTTTCTATACACGTGGCACCATTTATGTTCATCAGTGGTGACCTATACAAGCTAGGAAGAGATGAAGTATTACATCGTTGTGTATTAGAGCATAAGTGTAAGGATATTATGGAAGAATTCCATGGTAGTATTACAGGAGGCCATTATGTAGGTGACGAGACTGCCCAGAAGATCCTACTTCCTAGATTATGGTGGGAGACATTTTATAAAGATTGTAAAGAATATTGTATGGCCTGTGACCATTGTCATTACCTAGGAAAACTAAGACAAAGAGATGAAATTCCACTGACACCTATTATCAGTGCTAAAACATTTGAGAAATGGGACATCGAATTTGTAGGACCTATTTCACCAACTATGCACAAGACTAGATCATGTTATATCATTACTTGCAAATATTATCTCACACGGTGGGCTGAATCAACACCTTTGAACGACTATATAACAGCTACAACAGCTAGGTTTCTATGAAAGAATGTTCTTACAAGATATGGATGTCCTTTAAGTTTGACAAGTGATAGGGGTACACACTTTTTAAATGAAACCATTAGGATCCTATTATATGAGTTTATGATTGCCCACCATAAGACTACACCTTACCACCCGCAAGAAAACAGAACTGTTGAGGCTTTCAATAATATTTTGAGCCAGACATTGACAAAAAAATTTGATGTTGGAAGAAAGGATTGGGATGATAAAGCATCATTTTTTCTTTGGGCATATAGAACAACTTAGAAGAGATTGAATAAATCCACACCATTTCAGTTGGTGTTTGGCACAGAAGACATCCTCCATATATAATTTATGTTACCTTCTTTGTGCATTTCCCGTGCTAGAGGTCTAGATGATGAGTAGGAATTAGAAGAGTGTGTTGAGAAGATGATTCAACTGGATGAGTGATGATACATAGCATGATGGAGTCATAAGTAGGAAAAGGCCAGGTAGAAAGCATGGCATGATATAAACATAAGGGATAAGAAGTTTGAGATTGGAAAAATGGCACTTCTCTATGACTCTAAGTTCTTGTGCCATCTAGGAAAACTTAAAGTACATTGGTTGGGGTCATATGTTATCACTTACGTAATTGAATAAGGTGCTTTCCAGTTAGAAGCACTTGATGAAACATGACTACCCAGTTACTTTAACGGGATTAGGTTGAAGCCCTAATATAAATAAGTCTTCTTTGTGTTTGTAATAAGTAAACATTGCCATTTAGATTAGGTTTCCATTATGTGTTTCCTTAATGTCTTTCCTTCATTGTCATTATGCTTTGTCAATTTAGTTGTTGTTGTTGTGTAATAATCATGTTTGCGTGCATGAAGCTGATTACTATGTGAAGAATTTTTATGCACAAAGGACTACACATACTTTTAGTATGGGGTGGCTATAGTTATCCAAGAAAAAGACTATGGGAATTGAAAAGTGAAAGGAATAAGATGTTACAAGCGTGTTTTAAGTCAAAATAAGATTGCTTCTCAAAAGTGATGAAGGATGGAGATGAATAAAAGCACAGTTTAACGTGAGATAAGTAGAGGCCATGATAACTACCAGGAGAAGGCACGGTGACGAGGTACTTGGGTGCAAGGGCACGCACTGAAGAGAATTCTGTGACCATGGGGTAGGAAGACGTGCTAGAATGTTATTGATGGGGAAAGAATGTGTATTGCATTGAATGAATGAATTTGGTTAATGAATGAGAGGATATTTGGTAGGTGAAGGAGAAAAAATGCATCAAAATTTGAAAATTATATAGGGATGGGATGCGAATTAATTTTTACTATTACGACTAAAAGTATTTGAGGAAAGAGCTAAGTGTGAGGAGCCGAGTGATTAGGTTAAAGTACAAAGGGTTTGAAACCTAGTGTGATAAATAGATCTATGTGAAAAGAATCTTGTGTCCCCAGTGGTGATGGGTTTGAGCAAAGCAAGGTGACAGAGATGAGTTAGGGAACAATGTTTTCCCCTTGGGCACAATTAAATCAAGATAGGGTTTGATTAAAAAGTTGTAGAGTTAAAGAGGAGATGATTGAAAGGTAAAAATGGCACCCAAAAAGGAAGCTAAATTAGGGGGAAAAGGAAAGAAGAAGGTGGTCATTGAGGAGGAAGAGATGGCACCCGAAAGTAATTTTACAAAAATGCAATATCCAGAAGGAGTCATCGTCGATCAGGAATAGGATTCACACATCAGAAAGAGAAAAGTAAGTGAATATAATCACAGGACTTCAGAGAACAAGAAGGAGCTTGATTCCTTGCTCACTAAGAGGATGAATAAACATATAGTAGATGACATGTCAGTTTATGATGATGCAAGCGAGAAGCTTCTGAAGAAAATTGGGGTCTATCAATTATATGAGCTTCCATATTTCAGGAAGTATGAGCCCTTGTACTAGTGGCTCATGAGAAGAATGCATGAGGAATTCTTATACTTTGCAGGATGTAGAGTTAGAATCTCATCCGCACTTATCTCATCAGTGATAAGTTTGAATGCCACATGAGAGGATATAAAGATTGATCTCACATATAAATCCATGATCTTAAATACTAGACAGGAGTTGGGGTACTTGAAGGGTCCACGTGGTATGGGTATAGACAAATTGAGGAATTTTATAGTTTTACAAGAAACAACACACCTTGTTACAAAGTTGAACGATCAGGAGTGGTGGTCATAGGTAAATACTATGTGGTTACACGTTGCACGCAAAATGCTAGGAGTAGTCTATAATATTACAGGATACATTGCAGAGCAGATAGTAAAGGAAGCACGTACATGAGGGAATATCATCATTGGGGCTGTTCTATTATCACTACTATTCATGGAAATTGGAGTACTAGATGGGCCGAAGGAAAAGGTATGGGAATACCCCATGGAGAATAAGTTGCCAACTGAAAGATTAGCAAGTACTTATGAAAAGGGTCGATAATAGATGACGTCAAATAAAGGGAAGAGAAATGGTAAAATAGGCTCCACGTGGAATTTGGAGAAGGGTGGCGTATCCCAAAGGACCTACCATTGGTAGTGGGGAAATAAGTCCAGTTTGTTGTATATCAGCATTTTTACATCACGCGCTCCCCAATGAGAGATGAAGTTTGGATTCTTTGTTATAAATTTCCTTACGCATTCATTGCAAGGTATTTTCAAGCTTCTGTTCATAGATTCATAGACACGTGATGACTATTATTCAATGCAGATAAGGTAGATTGTGACTACTACATGTTGAGGAAGAAGTATGTGTATTTAGGAATAAGTGCCTATGATGAGAAGCTCTTTTCAGAGGTATTGAATACCAAGCCAGTAAGTCTGGTTGTAGCAGATGTAGGGGCAACATTAGTATATCTTCATTTGAAGCCCAAGATGGAGAACAATAAGTATGCGGAGAATTAATTCACACTCACAGGGTCATCGAAGGGTAAACACACAATGGAAAACATACCGGCGTAATGGCTAAGAGAAAATGTTGAGGTAGAGGAAGAAGAAGAGGAGCGTGAAGATAATGGAGGCTTGGAGTGCAAAAGAAAGAAACCATATGACAGAGAAGAGCCACAACACATGACCACTCCACCTCAGGGATAGGATGAAGAGGAAGATATGGAGGTTGAGAAGGGGGAGCATAAATTTAATAAATTATTCAGATGCACAAGGACTCAAGATAGAACCCCACACATGGTAAGGAAATCACCTAGTCTCTCTCCACACAAGGAGAGCACTAAGCCAAAAAGGAGAAGAAATTTAAAGTTATATGAAGAAGTGGAGGAATCAAGGGAGAGCAAGTGTGCATCTCTTACCCCTTTCGAGCAAGAAGACGAGCCATAGAAAAAGGAAGAGCTGAAAGATGAAGAGATCAAGGACAGAGAAGAAAGAGAGAAGGAAACCTCTAGGTCCACACATGCAACTACTCAAGGTGTAACGAGACAGACTCCTAACATTAAAGCTACAATTCCCAAGGGACCTAGATTGAAGAGGATGATTGGGGAACATAGTACAACAATCATGGGCTACGCAGAGGACATCAGGAAAATTATCTGCGCACAGTTCCAAAGCACTGTAGAAAAAAAGGAATTATTTGGCTAGGAGCTAATGGATGGGGATATGGAAACTATGCATACTCAAATAAACTCTCATGGTCAGTGCATACCCACATGGATGATCCTGAATTTGATGTATGTGAAGATTCATGCGTTTCGAGACAGTTAATTAAGGCACCTCAATCTAGACATATGACAGTAAATCCTATTATCATGTCAAATGAGCAAGTCAACAACACATTGGTGAAGGTTTCTACTGAAGTTGTAAGAAGAAACATGGAAAAGGTTACAACAATCAAAGTGTTACATGAGGAGTTAAAGACAAAGGATGCAGTGATAGCATGCATAACCCAAGAGAGGGACTTAGCGTATAAGAAGAATGAAGTATTTATCAGTATCGCAGAGGAGATTGGAGACAGTGTCATAAGATCTAGGCCACACTTAGATCCCAAGGTACCATAGATGTTCCCCTCAGTGATACATTATGTAGGAAAGTTGGTGGACCTAGTGCTTAAAGATGAACCTCTGTGCATGTCAGTGCTAAGGAGTCTTGAAAAAGAGGCAAAAATGGATAAGGTTGTAGTAGTCATAAAGATTTCATCATACGAAGGCTTATTGCAAGTTCTCCAAGAATAAATGAAGAAGGCGGATCATGCCTTAAATATATGCACAACTCCAGAGGTGTTGAATAAGGTAAAGACTCTGGAAGAAGATGATGTAGTCTAGAAGGATATGAAGGATGTTACCTTGGGCCATGCAGAATGGTTAAAACTCATAAAGAAAAATCACGAGGCCCTAGCAGTAGCACAAGAGCCACATAAGCAATGATTATATGAGCTTGAGAAACTCATTGCACAAAATATATATGTACTGGAAGGACAACATACTGTAATGTCTAGCATTATGTTGGTATTGCATACTGAAAAAGGTGAAGTTACCCAAGATGAACTGGATTCTATTATTGTGGACATACCAGAGAAGGAAAAGAAAGCATTCACTAAGTGGTAGGCTTTAGAGGCTCCAATAAAGGAAGAGTATCGATATTTGATCCTTCAAACTGATACAATGGAGGCTACCTCATAAAACATTATTTATCATCTACATTTTTTCTTATTCTTTCCATTCAACATTCTTTACTTCAATTTTTGGAGATACCCATTGTCGGGATGATAATGAGAGTAGTGTGGGGTAATTTTGATCAAATAACACTTGATAGAACTCACACAAGAAGTTCACATGGGAAAACAAACTAGGTTTAAGGGTGTGAATGGACAGGAAGAACCTACATGCAGAGGACAAGTTCAACATTCAGGACTTAGCCGATTTTGAGCATGAAGACCTATTTTCAAAAGATGGCATATGAAACACACCAATGATGAAGAGATGTGTGTGCCACACATCATATAGCTTTAGAGGATTGGATCGAAGTGTTTTCCATGGAGATGAGCTAAGAATAGGATTGTCACTTCAGTTAACTATAAGAGGTCTATAGATAACACACGTGCATGTATGGCTATGCTTGTAAACGGTGCAATGCTATTAATAGCATTCAGCCTATTTTTGGAATAGATAAGAGGTGAAGGGAAATTCTCCACCCTATATATATGATTTGAATCACATAGCAATATATATAGATATACAAAGATAGAGAAGAGAGATATATAGGTATATGCAGAGCGTAAGAGGTAAGCATAGAGATATATGTGCATATGATTGGATTATTGTATTAGATCGATGTACACATTGGCATAGAATGACATTATTGTAAGGAGCTTTTGTGGTTATTAATAGATAGAAGTTATTGGCTGAATCTAAGTTTCATTCTTGTGTGTAATTGAGTAGTGCATGTTCTGGATACAATCATGATCATCATTTAATATTGTTTTTTCTTAGATCTGAATATGGCATGCCTTGTAGAATGAGGGATTAGTTATGAATCTATGTGTTTCTTCCTTCATCACACTAATATCCTATTACAACATTCTTAAAGAGGTACTTGGTACCTTTATGCACTTCGGGTGAGTGCTCAGTCTAGGCTGAGTGATGTGCCAATGTGTCTATGGTGTTATCTGGTAAATTATAGGTTGCATCACTGATCTAAAGGTTTCATTAAACCATCGTAATTCATTCCTTTTTCCCCGTCACCCCTTAAGGAAATATGACCCAAGGAAAAGAGTGGAAAAACATGTATAGTCACTTAAAGGAAAAACCATTATAGTATATGCTCATGAGGTTAATGTCAATGAATAGGTATGTATTACCCAAATAGATGATATCCTAATCCAAAAAAATATGAAGGTGACAAGGGAAGTTCCTCCCCCAAGATGAGTAGTTAAAATGAATTCATAAATAGAAAGGATCTTGGTTATTCAAAATCTTCAAGGAAAGCTCAAATCTAAACTTCTCTAACTCTTACAGGTCTAGTAGAGGAAAAAATTATCCCATAAATCTAATAATTCATGCCTGAGCCAACTAAAGAGCCTAATTTTTTTGCATATGACTTAACTACTTCAAATGATGAGGCCACACAAGTAAAGGCTTCAATAGATAAAACACAAACTAAGTCAGTTCAGATTGCCCTTATAATAATCCCTCCTCTTGAGCCTTAGCAAGACTAGGTTGAACAAAAAATGATTTCCTATAGGGAGCAACTAGATTGGGTAGCTCAACAAGAACCATTAATAAACATTGATTTCAATCCTAGGACATGATCCTTAAAGAGGGTAACAAGGAAGAGAATGTTTACACATCATGCCATAATTTAGTATGAAACATATAAATACCTCTTCTCCCTTACCAAGAAAAATAAAGAAAAAGGTTCCTAACTAGTATATTATGGGGAATATCTTGTATCTTTTATAATAGCCTCATCAAAATTAGTAGAAAAATTAGTAAGGGGAATGCAGCCCCAAAACAAATAACTTTAAACTTAGGCTACAACCACTTTTTCTTAATGTATCACTTTAGTTGTAGAAGAGGCCCTACTCATCTTGTATGATGTTGTTAGAGAAAGCATTTTGGGTAAAATGAAATAACGGTCATACTAAAAAATACCAACACGATAATATAAAAAATGGGTGTAATGCAAAAAATTCTAAAGATCATGGATTAGGTAATTGAAGAAGAAATATGGAAGGAAAATACATTAGTGACCATGGAATATATTGGTATATTCAAAACATGCAATTAAAAAAAATAAAAAATTAAAGTAATGGATTGATCAAATGATTAAAAAATTTCCTTCGCTTGATGATGTAATTTAAAGAGGAATTTAATTATTTTCAGAGGCATCCATCACAGGGGTATTCAAGAAAGACCAAGAGTTATTTTACACTTCTAAATTTGCTATATTTTTCAATCAATTCCTAGAAAATATTTAAAAGAATATAACAGAGGAAAATGAGGTAGAAGAGTCCCAAATCATTGACATTATTTCTCATCCTATGGAAAAGGTCCAAAAAAATGAAGACCTTGAAATAAATCATGGGAAAGGCCATGGCTACCCAAAATTACTTATTGGATAAGGATCATGTACTCTTCAATAATACTATTATTGACCTTACAAAGTTTGACATGGATTACAAAATATATAAAGAATCCTTCATCATTGCAGGGAAGAAACCAACTTCGACCAACCCATCCCTAGAGGAACCTACACCGGTAAGCCCAATCCAAAAAGTGCCCATAGTCAAGTAGGAGCCACAATTATTACTATAATATATTTTATATTTTGACATATTGACTTTACCTATTGTAGTCATCCTAATAAGAATCATTTAGGATATTTCTTAAACATCAATATGTTTGTAATATTCCTTGATCTTTTGTAGTCATTGTTTAAATTGGACAGTAAAGGAAGCCCCTGGATTGTATAAGTAGACATTCCTCCATTGTAAAAAAGTAGAGGATTTTATTTGATAAGTGAATGTGATCCAGTTTAAACTTATCTTATGCAGGGTAAAAAAAGTTAATTTATATTCTCCCATTTCCTCTTTATACATTATGTGTTTATAATAGCCAATGGTTAGTGTATTACATGGTAAATTTCCTTTAATATTTTTTTAAATTATGTGTTTGTAATTTTAAATTTAATTTCTACAGCATACTACAAGTTATATTTATCCTTTAAATGTGCATCTAGAAGTTTTATATCGTAAATTTGGTTTACATCCTTAATTCCTTTGAATTTGTGCATCAATGACATTAAAATTTGAGTAGTATCAGAGTTTTATGTTGTTGGTTTCACAAGAAAATAATGTTATTTACAACATCATGTACCAAAAAATATTAAGTACATTTGTCTTAGTATATTTATTTTATATTTTCCCTTTCTTTTCTTTTTTGATTTCTTTGAGAATTTCCGTTAGATTAATATATTTTAGAGAAGCTTTTCAAAGATAAATAAAGTGAAGAAATTATAGGAGTGTCGCTAGAATGACTAACAATCTAGAAAACATCCTTGCTATTGGTCTAAATAAATAATACCATACAACCCATGTACTGATTCATATTTTAAATGATTCTAAAATTAGTAGGATGTAAGATCATGTCATTTCCCATATGACTATTTCATTTTCATACATCAATGATACCTTTATATATTGATCGACTAATTGAATTCCAATTAGGTCTCTATTGGCATAAATGTCTACATACAAGAGGTAGGAAAATCCAAAAAATAAGGGAAAACATCCTCTGTGAACTCACATAAGGATCAAATACGATCTATGGTTTAAGTGAGTGAAAACCATATAGTTACATTTCTATAGAAATACCCTGAATAGTACAAAAATAGGAAGATAAAAAGCAAAAAGAAAATAATAAAGGAGATAACTAATAGGAGAAGATGATCGAAAACAAGGAACTCATGCCAATAAAATACCAATACGAACCAATAATAAACAAACACACAAGTATACTAAAACAATGGAAAATTATAAAATAACCATTCCCATACCAAATTTAGGTGTCTACAAAATCCAAAAAAAATCACTTCATAGATAGTACACATCCCTTCCTAAAAATGTTCATTAAGATAACACCACTGATGAAGTAATTTTTTCTAAATATATGAGGATTTTTTTGTCACATATGAGAAAAATACAAAAAATATCTAATTTTTCAAAAAAATGGTTCCATTAATTAAATTGGGTTCCCCTTGATGACTTTCATTTTGGAACTTAGTCATTTAAAAAAAAAAAAAAACCCTTTATTATCTTTATCACATCAAGTAAAAAATGGAACTCTTCCTTTTTTTCCTCTTATTTCCCATTAAAGAGGATGAAATGATTGATTTATATAAATTTGATTTAGTAATTTTTTCATTTATATTCATATAAATTATGTCATATGAGATTAGAACATAAGGAAGTATTTCCTCTTTATATTTGTGTCTTGGTCAGGTGACTTAGATGATAGTGTAAAGTGGGTTGAGATGCACATTCAGTGAGCTCTTCCATACTGAGAATCTTTGGAACCATTCCAAATTTTCATCCTAGTTCTGACAAGGTGATGTCATAAAGTGTTAAACAAATATATTGGCCTTATTTCCTCTAGATGGAACTTACATAACCCTTCTATAGTTCTATCTCTGAGTTGAAAAGGTGAATAAATCCAAACTAAATCATTTTTATAAATGATTTTCATAAGTTTCTGCATTTATTGATACTATTTTGGGTATTATAAAAACAAAATCTAAGTCATTTCCAAACCATTTTAATACCTCCCAAGGGTAACTTTATATTTTTCTACCAATACGCCCACCTCCCCTAGCCATTTTTCTACCTCCAAAACACATTTCAACAAGTGGAATTCAAATTTGAATTCACTAATAACAACACATCTCCAAGAGATTTATTTTTATAATCTTTGTAATTAATTCCATCATTATTTTTTCTATATTGATAATTTCTTCTTGGCATACTTTCATATGCTCCCCTGTGTTTTTAAATTCACCCCTATTTTCACCTCTCCTATGAATTGGTTAACTTGAACTTTAAATCATCAAAATGAAGTTTCAATATGCAGGGCAGGAACTTATTTCCTCCCTAGAAACCACTAAAACACATGGAGTTATATAGTATTTGGACACAAATGGAAGGTATATAAATAACTATATTGGTGAATAGAATTCTCAGTAGTGGTTTAGTTCATGTTTGTGGTTTTCCTAATTCAATACAAGGTGTAAATACATTATTGGATGGTTTTGGGTTCTTTGATGTAGATACTAAGGAATTGAAATATCCACAACAATAGGTCATTTATTAACTATATGCTCCTCACATGAACTTAGATCTTAGGATTGTGCCTAGAACATATGCCGAAATTGTAACTCTTGAAAAGGCATAGAAGGAATATGATCTCATAATAAGAAAAATAACTCATTGGTTTTCAAATTATAGTTGAATAAGAAGAAAAACTGCCCATCCAAGATTAAAAAATGGAAAGTATTATAGGATTACCTTCCACTAAGGTTTTTTATACTTACATGTGTATCTTTATCAACCTAATATGCGGTGGGAAAATCCATAAACTAGACATAAATCATTTGTGAAAATTTGACAAACCAACTCACGTTGTTGAGAAAATTAAGTCATTCTATATGACTTTTTATCTAATATACACAATTTTAGGATACATGATATGGGTTGGAATTTCCATATAAGATAGAAAAAACTTATCAAGTCTAGTTTATGATTATTATACTCAATGTACATATGATTATAGCAATATACACTTTAAGAGGGCGAATGATGCATTCTTCACTTTCTTTCTAAGGTTATTAGAAGGATTCACAACAAATAGGATCTCTTAAGAGGACAACCAATTAGTGAAGAGATATATGGAATATTTTTCATTTAGATCCAAATGTTCTCCTACATTATAATTATAACATTTAAAGGTATTCCATATAAAATTCCAATATTCTATAGTGACAAGATCATTCTCATTTAACTTTACAAAAAACTAAGAAATAATTCATAAAGGTTTTAAGGATATGAAGGTACGTTCCCAATAGTTCTAGGAAATCATTTTTCCATATCTTAATTTGGTGCACAAAATGTTGAAATAAAATAAATCCTTTCAACATTCATACTTACTTTTAAAATGCCTCTTTTAACAAAAAAAAAAAAATCATCAATAATAATATTTGACTCCTTGCAACATAATAACATGTACCCACTATCAAATATTATTGGTAGGATAATACTGATGATTTTGAATTTATAAGGAGATAATATGTAAGTATGACCTTGCATTATATCTAAAATTTTTAATTATATCAAGTTATAGAAGGAGTGATTGATGTTAGTCTAACTTTTTTTATCCTAAATTTGAAAAATCTATTAAACATACCCCTCTTCCTATCATAGATTGGTGCTATAAATAAAAATAATAATGATGATCTCATAGCAGTAGTGATCATGATAATAATGAGGTGGTATCAAAAATAATGGAGAGAGTTCAAGGTTATGGAGAATCTTATTCCTCACATTCATCAAGATATACCTTCCCCATCAACTAAAAAACCTTATAATACCATGATTTACACTCACACACAAAGATTTGATCTTGTAATAAAAGAGGAAAACCATCCAAAATAATATCCTTTAAAGACTGTTGATGGAGGACGTAGATCAAGGAAAAATTGGTCATAATAATATCTCTCGCATCTTCCTAGGTATTAAGTGAAAATATCACTATGTTTAAATTATACTTGTGAAAGCTACTAATAATTTTCCCCTCATTATAATTAAAACAAAATTGGGGGTTTCATGAACTTTATCACCATACTCCAAGGGTATGAACCCTCGCTTACAATGGAGTTCAGGCTAGCGTGGAAGGAAGAGAAAGTGGTTATCCATGGCATGAAAATAGAAACGTCAGAGAAAGCCATTTCCCATGCCAATGGCATGCACATGGAAGATCTGAAAATATTCAAGGATAGGAATCAAAGAGAGTACAAAATCAATACTTTCTTTGTTAGAAAGGAAAATTTCCATTACTTCACTATTGGTATTACTCATTTATGCATTCCTAGGTTGTGGAGAGAGGTCTTCCTACACATCATGAAGTACCTAAATCTAGAGGGTAAGTATCACAAGATATATACCCACCACTTGTCATTTCTGAACATATTTAGACATAAGAAATTGATTAGTATCCCCTTCTATATTTTTATGTCTCTAACCACCTCAGTGAGGAATTTCCAATGGAGTAAGGTGGAGTCTCCCATCCATGAGGGCCTCATTCTTCTCCTATTTCACAAAGGGAATCTGGCCCAGGATAAACAAATTCCCCCAATTGAAGAGGAGGAGGATATTACCCTAGCTGAGTGTCTACCCAAGATGATGGAAGGTAATCTGAGTTCTAAGAAGATGGGGGAGGGTAATAATGTGGAAGGGATGGTAAATTAGGAAACCAGTCCATTGAAGGTGAAGGATAAAGCTACCTCAGAAGGAGAGCATGGTAATGATATGTGGAAGAACCAAGTTTAGTACTTGGAGACAGTGGTCCAAGTCCTAGAAGAGACTAACTCGGTGGTGAGAAATGGCATGATTGACAGTATCAAATCCACCAAGCAAATATGCTTGGCCCAGAAGAACATCCATGGGGATATCAAGTAGTTGGATTCTTTGGTTCTAGATTTGGACATTCATTTGAATGTTATGGAAAAAGAGAAGTGGAAAGGGAGGTAGATCAGTTCCTATGAAGAGGAAGAGGAGTCTGAGGAGGACACTAAGGAGGAAGTCAAGGAAACCCCCCAGATGAAGTTGAATTTGGATTCTCGCATGAAAGAAGATACCAGGGAGGTTAAACCCTCCCAAAAAAGTAAAGCTAACTAATGGAACTTCTAAACTATCTGTGGACTTTCAAGGAAATTTCTCTATTTGTTCTTATTTAATGGCTTAGTTCTCTTCTGCTCACTGTATCTTGGACCCCCTTCTCTGTTTTGGAGTTAAGTCTATTTAATTTTGGGGGTCCTTTTCCTTTTTTTCTAGCTTTTCTTCTATCATGATGTAATATTTTGTACTCATCCTCTGGGATCCTATCCCTATTTTTTACCCTATCTAATAAAAAATAATGAAAACAAAAAAATATCAAATAAATTTGTTTCGAGTGACACTTCATTTACATGGATACTACCTCTTGTTGAGAAAAAAGAAAAAAGTGTGCAAAATTCATTGCTCCATATTATGATGTTGTAATGTGTCTTCTCCAAGGCACTAAAGCTCTAAAGAAGGCTAAAAACTATTTCTCACCTTATATAAAATTCTTCTAGCCAATAGTTTGTAGAGATTTCCAAGCACACTATTTACAAGAGTGAAATTGAGATCTAGTTTTCATACTATGATCTTACAAGGGTCTCATTAGGAGAGGCTACATCAAAATGGGTTATAAATAATATAAAGGATATTGTTTCTGTAACATCCCCATTTTAAGATACTAGAACAAGGGAATTATATATATATATATATATATATAACGTTCCCTGTTATGAATTATATAATTCAAACACACGTTCAAGTTTTAATAATTATTCTCTGTCCAATCAATTTAGTTTGGATCACACAATTTCTTTTTAAAACTAATGTTCTCTGTTCACATATTTGTAATATGGAACACACATTCAGTGACATTCAATCATATAATAGATACCATATGTTGTTGTAAATGACACGAAGAACTACCGACCTCCCACTTTATGGCTCGGAGTTTCAATGATCTCTCATTTCATGACTCGGCAACTTACCGATCCTTCATGTTAATTCATGCATAGTATATTGAATATATAGGTTTCTTTTACCGTTTTCGATTATTGAAGTGATCCATTTAAGAAGCCTATCTGAATATCTATTACTGATATTCATCTGACATCCTGCATCTTAAACTAGGTGATTAGGACAACACAACCAGCACTTGCGATACTTTAGCCAAAGATTTTCACATGCTTTGCATGATCATATTCCTAGATGTGATACACACCAATGGAATACGTCCTTAACTTCACTTCATCTATTATCTAGAATGGTCATTCCTGGTCTCTACCAATCCTTCCATTTAAGGTCAAACTCTAACCTCAACTAGCAATATAAACGAGTATAGGAAGTTACTCATGGTAACTAAAGATACGCAGACATACAGTGTCATTCCTAGATGACTCCGTGTGTCTAGTTAACTTTAGTCCTCCAAATTCACTCCGTATACGTGATCACATTTCTATCCCCAGCCAAGAACTTATTATCCAACTTATGTAAACTTGATGATTTAATTCAGAAGGGCATTGTAATATGTCAGCTATAACATTGTGTCGTCATGAAGGCCCCGCCTTCATGAAGACACCATATTGTAGCTAGCGTATGTCAATGTCCTACGAAATCCTCTCATCGAGGGTACACATCCAGCTCAATTGTGATTTGGTTATAATCTTAGTATTTAAGATCAACTTTCAGCAGCCATGTTGATCCTTTATCCTTGTTCTTGTTACAGTTGTATGTAGCTAAGAGAGATTTAATCCGTCTTCTAGCTTAATACGCATCTCCTCATTCATACTGAAGGGTTTCCTATTCACTTCTTGGTTCCTTTCTTAATCTTTGGACTAATCAGTCCATTATCGATAAACTTAATAAGTTTAACCTATTAAACTTAGCCAAGTTTTCCACAACTGTAAACAAATTCATAATTCCATCTTATTAGACGTCATTTAAATGAGGTCTAATTCTAAATGAATTTATTCATTTACCCTCCTTAACCTTACTTAGTTAAGGTCTGTTAACAATAGATATGATTTCCCATATCTTTATTTTCTGAATTTAAACATTTGAGCTATTAACGGAGTTCGAATACAAGGTTCGGCTGCCCCTAAGTTATTTGATATCCCTTAGCTTTCAAACTAATCCCGAATACCTTCCAATTAGTATTTCATGTTTATCTAAATCCTTTTAATGTCAATTCAAAATTCATCTTAACCCAAGTATGAACTAATTGCACATTTCAACGTAAAAGTTGCATTCAGGTAAAGAATAGATGTTATTTCCTTTTAAATTCATCCATTAACATTTAAATAATTCCAAGTCAAGGAATAATGTTATATTCTCAAACTTATTCAACAATATCAAACTGATACAGTTATTGAAAATATCTCACTTTTACTTGCATTCATCCATCAGAATTTACAATCTATACATTTGCCAATCCAAACGATTGGACTTTGTTTATATCAAACAACATTACAACTCATAAAGATAGAAGAATGTAACTTCTTCCTTTCTCATTTCCTTGTGGAGGAGTAATAGCTATCAATACAATCCATCTTCAGTCAATCAAATAAGTATAGGAAAACAACCATGTCTTCATTTATACTCAAGTTTCATCTGCAAAATTACTTGCACGGGTCAATTCATTGAACTGAGCATATTAAGAACTTGTCTTTAAAATGAGGTGCTTTTAATTAACCGTCTCAATAAAAGAACCCTGCTTTTATGAAACATTAATATGAACATCATTCAATAATTAAATACCAAAAAGGATGAACAACATATCAACTCAATCATCCAATAACCCTCTTAATCAGACAAAGGATTACTGCCCTCTTTCCCAAATAATTATTACAAGAAGTAATTTCCTTCAACAGTTCCAGATTACAAACATCTGTAAGAACTAAAAACACAACTGTGCAACTGTTGTTCTAACATAAATGCTATCAATTCCATTCTCTTACAATAGTTGTGAATTCAAAAGATAGATCTTAACTAAAATATAAACCGAATTATTGTCCCTTCCTTCATACAACTCATCTGATTTCAAGCAATCAAACGCTGAAGAGAACAAGAAAACAACAATTAAATACCAATGCTTAACCTAAGCAGTACGAAATTCATTCCATAACAATTACAGATTTCTAACTGTATGAGAGAAAAATGATCATTAATTCAAATTATCCATTGACACTCTCTTTCTTTTCCTCATAGTTGTACTAGAAGTTTTAATCCAAACGTGATATCAATCAATGATAACAGTCCAAAGAGAAATAAACGAAAATCAATAATCGAATATAAGGGAGAAAGATCATATTACCTCTTCTACTGTCTATCCAAATACCTCTTATTTAGAGCAGACATACTCCAATAGTATAATTCATTCAGAGTAGTATATTCAGTAATTGAAAACTACTATTACCTTTCCAAAAAGTTGACCAGAGTTCATTGCAACTGGTCTATAAACATTAGTACCAAAAGAACCAACAGGCAGAATACCATATCAAATTAGTACAGCAAAGTAAGATGCTACAATAACCTTACTGTCCCAGGGAACCCGTGTTTTAAGCAAATAAAAAAACATCAAGGAATTATAACTCACATAATAGTCTATTAATATCACCACAGCTTTGTTTTTCCCAAATGTTTTCACACAATGAACTCATAAATACAATATTCACATAACAATGCCTTTATCGATGCAAACCCACATAGGGTAATAGATGCGCAAGAAAGGTACAGTCAAAACAATCTCAACAGCAAGCCAAATCTAATTTGTTTCATTCATTTACATAGAAACACTAAGCCATTTTCATTTTTACGATGACAGTTCAAACTAGAAGATCAAACCACATCCAAAATACACAATAAAATCCTCTTTCCCCTTACCTTCAGATTTTGAAGCAGCAAAGAGAAAACATAATTCATTAATGATTTCAATAAGAAGAACAATCATTTTCTTCAAACACCCAAGAATACCCAAGTTGTGTTCATTCTTTTAAGGACAGTTCAACCAGACATACAAATCATCTCATCTTTTCATTTTCACAAGAATGCTCAGAACTCAGAAGTGATATTCATTTAGCTAATGTATTTATTAGCACAACCCAAAATGGTAATAAATTGAATACCCAACACTGCCAAAATGAACCACACAACAAGGACAGTGTATTCAACTTAATCATTATGCAAAGAATGCTCAAGCCGTGTACAGCAAAAGAAAATGACTCAACTCGAAATCATCTCAATGTAACAGCCAAATCAAATAACCAAAACCCCCATCATAAGAGCAGGGTTGTTTTAATGAGACTATTAAGCAAAAGAAAGTGGTTTAAGGAGAAGGGCTTAACATGCCTGTTAAATATTTTTTTTGTGGCTCGAAGAAAACCACGCCCACTGGAGTTGTTTCTCTCCACGACGTCCTCAGCCAGGCTTTCCAACCAGTCACTAACTTCCACAAGCTCAAGAATAGCCTTTGTTTTTCCAAAGAACAGAGATAATAATCAAAACACAGCTGGTTCGATAGAACCATGGAGAAACAAAATGCAGAGCAACTAAAATCCAAATGCACACAGCAACAACAATTTTCCTTTTTCCTCTATCCTCTTTCCAAGGCGAGCTGGTCGCTAAGACCAAGATAATTAATGCATTGAATGCATTGCCTTTCCTCATTCCTCACGCCACCACCAACTCAGGTTGGTGAGTTTCCAAATTTCAAATTTGCATATAAATTCCATTTATTTTCTAAGCTAGTTGGATGCCTCCAACTTTTCTTTGTTCCCGCCAAACTTGGCGCTATACATGTAAGGGCTTCATTTACTGTCCCATTAAATTTCTTACCTTCCCCCCCTTATCCTTTCCATCCACATGGGTCTATGCATCCCCTTCCTTAGGTTAGGATTAGTCTAGGATTTTAATAGTCCATATCTAGGTCATTCACCTAGTTCATAGGTTAAAGGAATTTATATCTATTTTCTCCCTTATGAAATCAAAAATCCATATAGGATAGTAGTTAGGGTATAAGATAAAACTTAGGGGTAGATTAGGGTTTAATCCCCTAGTATTTAATTAACTAGTTTCCATGTCAAGTCTTTCCGCCTGACAGTCATATTCAACATTAAGCAGGACATTTCGTCCTAAGTTCCACATATATGTGCCACTTGCATCCAGGCCCTTATCGTCTTACGCTGTCTAGCATTACAATGGTGTGTGGTTTGAGAAACTAAACTTTTTCATTGGAATCTACGTACCATATATTCATACCTGAAATCAGGTCCTGCAACATTTATATCAACCTTCATTCTGGTTTAAAAGTAAATCAACAAAGCGATCATAAGAAGGCCACATCATACCTTGGATCAATGGAATTGATTCAAGGTGTGCTGTCAATCTGCAAATAGAGTTCATCAAGAATATGACAAGTTTTTTGTCTCATTAGCAATCACACAAGCAATAATAACTTTTGTCCCAAGTATCAAGTTACATCAAACAAGGGTCCAGATCAGCAACACATTCCTCTAAGATCAAAAGATGTGTCTTAACATATTTATCTTCATTTCTGCAGTTACAACATCATGAAAGGTAATTACCATGATAACTTACAAAAATCGAGGTGTTACAGTTTCAAGGAATATTAACAGGTTAGAGAAAGGAAAGTAAACATAATAACAATAAGAGGAACAACTGCATACTCTCACAAGATATATTAAATCCTTCCTATCTTTAGAACCTACTCCAATATAATCTCTTTCATACCTTTCTTTAGAAGAAAAAATTAATACTAAATCTATTAATGAAATTCATAAACACAGTCATAGGGAAAAATCATGGAGGCATGGGTTGAAAAATGTTTAGTGAATTCTTTTAAATTTGTAGATGAAATCTAGAAATTTTATGAAAATATGGTGGAAACACAAAAATAGTTGAATACTCAAATTGAGAATGTATAAAATGAAGCCAAATTTTGGTCAAGACATGAGAATCGTGGCTTCAATTAATGATAACATTCTTCTCTATGAGAATATTTTTTATGATTAAAAAATTAATTTATCCCAAATTTGGTCCACAATGTTGAGTGGTGAATCAAAGTACTAGACGAAAGTGCAAGGGACCTTCAATCTCACATATACTAAGGTAGGTATTTAAAATCTGAACTTTCTATAGATATGAAGGATATTTGTAGTGACCACTTTAAAGATAATTCTTCACATCTCAAAAAATTGGTTTCTATCAAAGAACAATTCAGTAAGATCATCAAAGAACAATTATTTAGTACTAGTAGCTTTTGTATACGCCTTATTTTTCACACTTTCTATTTTCATATATGTTTCTAAAAATTTCTCTTCCAAGTTAGAGGTTGCTAATGCATCTATCTCTAGGAATGGGTGCCGTAAGGGTCTCACTCTGGGATAGGGGTATGGTTATTCACGTAACCATTGGGTTATGGATGATACATGCAGAGGAAAAAACTATTGGTCCTATTTATGTTCTTCTTTTTCTCTTACCCTCTTGTTTTCCTCCACATTATTCTGACACCTTACTTTCGCATGGCCACATTTCTTTTTTCATGCATTATCTTTGTTTCTCATGCCACATTGCATGCACCTATTTGCATCTCCCTCCCTAGCTAACACCATTTCCCATGGGTGATTTCTTCAGTTTTGTTTTAAATCATGTTTAATGTTGGGGTTAAACCATATAATAGTGTTGCACAGATGTATAATAAGATAAAACATACAAGTAATAAATACAGAAATAACCAAAAGATAAAATAAACAAAAGATAAAATAAACAAGAGAAAGATTACACTAGATTTAACGTGGTTCACCCAGTGTGGGATATGTCCACCAAGAAACAGCCAATATTATTGTTCAGTGCTTTACAGAGGAAATACAATTAAGATATGTTGTCTTCCAACACCTCTATGGATGTTCAATACTCTTTCTTCACTCAACTACACCATCTTGCTCACCAAGAAAAATTACATACAACTTAACTGTAATCTCTTCTACAACTTGTGTTTCTTGCCTTACACTCCAACTATGCATAAATGCACATGTGTGTCTATATTTGGCAACTTAACTTTGATTTTTACAAACAATAAATCATATTTAAAATAATTGATTTATTCTATTTTTCAAACAAAAAATGAAAGTTTCGTCGCACAGGTAATCGGGGGCAGTTACAACCTGACCAACGTCGGTTACTCCTTAACCGACGTCAGTTACTGTCAAACCAGTAACATTGTAAAAGTAAGTTCTTAGTGAAGAAATTTAGCTCCACACTCAACAATCTCCCACTTGGAGATTAATTGTTGCATTGTGTTATGCATCACCATCCTTGGTTCCTTTCCTTGGCCCGTTTCTTCCTCTTCAAGTCTTAAACTCAAAGACCAACATAACAAGTGAAGCTCCAACTTCTCCCTTATCAATGGTTTTGTTAGCATATCTACAAGGTTCTCATCCAAATGGATTTTCTCCAACTTCAGTTGTCCATCCTCTAATACATGCCATATCAAGTGATACCTCAACTGAATATGTTTCGTTCTTGAATGAAATGTTGAGTTCTTTTCCAGATGGATCGCGCTCTGACTATCATTGTATTACCTGAAATCCTCTTTCTCCTTACCCAACTATTTCATGAACCTTCTCATCTATATCATCTCCTTGTTATCTTTTGTAGCTGCAACATACTCTGCCTCTGGAGTAGACAAAGCCACAACCTTCTACAATCTCAAAATCCAGCAAACTATCGTACCACCTACTGTGAAAACATATCCAGTAGTGCTCCTCCTTCCATACAAATCTCAGCCATATCTGAATCAACATAGCCACATAAAGAAGTATCTGACCCTCCATAGAATAACTCCATGTTGGATGTCCCTCTCAAATACCTGAGAATCCATTGGACTTGCTTCCAATGTTCTTTACCTGGATTAGCCATAAACTTATTCACAACTCCCACTGCCTTTTCAATGTATGGTCTAGTACAAACCATGGCATACATCAAACTTCCTACTGCTGAAGCATAGGGAACATGTGTCATGTACTCAACCTCCTCTTGTGATGAAGGACACTGATCTTTTCTCTATTTGAAGTGTCCAACCATAGGTGTACTAATATGTTTTGATTTTTGCATGTTAAAATTTTCCAACACCTTACTGATATAAGCTTCTTGAGACAAATAAAACTTCTTGTGTTTATGGTCTCTGTGAATTTGCATGCTAAGGATTTTCTTTGCAGCTCCCAAATCCTTCATTGCAAATGTGTGAGCTAACCTTTCTTTAATCTTACCAATGTCCTACATACTGGATCCTGCAATCAACATATCATCCACATACAGTAACAAAATAACATAGCTCCCCTCATCAAGCTTTTTAAAATAATCACAATGGTCAGATTCACATTTCATAAAACCATGCTCATGCATAAAACTGTCAAATCTCAAATACCATTGCCTTGGGACTTGCTTGAGCCCATATAGGCTCTTTTTCAATCTGCACAAAATTTTCTCCTTACCATTGACTTCATAATTAAGTGATTGTTGCATATAAATTTCTTCCTCCAAATCACCATGAAGAAAATATGTCTTAACATGAAGTTGTTCTAAATGCACATATTTTGTTATAACTAAACTTATAACAGTACGAATAGAATTCATCTTAACTACAGGAGAAAAAATATCATCAAAGTCAATACCTAATTTCTATGCAAATCCCTTTACCACAAGCCTTTCCTTGTACCTCTATAGTCCACCCTCTTCTTCCTTGATCCTATAAACATATTTTTTTTGCATTTTTTTCTTACCTGCTGAAAACTTGACCAAATCCCATGTGAGTCCATCTCCTCATCCATGCCATGCTCCCACTTCTCATTGGTATCTACCTACATTTCTTCTTGAAAGCTTTCTATTTCACCACTATTAGTTAGTAGTAAATAAGAAAGTGAAGGTGAAAATATCTCTAGAGGTCTACTTACCGTCTGTGACCTTCTTACTGAGATCTAGGGTGTCTGAGGCTCATTCTATGCCTATTGCATATTTGTGTCAATTTCTGTCAGTGACCAATGTCAGTCACACATAGCTAACCATGGTTCCTCTGTCTACAGACGGATGTCATTTCTGAGACTACTGACACTAGTTTCCATCACTGTTTTCTTTGTTTCTTGTTATGTCAATCAACGCTAATTAGCCTGACCGGTGGTGGTCTTTGTAGAACTGACGACGGTGTCTTTGTAAGTCTGCTTTAGGTCCAAAATTTGATTTTCCTTCAAAATCTCCTCAACCTATTTGTGTTTAGGCACCAAAACATGATCCTTGTACATTCTCTTTTCATTTTAATTAATCTCATGACTCTGAACAATCTTAGAATCTTCTAAATCCCAAAATTGCTATCCGAAATCACTAGAGCCATAACCAATGAAAGCACATGTCTTAGACTTAGCATCTAAATTCCTTCTATTTTCTCTATCAACATGCAAAAAAGCTTCTGAGCCAAATACTCTAAGAATAATTTACCTCCTTTCCATACCAATCTTCTTTTAGTATTCCAATATCCAGTGTTGTTAAAGGACCATGGTTTATCAAGTATATCGATGTATCTACTGCTTCTACCCAAAACTTCAAAGGAAAACCAGCATGTATCCTCATGCTTCTAGCACATTTCATGATTGTTTTGTTCATTATTTCTACAAATCCATTCTCCTGTGGAGTTATCTTTCTCTTCATATTCCATTTTCTGAACAATAATCATCAAAATCCTTCCTGTAGTACTCACCACCATTGTCAAATCTAAGGCACTTCAATTTTATTTTATTTTCATTTTCTACAAGGGCTTTCCATCTTTTTAATTTTTCAAAAACATTATATTTATGCTTAATACAGTATATCCATACCTTCCTTGTGTCATCATCAATGAAAGTCACATAATATTAGGATCCTCCAATAGAAGCTACATTGGCTGGTCCCCACACATATGAGTGTTGAAACTCCAATTTCTGCTCCTTCTTTGTTGACCCAACTTTGAGAAATCTCACTCTCTTCTTCTTTCCAAATTTGTAGTGCTCACAAAATTCAAGACCTATTTATTTCAAATATAACATCTTACCCTTTGCCTTTAAGATCTGCATTCCTTTTTCACTCATATGGCCTAGCCGATTATGCCACATGTTTGCATTTGAATCTATAGTAGATAGCATAGAAAAGGAATCAATAATATAGGTAGAAAAATATAAAGTTCTTACCTTCTTTCCTCTTGCCACAACAAGAGATCCCTTGGTAACCTTCTAAAATTCAGTTGTGAATGTAACCACACATCCACATTCACCAAGTTGCCCGGAAAATATCAGATCTTTTTTTAGGATTGGCACATTCCTCACATATTTCAATACCCATGGGTTTCCATTCTACAACTTTAGATAAACATCACCTTTACCAATAATATTTCATGGCTCATCATCACCTAAATAAACATGTCCAAAATCACCTTGAACATAATTTCTAAAATAACCCTTATTAGGGGTAGCATGGAAAGAAGCTTCAGAATCTAACACTCAAGATTCTAATTTATTGTCTAAGGAGAGAATAAGGGCATATTTCTTTACCTCACTTGCAACATTTGCCTCTTTACCTTTTTGTTTGTCTGATACATTCTCTTTGTTTTCCTTGGACTAACACTTCTTCTTTACGTGTCCTCTCTTTCCACAATTCCAACAAAATAAATCTCTATACCTGGATTTAAATCTTCCATGTCTTGACTTTGATTACCCATTATTCTTGCTCTTGGATGATTTCTCCTTAGATATTCCCCTGATTTCTATAGTTAAAGCGTTTCCAGATGATGATTCTCCTGAGCTTTTCCTACGTATTTCCTCATTAATGATTACACTAACTACATCATCAAATTTCAAACCCTTAGAAGCAATTGTTGTATTACTAACAGCCATTACCAAATTATCACTATCTGGAAAAGAGCATAAGAATAAAGTGCTTTCACTTCATCGTCAAACAAATTTCCTACCAAATTTAATTGATTAATAATAGACTGGAAATCATTCAAATTATTAGACATAGATCCACCTTATT
Organism: Taxus chinensis; assembly: GCA_019776745.2. NCBI lineage: Eukaryota > Viridiplantae > Streptophyta > Pinopsida > Cupressales > Taxaceae > Taxus > Taxus chinensis. The sequence goes on from CM034156.1 coordinate 414,615,367, forward strand.
GCATCTTAGAATTAAACAATTTTTTCATCAAATATACCTTATTCAAAGCACTCGGAGTTTCATAAAAATTTGATAAATATTTCATCAACTCTACCATGGTTTTTCCATCTTTAAAATTCAAATCCACTGATGCTGTCAGGCTCAATCTTTTAGATCCTAGAACCTTCCTGTCAAGAACCTTCCATTCTTCATCTGTCATCGTGCTCATATTTCCTTGGTCATCCAATGGTAATTACAGATCTTTGTGATACAAATAATCCTCCACCTGCATTCGCCATAGTTTATAATTACGACCGTAAAATTTATCTACTTTGTATTTACTATCTTCTGCCATTTCTCTACTCCCACTCAATCAAAAAACCCTCTGTGAGTAAATCCTGTCAATACAAAAAACCTCCAAATAAGATCTTATACCATTTGTTGGGGTTAAACAATATAATAATGTTGCACAGTTGTATAATCAAATAAAACATACAAGCAATCAATGTAGAAATAACTAGAAGATAAAATAAACAAGAGAAATATTTTTTCAGATTTAACGTGGTTCACCCAGTGTGGGCTACGTCTACCAAGAAATGGTTATTATTATTATTCAATTCTTTAAAGAGGAACTACAATAAAGATATGTTATCTTCCAACACCTATATGGATGTTCAATACTCTTTCCTCACTCAGATACACCATCTTGCTCACCAAGAAAACTTACATGCAACCTAATTGCAATCTCTTCTACAACTTTCTTTTGTTTCCTTACACTCCAACTATGCATACATGCATGTGTGTCTATATTTGTCAAAATAACTTTTCATTTTACAAACAATAAATCATATTCAAAACAATCGATTTATTTATTTTTTTGGGAAAAAAATAAAAGTTTCGTCACATAGGTAACTGACGAAGGTTACAACCCGACCGATGTTGTTAATGTCAAACTAGTAACACTGTAAAAGCAAGTTCTTAGTGAATCAATTTAGCTCCATACTCAAAAATATCCCACTTGGAGATCAAATGTTGCATTGTGTTGTGCATCACCATCCTTGGTTCCCTTTCCTTGGCCCGTTTCTTCCTCTTCAAGTATTAAACTCAAAGACCAATAGAAGGAGTGAAGCTCCAACTTCTCCCATATCAATGGCTTTATTAGAATATGTAAAAGTTTCTCACCCATGTGGATTTTCTCCAACTTCATCTACCCATCCTCTAATACATGCCGTATGAAGTGATACCTCAACTGAATGTGTTTCATTCTTGATTGAAATGTTGAGTTCTTTTTCAGATGGATCGCGCTCTGACTATCATTGTATAACCTGCAATCCTCTTTCTCATTACCCAACTATTTCACAAACCTTCTCATCCATATCATATCCTTGCTAGATTATATAGTTGTAACATACTCTATCTTTGTAGTAGACAAAGTCATAACCTTCTACAATCTAGAAATCTAGCTAACTGTCGTACGAACTACTTTGAAAACATATCTAGTAGTGCTCCTCCTTCCATTCAAATATCCACCCATATATGAATCAACATAGCCGCATAAAGAAGTATCTAACCCTCCATAGCATAACTCCATGTTGGATGTCCCTCTCAAATACCTGAGAGTCCATTGGACTCCTTTCCAATGTTCTTTACCTGGATTAGCCATAAACCTACTCACAACTCCCACTTCCTTTGCAATTTATGGTATAGTACAAACCATGGCATCCATCAAACTTCCTACTGCTAAATCATAGGGAACATGTGCCATGTAATCTACCTCGTCTTGTGATGAAGGACATTGATATTTTCTCAATTTGAAGTGTCCATCCATAGGTGTACTAACATGTTTTGATTTTTGCATGTTAAACCTTTCCAACACCTTATTGATATAAGCTTCCTGAGACAAATTACATGCCAAGGATTTTCTTTATAGCTCCCAAATCATTCATTTCAAATGTGTGAGCTAACCTTTCTTTAAGATTACCAATGTCCTACTTACTAGATCATGCAATCAACATATCATCCACATACAATAACAAAATAACATAGCTCACATCATCAAGCTTTTTAAAATAAACACAATGGTTAGATTCACATCTCATAAAACCACGCTCATGCATAAAACTATGAAATCTCAAATACCATTGACTTGGGGCTTGCTTGAGCCCATATAGGCTCCTTTTCAATCTATACATAAGTTTCTCCTTACCCTTGACTTCATAACCAAGTGGCTGCTGCATATAAATTTCTTCCTCTGAATCACCATGAAGAAAAGTTGTCTTAACATCAAGCTATTCTAAATTAAAATCTTCTATTGCAACTAAACCTAGAACAATAAAAATATAAGTCATTTGAACTATAGGAGAAAAAATCTCATCAAATTCAATACCTTCTTTCTTTGTAAATCCCTTTACCACAAGCCTTTCCTTGTACCTCTTCATTCCACCCTCTTCTTCCTTGATCCTAGAAACCCATTTGTTTTGCAATGTTTTCTTACCTGCTGACAACTTGACCAAATCTGATGTTTAATTTTTTTTCCAAGGAGTCCATCTCCTCATCTATTCCATGCTCGTACTACTTGTGGGTATCTACCTGCTTTACTTCTTCAAAGATTTCTGGTTCACCACTATCAGTCAATAATAAATAAGAAAGTGAAGGTGAAAATCTCTCTGGAGGTCTACTTAGCCTTTGTGACCTTCGTACCAAGATCTAGGGTGTCTAAGGCTCATTTTATTCCTGTTGCACATTTGTGTCAATTTCTGTCAATGACTGACACTGGTCACCCATAATTGACTGTGGTTCCTTTGTCTATTGAACGACGTCGGTTCTAAGACTATTAACACCAGTTTCTATCACTAATTTTTCTATTTATTTTTTTGTCAACTGATGTCAGTTAGCCTGACCATCAGCAGTCTCTATAGAACCGATGTCGGTGTATGTGTAAGTCTTCTTTAGGTCTGAAAGTTGATTTTCCTTCAAAATTTCCTCAACCTGATCATGTTTAGGCACCAAAATCTTATCCCTATGCATTATATTTTTATTCCAATTAACGTCACGACTTCTAACAATCATAGAATCTTCTAAATCTCAAAATTGATATCTGAAATCACCAGAGCCATAACAAAGGAAAGTACATCTCTTAGACTTAGCATCCAACTTCTTTCTAGTTTCTCTATCAACATGCACAAAATATTTTGAGCCAAAAAATCTAAGAAAATAATAATTTACCTCCTTTCCAGACCAAGCTTCTTCTGGTATTCTACCATCCAGTGTTGTTGAAGGACCACGGTTTATCAAGTATATCATTATATCTAGTGCTTCTTCCCAAAACTTCAAATTCAAACTGGCATATATCCTCATGCTTCTAGCACATTCCATGATTGTTCTGTTCATTCTTTCTGTAACTCCATACTCTTGTGGAGTTCTAGGAACCGTTCTTTCTCTTCGTATTCCATTTTTTGAACAATAATCATCAAAATACTTGCTGTAGTTTTCACCACCATTGTCAGATCTATGGAACTTGAATTTTAAGTTTGTTTCATTTTCTACAAGGGCTTTCCATATTTTAAAAGTTTCAAAAACATTAGATTTACACTTAATACAATAGATCCATACCTTCCTTGTGGCATCATCAATGAAAGTCACATAATATTGGGATCCTCTAATAGAAGCTACCTAGGCTAGTCCCCACACATCTTAGTGTACAAGCTCTAATTTATGATCCTTCTTTGTTACCCAACTTTGAGAAATCTCACTCTCTTCTTCTTTCCAAATATGTAGTGCTCACAAAATTCAAGATCTATTTGTTTTAAATATAACAGCTTACCCTTTTCCTTTAATATCTACATTCCTTTTTCACTCATATGGCCTAGCTGATTATGCCACATGTTTACATCTAAATCTGTATTAGATAGCATAGAAAAGGAATCAGTAATATAGGTAGACAAATATAAAGTTCCTACCTTCTTTTTGTTAGGCTATGGAGCTTGTTTTCATGTGAGGAAGTGTTGAATACTATATACTAAGAGTAATGTACACTTTCCATAGTTGGAGGAAGAGAAGTTGAAGCTGGAGAAGATTCATACCAGTCAGAATCCTACAGACATGATGATCAAGGTGCTCATAAGGGAAAAACTAAAGCTATGTTTAGCTTTGGTTGGTCTTCACGGAAACTATTTAAGGGTTGAGAAGCTTGCTCAAAAGAAAACTAGTCTCTAAGTGGGATATTGTTAGGTTGTGGAGCTTGTTTTCATGTGAGGAAGTGTTAAGGACTATACACTAACACTTTTCTCTTGCCACAACAAGAGATCCCTTGGTAACCTTCTACAATTCAACTATGAATGTAACTACACATCCACATTCACCAAGTTGCCATGCAAATATTAGATTTATTTTGAGGCTTGGCACATGCCTCACATCTTTCAATACCCATGGGTTTCCATTTTGTAACTTTATATAAACATCACCTTTACCAATAATATTGCATGGCTCATCATCACCTAAATAAACATGTCCAAAATCACCCTAAACATAATTTTTGAAATGACCCTTATTGGGGGTAGCATGGAAAGAAGCTCCAGAATCTAACACCCAAGATTCTAATTTATTATCCAAGGAGAGAATAAGGGCATCTTACTTTACCTCATTTGTAATGTTTTCCTCTTTACCTTTTTATTTGTCTGATACATTCTCTTTGTTTTCCTTGGACCAACACTTCTTTACGTGTCCTCTCTTTCCACAATTCCAGCAAAGTAAATCTCTATACCTAGATCTAGATCTTCCATGTCTTGAATTTGATCTCCCATTATTATTCCTATTGGATGATCTCTCCTTAGATATTCCCTTTCTTTCTACAGTTAAAGAATTTCCAGATGATTATTCTCTTGAGCTTTTCCTATGTATTTCCTCATTCAGGATTACACTAACAACATAATAAAATTTCAAACCCTTAGAAATAGTTTTTGTATTACTAACAACCACTACCAAATTATCCCAACTATCTGGAAAAGAGCACAAGAATAAAAGTTCTTTCACTTCATCATCAAATGGAATTTCTACCAATTTTAATTTATTAACAATAGACCATAAATCATTCAAATGATTAGACATAGATCCACCTTCTTGCATCTTAGAATTAAACAAGTTTTTCATAAAATATACCTTATTCGAAGAACTAATAGTTTCATACAAATTTGCTAAATATTTCATCAACTCTATTGTGGTTTTTACATCTATAAAATTCGAAGCCATTGATGCTGTCAGGCTCAATCTTATAGATCCTAGATCCTTCCTGTCAAGAACCTTCCATTCTTCATATGTCATTGTGCTCGACTTTCCTTGCTCATCCAATGGTAAGTATAGATATTTCTAATACAAATAATCCTCCATATATATTATCCATATTTGATACTTACAATCGTCAAATTTCTCTTCTCAGTATTTATTATCTTCTGTCATTACTCTGCTCCCACTCAATCAGAAAACACTCTGTGAGTAACTCATGTCAACACACAAAACCTCTGAACAAGATTTGATACCATTTTTTGGGGTTAAACCATATAATAGTGTTGCAAAGATGTATAATCAGATAAAGCATACAAGTAATCAATGCATAAATAACCAAAAGATAAAATAAACAAGAGAAATATTACACCAAATTTAACAGGTTTCACCCAGTGTGGGCTAGGCCCACCAAGAAACGGCCAATACTATTATCTTGTGCTTTATAGAGGAAATAAAATGAATATTTGTTTTCTTCCAACACCTCTATGGATGTTCAATACTCTTTCCTCACTTAGCTACACCATCTTGCTCACCAAGAAAACCTACATGCAACCTAATTGCAATCTCTTCTACAACTTGTGTTTCTTGCCTTACACTCTAACTATGCATGCATGCATGTGTGTATATATTTGGAAACTTAACTTTAATTTTTACAAGCAATAAATCATATTTAAAACAATTTATTTATTCTATTTTCAGAAAAAAAGTAAAAAAATTTGTCGCACCAGTAACCAGCGGCCGTTACAACTTGACTGGAGATGGTTACTCCTTAACTGACGTTGGTTACTGTCAAACCAATAACACTATAAAAACAAGTTCTTAGTGAAGTAATTTATCTCCACACTCAACATCTAATGCATTTTCCTACAAGCAATGGCATTTGTATAAATACCCCAACTCATATTTTCACATAGGACATCATCAAAAATTCATAAAGGAACTTTCCACTAGTTTTTCTCTCTTATGCCAACTTATATCTTGTTACTCATCTTTTGGATTTCTTGACTCTTGGCTTGGAGATTGTTCTTGGTTGGATTAATTATCTTGCACTTTTGGGTCACCTATTGTGAGGTAGGACTGGATTGTTTCCCGTTCTCTACCTAAAATTTTCTCTCTCTTCATTTATGGTCCTTTGGGAGATAGACACATCAATAACCACCCCCAATAGATAAGTACTAACCCAAATCATCATTTTTATAGAATAGTCTCCTACATTCTCCATTTACTATATGTTATCTTAATATTTTATGCACATGCTAGGTTATCATATTTTATTTTAGTTCATTATTTCATGTTACATGTTTTACTTCTGTTATTATAGGCTTTGGATGTCATTTTTAACTTTTTTTACCCCCTCATAGTGTTAATACCTCCATAGAGTTCCTCTTCTTTGTCCTAGGGCCTTGGAAACCTTATGTTTTCTTAGTGTAAGGGTTGATCACCTTTGGGTATGTGATATTATTAGTCTTTATACCCCCTTTAATTCTATTTGTTGTGTACTATCTTGGTGTGTCCCTTACTCATTACCTCGATACCCTAGTTAAACAGATGATAAGAGTGCACGGTGTCTAGAAACATTTTTACTGCCATAAATCCTTGGTGAACCAAACATTAACTTATTTTTTTACCTTTTGATCAAGCACAACTCATTAAAAGCACCCATTTTTATTTTTGTCTTGTTTCACTCCTTAAATTTTCAAAAAACTGATAAAAATCAATTCTCCTAAACACCATCATCCCTTATGTCATTTTTGTATAAGGAAAATCTTGTTTTTCCTATCCATACTTATTTCTAGATTCCATTGGCCTCTATGTCAATTCTATACAAGGATGATCTTGTTTTTATGTTCAGGGTTCATTCTTGATGCCATCATCCCCTGTATAAAATTTGTGCAAGGTCAATTTTGTCTATTTCAGTTTATTTTCTTTTCAAAATGCCATCTTCCCTTCTAAAAAAATTGTGCATGGCTAATTGAATCTAAATTATATTTTTCCATAGTTATGCTTTCAACTTCCAGAATGCACCAATGTCTCTTCTCATGATCTTTTTGGAAAACTTGAATTGCCTGAACTTTTCCAGGAGATATCCCTCTGTGTTTACACCTCCTCTACATACTCCCAAATACTTTAATTCCCTCCTATACGTACCAACCTTCCAACATGCCTCAATCCCACTTGTGAAACTTTTTTTTCCCAACCTAGTCCCTCTGATCAATCAGAGAAGGGTCACTCAGTAGAATGTAACATGGTTGAGGTTGGGCATATAGATCCCAAATCCATCATTAAGAATCTTAACAACAATGAATGTTTTAATCTCAACAAAGATGGAGGTTTCTGAATGATGCCTTCTAGTTGCATGGAAATGAAGATGCCTTATTATAATCAAGAATCACTCATTCATGATCAAGATTCTTCCTACAAAACTAATCAAAATGATTCCCCTAAAACTCCCACTAAGGAGCATAATAATCACAAACAAGAATCCACCTCTAAATTTCACTCCTCTTCTATATACTATAATGTAGTGATAATAAAACTCCTAGAACATATGTCCTCATCCTAGTATACCACCACAGCTAACATGATTCAAATACATAATCAGATGTTACAATTAATACCTCAAAATCTAATGTCGAGCATGCCTTCCCATAAACCTACCTCACCAGTGGGTATGCATGGGAATCATATTCATCCTCCACAAATCCAGAGTGATATATTACAAAATATCCAAAATGAATTCATCAATCCTAAAAAATATCTCGTTCCAATTGTCAAAATCAACACCATAAAAGCCCCGTGAAAAATATTGTGGGCATCATAAATCCTTCACACAATCAAGGTGCATGGGCTCAAATGAGGTCTTCCATATTAAACAACAATGCAATTGATATGTCTTACAACCTAAGAAAACATCATTACCCTTATGTACCTCATAAATGGGCTTCTCTATATAAAAATCCTCCTTTTTCCATACACCATCGGCCCCTATGAAATATATTTTATAGGGTTGGTGGCATCTAAAGATGGAAATGCCTCTATAGACTATATCATCCCCTTTCAGAACATAACTTGCATAACTGAGAGCATAGATAAATCCCCAAATGTTATTGAAACTTCCTCCTCACTAGTGCCTGAGCCTCAAATTGCTCCACCGTTCACACTCTCACATGCCAACATCAACTTATCCGACCCTTTCTCCTTGATAAAATATCAAGTTTCCAACTTTAACTATAATTATGATGACATCATGGGCGATGATCCTATTTATCATTCCTTAATGAATAAGTGATACATTACTCCATCAACACCATCCTTACCCATTACATAAGTACCTCTATTGAACAATCTTACTATCCCTTTATAACCTATAAGATCTATCCCTTTACCTATCGACCTTATGGCTCCTCGGCCATCTAGGGAAGAGACATATTATACATGGAATGAGGGTTTGGGGCATAAGGTTTCTGATTTTATAGCCAATTTGATTAGGGAGCATCAATAAAGAGAAATTCAATTGTAAAATTCTTATTTCTTGGATTCAACGTGAGTTTGAGATTTCAAAATATAGTTTCCCTCCAAAAATTAATTCAAATTCTTAGACTGTATAGGTGGATTCTAAGCTTGTCAAGTGGATGATTAAGTCAATAATAGGTATTGCTACATGTGCTAATGATTATTAATGTTTGCTAAGGTCTTGTGTGTGTCTTGATAGGATGTAGGTAGTAAGGTATGTCTTTATGTGAAAGTTTGAGACATGAAATGTAATTTAAACTACTAAAATGTGATGATGAGAACATAATGAGTCTTTAAGTGGGATGGAATCATTAAAAAATTATTTAAGTTAGTATAATAGCGACATTTATGAGTCTAGAAGGCGAATGGATTCTCAAGAGTCATAAGGGAAATTTCAGTTACATTGTTAGAGTAGGTACATGCATGTGAGAATTCAAGTATAGAGAGTATGGGAGAAAATTTTGAAGCTAATTCCTCTTGTGGAGGAAGAGTAACATTATGGATAGAAGAATAATAGATTATTTTATATGAAGTTTAAAGTTTTATAGTGGAATATATATATATATATATATATATATATACACTTGTTTTTTTCGTGTATATCTTATCTTGCAAGTATGTGTCTGAGTTACATTAAAGAACTATAGATAATTGTTTCATTTGCATAGAAGAAAAACTTTAAACCCTTAATGATGTTGGTTGTAGGATAGAAATTACAGGTACCCTATTTAAATAGCTAAGGAATGCACAAACTGTAATATGTTTAGATTGTGTGTGATGTGATCATAGATCCATTGCTTGTATGCATCTAGATAGGTATGAATATTAATGAAGGAATTTTTTTTTGAGTTAAAGACATATGCATAAAACCATGAGAGGTTTATATATCTTATACTCTGTTTAACTGAGCTAATATTGTGAATGTAGTTCATAAGACAATGAGATTATATGTAAACATAAAGATATAACTTGATTTTGCCTAGTAGAGGATGGATCAATGATTTTATTAAGTAAGCTACACTTGGGATAATCCCATTCCTTGATGAAAAATTTGTACTTTTCTTTGTGCTGGTAAAAAGTCACATTCTTCATTGCGAAGTGTGCAGATCAGGATAGGGGAAAAGAGAATGAATGGAGTATTGTTTTTACTTCCCCAACCATACTGGTAATAAAATATCTTAAGGATGTTTAAATTAATATGTGTGGAAAATCTCAAGTCTTGGATTGATGATTTGTGAAAGATATAGCTAAATAATTCCTCTCGGGCTCACTAGTGAGGGTTTCCTTAGGATCTAGAGCTAGGGTTTGTCCTTAAGAAGAATCCTAAACAACTATAATGTTCTCTAAAATCTAAATGATATGATGATAAGGTGTCCTAAGAAGGATATTATGAAGATAAATTTGGAATAACTATGGGTTTCCATTCTTAGTATTTCTAAGACAATTTAGGAAAAGATAGGGCAATTACCCAGTCCTAGGGGCCTAGTTGGAGGAGGTGGTTTACAAAGAAGGTAGTACTTTTACTTGAGAGTGAACTTGGGACCTTAATCCAGGACCTACAAATGGCTTAATTTGGGTACTTTATAAACATACACCTTGTATCCTGTATACCCCTTGGTGAAGTGAAGATATGCTAAACAATATGTTTCCTTTACCAAACCTAGTGAGGGTTAAGTGCAAAAAGTGAAAGAGTGGGTTATAAAGGGTTGAAAAAGGAAGCAAGTTCTAATAAAGTTCAATAATATCAAGGGTATTGAAATAAAACTAAGGAAGGTGATAATTCATTATGGATATCTTTAGAATCTCATAACCTAGGTGTGAGCAAAATGTGTGTTCTTGAGAGCATGGAAGGGCAAGTAAAGGTAAGTATGTAAGAGATTGAGTTTGGAGTTTTTTGATGAATTTTATTGAAGCTTATAATAGTGATTTGAGTGTAAGGAATTTTGCTAAGTAGTAGGGATTACTCTTTGGAATCTAAAAGGCCAAAATTTGACAGTGGAACCAATAACTAGTAAAGAGCCAAGCAAGGTAACTAAATACGAGTCAGTTTATATGATGAAGGAATTATTTGATGAGGGAAATAAGGTCATGTGTAAGGTATGAAATAGGAATGATGAGGTTTGATTCCACTCTATATAAATTTGAGAAAAATGAGCAAGTTAAATACCTTCATAGGTGATAATAAGTCTGATTAGTTAAGATTTGAAGAAATATTTTTAGCCATTTTTTCATAGATGGTTGATCCTCTTTTGCAGAGATTGAGTGAAGTTTTATTTTGTAAACTCTTGAAAGTTGAATATAAGAATTTTTCCACATTTTCTCTACATAAATTGGTTTCATAGTTTGGATTTTTTGTTGTGATTTGGTTTTGAGTTTTTAATGCATAATTTTTGTGACTAATAGTATGTGGAAGTGTGTGTAGTGAAGAAAGTAACAGGTGAAGAGAAGTGAGAAAAGTTGAAAAGATATAGTGAAGACACCAAAAGACCTAGTGAGGTCAAGGTGAGGTGTGGAGAAGAAGAGGAAAAATGAAAATAGACTTGTCATATGATAAGATGGATCAAGAGGATATTTACTAATAGAGTTAGTGGAAGTCTGATTTAGCTACAAGAGAAAAACAATAAGAATTAGAGAAGAAGAGGATCAAGAGAAGCCAAGAAGAAAGAGAAGTAGAGGAAGCATGAAGAGTTAATGGAAGAAGAATTGACAAAGTTAATGGAAAATGTAGAGAAATTAATCAAGTTAATGAGGGAATAGTCAAGGTATGGGCTTGAGTTTGTGATGAAAAAGAATGTATAATGGCTTGTGATGAAGATTGTAAGGAGAAATCAGAGTTATCAGTTGAATAGGATGATTAAGAATGAAAAGGAAAATATGAGAAAAAAATAAAATAAAGAATATAATGTTGACAAGAAGAAGAATGAAGAAAATAATACATAGGAAACCTTGAAAATAGTTCCAAGTCATGGTTGTATAATACTTACATGGTGGAAGAAACCAGCAGTAGTGAAGGAAGATAACAAGTACAAGCAAGTAAATTTAAAAGCAAGTGAGAAAGAGTAGCATAAGTTAGAGAAAGTAGAGTTCTTGAAGGTACAAGAAAATAAAAAAGAAGTGAATATGGTATGGCAGAGGAAAGAAGCAAGCAAGGAACAGGTAAAGAAAGAAACACTCAAGGAAAACAATCAAATTTTAGAGGTTAACTTAGAAAACCAAGAATACAAGGTAAGTAATATTTATGAAATGTTACTTGGTATTGAGAATGATGTGGTAAATTACTTGAAATTATACAAAATGACTTCAGTTGTGTATTTTAAATTGACAAGCATGATGATTAAAAAGAATGGAATGTAGATTTTGTGTATGAAATTGATGGTATTTTGTAAAATTTGTTAGATGATTTGGATGGTAAGAATAAAAATATAGGTACATCTATGAAAGAGATGATTTCTTGGGCATGTGATGATGTCAAAATGAAAGCAGGGAACCAAGTAAATACAAAGTTCAAGACAGCTTGAGATATGATGAAGCATTAGAATGAGAAAGATATTAAGAAAGAACATGAAGTTTTTGGAAAGGGAAATGATGACTACATGGACTATATATGGATGAGCAACAACATAAGGGGGGGTAAAAACATATTCTTACTATTTTTTGTTTGTCATATGAAGGTATCGAGCATGGATACTTGAGGATGATGAAAGTAAAGATGAAGATCAAGGGAAAATGAAGAAAGTAAACAAAAATGGAAGACAAGTGACAACTACATGGGACCCAAGATGGATATGAGCAAAACTAATGACATTGGGAGAAAGAGAAATAAGAAAAAGAGACAAGAAAAAATGAATGAAGACTTAAGAAATCAAACACAAAGTTTGGTGAAGAATTTTCTCCACCATTGGAGTATGATACGTAAGACCATCCATAAAGAAACTTTAAATTGAAAAATTATTATTTCTTAGAGTCAATGTGAGTTGTGCAGAGATATTTAGAAATTCTAATGATTCCATCATAATCCATTTCAATTCAAAATATCATGTTGTAAAGGTGGACACTAATTTTTTCAAGTGGATGGTTGCAATTTCCCTCATAAAAGGGACATTACTGAAATGTGTTAAGGAGTATTAATGTTTGTTAAGGTCTTGTGTGTCTCGATAGGATGTATGTAGTAACATAAGTCTTTATGTGAAAGTGTGAGTCATGAAAGGTAATTGAAAGTGTCTTGTTATGTGGTAATGGGTGTGTAATGAGTCCTTTTATGTGGGATTGCATCAGTAAAAGGATGCTTAAGTTAATATAAGACAAGGCAGGTATACATTTTATAAGGTGAAAGAGAAGTCTGAAGAGTCATAAGGGAAATTTGACAGTCATGAACCATTACTAGGAGTGGTTACATGTCAGGTGAGAATTTTGAATATAGGGAGTATGTGGTAGTTATTTTTTTGAATCTCATTCCTCATGTGGAGGAAGAGGAATGTTATGGATAGAAGAAAAATAGAGTATTTTATATGGATTTTGAAGTATTTATAGTAGATATATAGCATATCTTCTATCTATTTTGTTGTATATTTTGCCTTTTCAAATATGTTTTTGAGTTGTATTAAAGAACTGGAGATTATTGTTTCATTTCAATGCATGGAAGAATACAACTTGTGGGATACCCTTAATGATACTTGGTTGTAGTTTGTTTCAAATTGGTATAGGAATTCAATACCATGTTTTGATAGTTAAGGAATGCACAAATTGTAATATGTTTGGACTGTGTGTGATGTGGTAATGGAGCCATTTCTTGTATACATCTAGATAGGTATAAATTTTAATGATAGGATTCCTTGTGTTGGGTTGAATGACATATGTATAAAACATGATAGTTTGAGAGATCATGTACTCATATTTAACCAAGCTAATAATGTGCATGTATGTGATAATACCGTGAAATCTCCATGAAGATATGAAAGAGATGCCTTATTATAGCCCAATGAAGGATGGATCAATGATGTTATTGAGTAAGCTATGTTTGGGACAATCCCATTCCTTGATAAGAAAAGTTAAATTTTCTTTGTCCTAGCAATAAGTCACATTCTTGACTAAGAAGTGTACAATGTGACCGACAATTGGGGAAAATAGAATGAATGGAGGATTTTTCGTGCTTTCCACACCATGCTAGTAATAAAATATCTTATAGGATGTTTAAATCAACATGTGTGCAAAATATCAAGTCTTGGATTGATGATTTGTGAATGATATAGCTAAATAACCCCTCACGGGCTTTCAATGAGGATTTCCTTAGGATCTAGCTAGGGTTTGTTTGTTGAAGAACTTAAACAATATAATTTTCTCTAAAATATATATGATATCATGAAAAGGAATCCTAGAAAGGGACTATGAAGAAATTTTGGAAAAATATGGGTTCAAACTTTGTATTTTAAAATAGCCTAAGAGAAAATAGTGAAACCCACTCCTAGCACTAATTGAAGCAGGTAGTTTACAAAGGGAGTTACAATTATACTTAAATCATAAGCTTGAAACATTATCAATTCCTATAAATCCTTAATGAGTGCGCATAAACATATACCTTTTATCTTGATACCCCTTGTAAGTGAATATATTCATAACAGTTTCCTTTACTGGAACTAGCGAGGGTTGAGTAAAAAAAATGAAAGAGTGAGTTATAATATAACACCTCTAAGATGGTTGATATATATGATGTATTTTTAACTGGAAGTTACAAATGTTGATATGTGATTCTTTTCTGAAGACGGTGTACTCTTATGAACTAAGGAATCATATTTATTGTAGATAATATGTTATCTACTGGAAATAGGTACCATTATGCCATGTTAATGATAAATTTAAAATGAAGTATTTCATTCCTTCTTATGATGAATAATTCACTACATGTGGAGATAAGAAATTGGTTCAGTATAAACTAGTTCATAGGTTTTTTGCACTAAAAATTGTCCTTTAGTCTTCATAACCTCTGTTGCAGGATAATTATACCTTGGATCAATTTCATTGATCCAAGGCATGCTTTAAATTTAATGGTATTGTGGTCATTTTTACTGAGTTGGGTAGAATATGGAACCTCTGAACTATGGTTGTCTTGTAATCAAGGGTGAATTTTGCTTCTCATGTGCATCGTATGTGATCTTCTAATGACATTGTAATTCTTCTTTTGGTAAGTTTTAATTTTAAATTTTTAGATTTGGATAAAGGAACCTAATTAATCTATGATCCTAAGATGGTGATCCTATCCTAAGTTGTAATATATCCTAAGTTACTAAGTTCTTTTATTAATGTGAAATGTTAATAAAAAGGAAAACCTTAGACTTTAACCTAAGGACCTAACTTAGTTCCTAAACTAATGTTATGAACCTAACCTAAAACTTGGGCTAACCTAAGGGGTTGGATGAGACAACATGCAAAAGATGGTCGTTGGCACC
Organism: Taxus chinensis; assembly: GCA_019776745.2. Classification (NCBI taxonomy): domain Eukaryota; kingdom Viridiplantae; phylum Streptophyta; class Pinopsida; order Cupressales; family Taxaceae; genus Taxus; species Taxus chinensis. The sequence continues at coordinate 414,630,582 of CM034156.1, forward strand.
AACCTCAATGTATTTATAAGGATTTATTAGGCTCTAAAACTCATTGCTAAGAAAATTTGGTGAGTGCATGAAGGTTTATTGGATGGTTAGTTGCCATCTCTACTAAACTTATATATGCACGGAAATTTAAATTTGGTCATAGCCAAATGTAAGTTGGTGGTGGCAAGAGATATGGAAGGATTTTCAGTCTTGTTTGGCATTTAATATTATTATCAATAGGGAAGACCACCTAGGAAGTAGGGGGAGTTGGAAGGAAGAAGGATTTTTTGTTTTGCATTGTTCATTTGGTTTTTTTGAGCTTCTATCTCTGCATGTGGTTTTTATTTTGAACCTTTAGTTTTAATACGTGCATGTTATTTCTCCTTGCATGGTGGTGATGGTTAAGGAAATATCACTAAGAAGTTATAAGAAGAAGGAGAATAAGGTCTATGAGCTGGTTGTTGGTGTTTTCGTGGAAATAATTCTATTAAGTCTCTACTAGAATATTTGCAACAAGGAATAAAGGATAGGATCTCTATCATGCATGATAGGCCCTATCTCTTAATTCTACTACTTTAATTTAAATGATTCATTAAAAGAACTCTACTTCTTTTGAAATTTTCTCATTTTGAGTAAATGTTTGTCTTCTTTGCTTTAATAGTGTTTTGATTATTCATAAAATGCAATATATGATTTTGTGTTTGTTATGAGGAATATGAGATCTATCTTGTCATATTGGAAATTGTGGTTAGCTTATTTATAGTGAAACCTTCTTCACAATAAAAATGATCTGTGTTATTCTCTGTGAATTTTTACCTAGACTAAAGAGTGCATATGCATTAATATTAGTCTTGTTTTGGGTTGGAATCTATAGAGTTTCAGTTATAATGTTTTCCTTATTAATATTAATGAATTTTAACAGTATAGGAGACTTCATTTTGGTGGTTTTAGATTTAGGCCTTCATTCAAGATAATCTTCTATTCTGTGTTTTGATCTATTTTCTGGATAATTATAGTGGGGAACCCTTATTCAGTTCATCATGTTGTGATTGTATTTTTATTTTTGTAAGGAATATCCAATTCATGTTTAGACCTAAAGTACACTTATTATTGGGTTCATCCCAAAATAACCCACTCTAGGATTTTTGTTTCCTTACCAGATATTTTGATCTTGTAAAGTTTTTAAATATTATTGACTGTGATGAACTCTTGTTGAAAGGAGGTTATTTGAATGATCTATTTGCCTTCTTGTTTTGATGGTTGTTAGTTATTTGGGAGACTAGATTTGAAATTGGTCTGGGTTTTTCTCCTTTCTTTTCATTACTGAGTTTACTTGGAACTAAATTTAAGCATTCATTTAATTGGTTTATCCATGTTTTGGAGATAGTATGTTTCGTGGAGAAATAACGCATAGGTAAAATTGTTGAATGTCTCGATTTATGTTCTTTTTGACTGATTTGCTAATGGTTAATTAATTATGGGCTACATTGGTGCTTCAGGTAAGAGCTTGTTGATTTTATGTGCGTGTTCCATTTTGTTTAAACACTTGAAGTGCATTTCTCTTGAGGGAGTCTTTTCTGTTTCATTTTTCATTCATCTTTGCATAGAGTAGTAATAACTCTTCCCTGTATGAATCTAGTTGGTTGATGAGACTAAAATCTTACTCCTGTCCTTATGTTCATGAGTTGGGTAAATTGGGTCTGCATAGGTGTTTATTTGCATTCTTTTTTTATAACAATTATATTGTCTTGAATCTTGATTTCCTATGATGTCTTTGAGATCGTGACTCTGATGAGCTTCTTGTAGGATGTTCCTTGTGATGTATGTTATTTTTTGTTGCATTCATAGATGGATCCTTCATGTTGATGAGTCCCATTAGTTGGACCAAATTCAGATCTGTTACAAATATTGGAATGGACAGGAAAGCCTTTGACATTATCATTAGAATAAATTGTACTATTATACTAAAATGGGACTACTTATCTTATCCAAAACCATAGAATTGAGTTTTGTTTGGGCTAGAGTGATGGCCTTTTAAGAAACCTTTCTAATATAGATGTTTATGGAAGATAGAATTATTTATTTTGTAATGATTACTTAAGATCCAACTCTGAAAGGATTTCCGGTTTGCTGGAAACGTTGCAATTAGTTATGTTTGACTTGTTTTAATCCTTAGTTGAATAAACAATCCTTACCTAGAATTTTGAGTCTTATTCTTGACCAAACTAATTTTACACTCTGTGATGAGACTGATTATAGACATGATTGTTTGATGGGAAGTACTTTGATTTTGGTTGATCTTTCAGAATCTATTAAGGTGTCAACTTTGAATATCAAAATAGTATACTTATTATAAAAAGGTAGTTTTGCATATCCTTGTACTTCATCTTATTGAAAAATCAGAATAGGTTGAGTTAAGGAACTTAAGTTAGAACTTTACTAAAATATAATATTTAGATAGGGAAATATGAATTTCTCCCTTCTTTATTATTGTTATTTTTAATTCTGGCATGTTGAGATGAGTTCATATAGATTGGGAAATAGAATTAATTATGTTGGTGTAATTAGTTCTTGCTTATACATTACTTACAGATTTCATAATATTTATCTCTCCTTGGTTTGTAATCTTTTGGAGAGGGTCTATTTTTTCATCTTATTTTGTGATTTCAGATTTGTTTCATAAGCAACAGGGTTATTTTTATGAAACGGTTAGATAAAAACACAATGTTTTAAGGTTATAGTGCTTATCATGCTGAGTTCAAATGAACTGACTCGTGCTAACAATTTTTCATATGGATTTTTTAAAATATGAAAGGAGAAAGAAATATAGGAAGTTTCATATGTTTTACTAACAAAATTGTCTCTTTATTATGATGATTATGTAGCATCATTACTTGAGATGTAATTTTGTCAAAAAAGGAAAATGTAATAAAACTAGTTTTATATTGTTTTAATGACACTTTCTAATCACTTAAATACTTATGTAATTATTGAGTGGATCACTCCCTTTTTGATAAATAAATGGTTTGATAATTGTTTTTTTCTACTTTATTATGGTACCTACATTGGCATGAATTGGAATGTATTATTATTATGTAATATCTTTTATGAAGGGGAAAATAGGTATTTAAGTATTATGGGATTTTGAAACTTAATAGTTCTTATATGTATAAGACTTTTGGTTTAAGGATCTATAATATTAGTTGGTTCATTACTCATAAAATAGATGCACCTAATAGTTGATACTCTTAAATAGATCCTTAAATAATGGAAGGGAATATGAATGAATTATATAGATATATGTATGAATTCTTGATTGTATTTAAAACATATGTAAATTTTTTTCATAATTGGGAATTAGTCATTGATAAAGGAATAATTATATTTTCCTTGAATCAATCATTAAAACTTATCTGTAGATATTTTTAAATTATTGTTTATATTATGAGAATGGTTGGTTGAATTCTTCCTTAGGCATATTCTTTAATCAAGATAATGAATGCTTAAAAAGGAACTAAAGAGATTAGGCTTCATCTTTATGAAGTCTAAAATAAATATATTTAATAAGTTTTTTTTAAGCTAAGGCAGAAATAAGAAAAGGATTAATGATCTCACCTTCATAACATTGAGATCAATATTGTTGTTATATTATTTAAGTTGTTTCATTTAAGGAAAAATTTAAGCATGTAATTGGAATGGTTAGGAAAGCAGGTTATAACTGCATACCTCTTTCTCATGCAATTACAACTTGTAACCTTATAGATTAAATGATGCTTAGTTGAATCTTAAAGTGTTGTTGTACTTAATCTTTAATGAACTGATTAAATGGGTTAATAAACTTGTAGTATTAAGTATGTTTGTTTAGTTGAAGAAACTCAGTTGGATGATGGAACACATCAATTGCAACATAGTACCTTCGTAATGATAAGAGTCATTACGAGGATACCATGATGCATTTTCTATGTTTTAACATCCCACTTAGTTTGTTTAACTTGATTGACATAAGTTTAAGAATGTATCACGGTTCCATCCTAAACAGGGATAAAAGCATGATCTAGTGTTGAGGTCAACTCATGCTAACTTAGGGTAACTGGACACACCAAATCAACGTAATTTTATTGATTATGTCTATGTATCCTTATTCTCCACGATTATTCTTCCCCACTAGTGCATATTGTTGCCTTTATCTATTGTGAAACCCTGAATCAGATTGAACTGACAGGAGTTAGGAAAGACCACTCTACTTAATTGAAAAAGTGTGGTGAGGGACATATTCCATTTGATGAGTATGTCATATAGGAATGTAAACATGTTAAAAGTTTTTAGAAACTTTGGCCAAAGTATCACAAGTTGTTGGTTGCGTTGTCCTATGTCACCTAGTCTAAGATGTAGGATTTTAGATGAATATCAGTAACAAATATTCAGATAGGCTTCTTAAGCAGAACATTTGGGTGTCCCTAAAAAAGGTAAAGGAACAAAGTACACACATTATTGAGTTAACATGAGAGATTGGTTTAATAGCAAGTCATGAAATGAGAGATCGGTGTTTCACCTAGTCATTTATAATTGCATATGGTTTTCTCTTATGAGATGGACTAGCATTGTAAGGTGTGTTCTAAATTGTATTAATTTAGAACATATAACATTTTGTATGATTAAAAAGAATTCCCTTATATCTAAAGTCTTAAAATGGGAATGTTACATCTTGGTATCAAATCCACAGGTTGTATCTCTTGGACCTATTGAGTACATATCTGATAAAACTTAATTTTTTTGTTAACAGAAAATGGTTAGAACAAGGGGAGGTGTTGCAAATAACCCACCCCTAGGTGGAGAGGCAACTACCACACAAAAACTTAACGATATTCTTGTTTCCTTGTTAGACATAAGAGATCATCGAGATTTACTTGAACAACAAGTTATGGGTAATGAGGAGGAGGAAGAAGGTGTTAGTAATAAAAATTAGCCACCTCTTAGGGAGAAAGCTAATATTAGAAATTTGGGTGTTGATAATAACAATGTTGCGAATGCAAATGAAAATTTACCCAATCAACCTGAAAAAAAAGGCAAGATTATCAGCTGAACTCACAAATGACATAAAAAAGGATATGTCCATCGAAGTTTGATGGCACTAGACCAGGAGATGGAGCTGAGAACTATCTCAGTGAAATGGAGAATTACTTTTCTATAAGGAACTTCGCATAGGAAAAAAATTAGTATGGGGAGCTTATCAGCTTTCCCATGAGGCATCCTCCTAGTGGGACAGTCATAAGGCTGAATTTAACATTAATGAATCAAGCATCACTTGGGATCAGTTTAAGATCTATTTTAGGCAATGCTAGCTACCAGAACTCTATTATAATTAGAAGATGACTGAATTTCAGAACATAATTTAGGGAAATTTAACTATAACAGAGTACTGGGAGAGGTTTACTAAACTTCTTAAGTACATTCCTTAGTATCAAATTGATGAGAAGTTCAGGCTACAAAAGTTTATTATGAGATTAAAACCTATCATAGGAAGTGAGTTAGATGTTCACAGTCCAACCACCATGTAAGGGGTTGTAGAAAAATTCATTTAGAAGGAAAATAAATTAAAATTAATTTCTACCCATAAGGAAGAGAATAGAAAGAAAATTCCTAATTTTTCTTCATCTCTTGCACCCAAAAAGGGGGCATGGAATAATTTTGGTACTAAAAATAAATTTGTAGTTAATAACAATAAGAAAATAGTAGCAAATAAACCTGCTGCAAATGTTTAAAACAATTTTGTTAAGAATAATAACAGGGACAGAAGTCATATGGAGGACAGAGCAGTAATCTCAAGGATGGAAATAAATTTGAACCAAAAATAGGACCTGTAGGGGGATGCTACAATTGTGGTAAGGATCACTATACAAATCAGTGCCCTCTAGGGAAAGATGAAAAAATTTAGTAGCATAAGATGCATGCTACAATAGCTGATAAACATGTTGAAAAGCAAGTTACACCTATAGAAGTGTCAGGTAAATTATTTGGTATGCCTGTTACTATAATTTTTGATACTAGAGCTACTAAATGCTTTATTTCTAGTAAATTAGCTACAAAACTAAATAGAAAAGTTGGAACAATCGAAAAATCTTAGACTATACATTATGGAAATAATGACGTCCATACTATTAGTAAATGTCTTTTTGGAGCAAACCTAGAATTGCCTAGTTTTTCCACTGAATTTTATCTTTATGTTGCTCCTTTGGGGTCTTATGATGTCATAATAGGTGTTAACTAGATTGATGATCATAAAACAGAATTTGATTGTTTTGAAAAACACATTAGTTGTCTTGATAATCTACAAAAAACAACAGAAATCCAAGGGATAAAATGAGAAATTTCGGTTAGCAAATTGTCATCTATGCAACTTAAAAAGGAAAAAAATAAAGGATGCACTTTGTATGTGGTAAAAATTTATGAAAAAGCTGAAGGGGATAGGGAATTCTTGGAAAAAAATCCATTGTTAATAGATGGCAACAATGTGTTTCCAGAAGAACTACCTTGTCTTCCACCAAATGAGAGTTTGACTTCATGATTGAAATAAAACCAGCAACTAAGCCTATTTCTAAGTCACCTTATCAAATGAATACAATTGAACTGGTAGAGCTTAAATCATAATTACAAGAACTATTGTCTAAGGGTTTAATAAAATCGAGTGTCTCACCTTGGGAAGCACCGGTAATTTTTTTGAAAAAGAAGGATGAAACACTTAGACTGTGTATTGTTTATAGGATGTTAAACAAATAAACAATAAAAAATAGATATCCACTTCCTAGAATTGATGATCTGTTTGATCAAATGCATAGTACATCAGTATATTCTAAGAAAGATCTTTTTTTTGGGTACCACCAGTTAATAATTAAAGATGAAGATATTCATAAAACAACGTTTAGAACAAGGTGTGGACATTATGAATTCATAGTTTTACCTTTCGTTTTGACAAATGCACCTGCATCTTTCATGAATTTAATTAATAATATCTTTCTAGAATATCTGAACAAGTTTTTACTTGTATTCTTGGATGATATTCTTATCTATTCTAAAATCATTGATGAGCATCATGAGCATTTGAAAATAGTACTTGAAATCTTAAGAAAGAGAAGGTTCTATGGTAAGTTGTCTGAATGTTCTTTTTATGAAACAAAAGTGCACTATTTAGGACATGTTCTAAGTAAGGATGGAATAACAATTGATCCATCCAAGATTGTTGCCATAGTTGAGTGGCATGCACCTAAGAATGTACATGAAGTCAGAAGCTTCATGGGACTTGTTGGTTATTATAGAAAATTTGTTAAGGACTTTTCAAAAGTTGTTGCACTGATAACTTCATTACAAAAGAAAGATAAAAATTTTGTGTGGAGTGATAAATGGGAATCAACATTTAAAACTCTTAAGGATCAATTAACATTTTCACCTATTTTGATTGTATCATATCCAAATGGAAACTTTACAGCAGTTACAAATGCTTCCGGAGAAGGACTCAAAGTTATTCTATAACAAAATGATCATGTTATAGCATACAAGAGAAGAAAACTCTAGTTACATGAGTTAAATTATGCTCCCCATGACCTAGAGCTTGATTTCATAGTTCATGCACTTCAATTATGGAGACATTGCCTTTTAGGAAGGCCTTTTGAATTAAAGACTAATCATCTTGGGCTGAAGTATATTTTTCACTCACCCAAATCTGAATGCAAGACAGTGAAGATGGTTAGATTTTTTGTCACACTATGATTTTGACATAATTTACATAAAAGGAAAATAAAATAGAGTGGAAGATGCACTAAGTCATAGGAAACATATTTATGCACTTATAACTTTGAGAACTTAGTTTAAGGATGAGGTGAAAAGTATCATGGAATCTAATTTTTACTTTCAGCAGGTAAAAACAACACTTGCTGCAGATCTAAATGTCGTAAGATATAAAAGTTTTAACTTCGATAACAAAGGAATTTTGAGATATGAAAAGTGGGTGTATGTACCTTTGGGAAATGAGTTAAGGAAAAATTTAATGATGTAATTTTATAATTCACCTTACTTAGGACATCTTGGTATTACAAAAATTCTTACTGATGTAAAACATTGATATTATTGGAAAGGGATAAAGAAAGAAATAATTGATTGTGTTTCTCACTACTTGGAATGTCACCATGTTAAGGTTGAGCATAGGCACCTAGCTAGTTTATTATATCCTCATAGTATACCATAAAATAAGTAGTACGTAATCTGCATGGACTTTTGTTTAGGGGCTGCCTATGTCAGGAAATAAACATGATGTTATTTTAATTTTTATTGATAAACTGATAAAAGTAACACATTTTATAGTTGGTAATCTTAAGGATGATTCTCCAGTTTTAGCAAAAATATTTGTGCATGAAATTTTTAAATTACATGGAGTACCTGAATTGATTATATCTGATAGGGACCCTAGAACGACATCTCCATTTTGGAAAATAGTAAATGCAGCCTTAGGAAAAAAACTAAATTTTAGTTCCGCATACCATCTAGCAACAGATGGTCAAAATGAGAGGGTTAATCAAGTTTTGAAAGATATGTTACGAATGTACTCCATGATCAGTAGTACAAATGGAAAGAATACCTTCCTTTAGTTGAATTTTCTTATAATAATACATATCATGCCTCTTTGAAAATGGCACCTTTTGAAGCATTATACAGAAGGAAATGTAGAACTCCAGTTAGTTGGGATAACATCGAATACAGACAGGTAATTGGACCTGAAATCCTTATTAAAATGGAACAACAAGTTAAAATTATTAGATAACGATTAAAATAAGCTACAAATAGGCAGAAAAGTTATGCAGATCTGAAAAGGGTTGATAAGAAATTTGAACTTAGTAAAAAGGTCTTTTTACTTGTTAATCCTAAAAAGAGTTCTATAAATTTTAGCAAGGTAGCCAAACTATCACCTCGTTATGTGGGAAATTTCAAAATTGTTGAAGTAATCAACCTTATTTAGCATTACCCCTGCTTTGTCTCAAATGCATGATGTTTTCCATATTTATTTGCTTAAGAAATACGTTTCAGATTTGTTACATGTGTTAAATTGGGATTCCTTGCAGGTCCAAGACCCTGAAATAATCATGGTTTAACCCATAAGAGTGATGGAAACTCGCCAGTTACACTTACAAAATCATAAAATTAGTCAATGCAAGGTTTAGTGGGAATAGTTTAATAAAGAAAGTGCAACAGGGTAAAACCTTGAGGACACGAAAATTACTTTTTCTCATTTATTTGAACAGAATTAGTTTTGATGATTGATAAAAATAAAGACTTTGTTTTTAAGCTATCATTAATTTTTCCATTTTTGGGTAGGTACTAAATTTATTAGTACTGGAAAAGCTATTTTAATACTGTAATAAATTATGAAAAATTGAATTTCTCAATTCTAGTTTCTATTTGTGAACTTATGGATAAAAGAACTATAATTAATATTATTCTTCTTGTTGAAATATGGACTAAGTTAATCATTATGATGATGATGCTTTCTATGAGGGAGGTATGTAATGCCTCTGACATGGTTGATATCTATGATGACTTCTGTACTAGAATTTATAAATGTTGATATGTGATTCTTGTCTAAAGACGGTGTACTCTTGTGAACTAAGAAATCATGTATGTTGTAGCTAATATGTTATCTGCTAGAAATATATACCATTCTACCATGTTTATGTTGAATTGAAAATGAAGTATTTCATTCCTTCTTATGTTGAATAATTCACTACATGTACAGATAAGAAATTTGTTCAATTTAAACTATTTCATATTTTGTTGCACTCGAACTTGTTCTTTAGTCTTCATAACCTCTACAGTAGGATAGCTATAACTTGGATCAATTCCAGTGATCCAAGGCATGCTTTCAATTTCATGGCATTGTGGTCATTTTGATTGAGCTAGGAAAAATATGGGACCTCTGAACTCTGGTTGTCTTGGAGTCATAGGTGAATTTTGCTACTCACGTGCTTCGTATGTGATCTTCTAATGACATTCTGATTCTTCTTTTGGTAAGTTTTAAGTTGTAAATTTTAGCTTTGGCTAAAGGAACCTAATTAATCTATGATCCTAAAATGGTAATCCTATCCTATGTTGTAATCTATCCAAAGTTACTAAGTTCTTTTATCAATGTGGAATTTATTAAAAAGGAAAACCTTAGACTTTAACCTAAGGACCTAAGTTATTTCCTAAACTAATGTTATGAGCCTAACCTAAGACTTGGGCTAACCTAGGGGGTTAGGTGGGACGACATGCAAAATATGGTTGGTTTCACCAACCTCGGTGTATTTATGAGGATTTATTACTCTTTAAAACTCACTATTAAGATAAATTTGGTGAGTGCATGAAGGTTTATCGAATGGTTAGTTGGCATCTCTACTAAATTTATAGATGCATGGAAATTTAAAATTGGTAATAGCCAAATGTAAGTTGGTGGTGGTAGGATATATGGAAGGATTGTAAGTATTTTTTGGCATTTAATATTCTTGGAAATAACAAAAAATGCCTAGGAAGTAGGGGGAGTTGGAAGGAAGAGGGGTTTTTAGTTATGCATTGTTCATTTGGTTTTTGGGATCTTATAGCTCTGCATGTGGTTTTCATTTCAAACCTTCAGTTTGAATCATTACATGCTATTTCACCTTGCATGGCGGTGATGGTTAAGGAAATATCACTAAAAAGTTATAAGATGAAGGAGAATAAGGTTTCCTAGTTGGTTGTTGGCGTTTTCATGGAAAGAATTATATCGAGCATCTGCTGGAAGATTTGCAAGAAGGAATAAAGGACATGAGCTCTATGAGGCATGATAGGCCCTATCTCTTAAGTCTTTTACTTTTATTTAAATGAATCATTAAAAGAACTCTACTTATTTTGAAATTTTCTCATTATAAGTAAATGTTTTTCTTCTTTTCTTCAACAGTGTTTTGATTATTCATAGAATAAAATATATGATTTTGTGCTTGTTGTGAGGAATATGAGATTTGTCTTGTCATATTGGCAGTTGTGATTAGCTTATTTAGAGTGGAACCTTCATGGAAATAGAAAGGATCTATGTTGTTCTTTGTGAATTTTTACCTACACTTAAGAGTGCATATGCATCAATATTAGTCTGTTTTTGGGTTGGAATCTATAGAGTTTCAGTTATAATGTTTTCCTTATTAAAATGAATAAATTTCAACAGTATAGGAGACTTTGTTTTGGCGGTTTTGGATTTACACCTTCATTCAGTATAATCTTTTATTCTTTATTTCAGTCTATTTTTCTTAATAATTGTAGAGGGGAACCCTTGTTCAGTTCATTGTGTCATGATTGTATTTTTATTGTTGCAAGGAATATCTAGTTCATGTTTATACCTGAAGTACACATATTTTTGGGTTCATCCTAAAATGGATTTGTATTAAGTATTTCCTCTTTTTGTTGAACCTTGTTTGGATAAGTTGAAAAAATTAAATGACTGAGAGATTTTTTTGTTCTATTTGGTTGCATTACTTATTATTTTCGTAACCCACTCTAGGATTTTTGTTTCCTTAGTAGATATTTTTATCTTGGAAATTTTGTAAATATTATTGATTGTGTTGAACCCTTGTTGAAAGGAGGTTGTTCGAATGATCTATTTGCCTTATTGTTTTGATTGTTGCTAGTTCTTTGGGAGACTAGCTTTGAACTTGGTCTAGGTTGTTCTCCTTTCTTTTCATCACTAAGTTTACTTGGAAATGAATCTAAGAATTTGGTTAATTGGTTTATCCATGTTTGGAGATAGTATCTTTCATGGAGAAATAATACATAGGTAAAATTATTGAATGTTTCAATTTCTATTCTTTTTGACTGATTCCTTAATGGTTACTTAAGTTTGGGCTACATTGGTGCTTCAGGTAAGAGCTTGTTGATCTTATGTGGGTGTTAGATGTTGTTTAAGAACTTGAAGTGCATTTCTCTTGAGGGAGTCTATTCTATTTCATTTTTCATCCATCTTTTCATAGAGTAGCGATAACTCTTCCTTACATGAATCTGGTTGGTTGATCAGACTACAATCTTACTCCTATCCTTTTCTTCGTGAGTTGGTGAAATTGGATCTACATGGCCATTTATTTGTATTATGTTTTTGTAATGGTTATACTATCTTGAATCTTGAGTTGTTATGATTTATTTAAGGTCCTGACTCTGATGAGCCTCTTGTAGGATGTTCCTTGTGATGTCTTTTATTATTATTTTGCATTCATATATGGATCCTTCATAATGATGAGTCCCATCAATTGGATGAGATTGGGATCTGTTATAAAGTTCGGAATGGATAGTATTTATTTGACATTATCATTAGAATATATTATAATGCTATAATGAAATGGGACTACTTAGCTTATCCAAAAATGTAGTATTGAGTTCTACTTGGGATGGAGTGATGGCCTTTTAAGAAACCTTTCTCATATAGATGTTTATGGAAGCCTGAATTATTTGTTTTGTAATGATTACTTAGGATCCAACTCTGAAAGGATTTCTAGTTTGTTGGAAGCTTTGTAATTAGTTATGTTTGATTTTTTTAATCCTTAGTTGAATAAACCATCCTTACCTAGAATGTTAAGTCTTATTCTTGACCAAACTAATTTTAGACTATGTGATGAGCCTGACCATAGACATGATTGTTTGATGGGAAGTACTTTGATTTTGGTTGATCTTTCAGTTTCTATTAAGGTGTCAACTTTGAATATCAAAATAGGATACTTATTATAGAAAGGTAGTTTTGCATATCCTTGTACTTCTTCATCTTCTTGAAAAATCAGAGTAGGTTGAGTTAAGGAACTTAAGTTGGAACTGTACTAGAAGATAAGATTTATATTGGGAAATATGAATTTCTCCCTTCTTTATTACTGTTATTCTAATTTCTGGCATGTTGAGATGAGTTCATATGGATTGGGAGATAGAGTTATTTATGCTGATGTAATTAGTTCTTGCTTATACATTACTTATATATTTCATAATATTTCTCTCTCCTTGGTTTGTAATATTTTGGAAATGGTCTATCTATTTATCTTATTTTGTGATTTTAGAGTTATTTCATAAGCAACAGGGTTCTTTTTATAAAGCAGTTAGATAAAAGCACAATGTTTTAAGGTTATAGTGCTTATCATGCTTGGTTCAAATGAACTGAATCATGCTAACAATTTTGCATATGGATTTCATAAAAGAGGAAAGGAGAAATACATATAGCAAGTTACATCTATTTTACTAAAGAAAATATCTCTTTGTTATGATGATTATGTAGCGTGATTAATTGAGATGTACTTTTGTCAAAAAAGGAAAATGTAATAAAAATAGTTTTATATTGTTTTAATGACACTTTGTAATCCCTAAAATACTTCTGTAATTAGTGAGTGAATCACTCCCTTTTAGATAAATAAATGGTTTGATGATAGTGGTTTTTACTTTATTGTGGTACCTACATTGGCATGAATTAGAATGTATTATTATTATGTAATATATTTTATGAAGGGGTGGATAGGTATTTAAGTATAATGGGATTTGGAAACTTAATAGTTATTTTATTTATAAGACTTTTGGTTTAAGGATCTGTAATATTAGTTGGTTCATTACTCATAAAAGAGATGCAACTAATAGTTGATACTCTTGAATAGATCCTTAAATAATGGAAGGGAATATTAATGAAGTGTGTGTGTGTGTGTGTGTGTGTGTGTGTGTGTGTGTGTGTGTGTGTGTGTGTGTGCATGAATTATTGATTGTATTTAATACATATGTAATCTATTTTTATAATCAGGCATTAGTAATTGATAAAGGAAAAAGGATATTTTCCTTGAATCAATCATTAAAACTTATCTATATATCTTTTTAAAGTATTGTTAATTTTATGAGAATGGTTGACTAAATTCTTCCTTAGGTAGATTCTTTAATCAAAATAATGAATGCTTAAAATGGAACTAATGAATTCTATTATAGGATAAGGCAGAAATAAGAAAAGGATTAAAGAGCTCAATTTCATAACATTGAGATCAATCTTATCTTTATATGATTTAAGTTGTTTTGTTTAAGGAAAAACTCAAGCATGTGATTGGAATGGTTAGGAAAGTAGGTTATAACTTCATACCTATTTCTCGTGCAATTACAACTTGCAAGCGTAAATGTTAAATGATGCATCATCTAATCTTATAGCGTTGTTGTACTTAATCTTTAATGAAATGATTAAATGGGTTAATAAACTTGTAATCTTAAGTATGTTAGTTCAGTTTAAGAAACTCAGTTGGATGATGGAACACATCAACTACATCATAGTACCTTTGTAATGATAGGATTCATTACGAGGATACTATGATGTAGTTGTTATGTCTCAACACCCCACTTAGTTTGTTTAACTTGATGGACATAAGTTTAATATTGGATCACAATTATATACTAAATAGGGATAGAAGCATGATCTAATGTTGATGTCAACTCATGTTGACTTAGGGTAACTAGATGCACCCAATCGACGTAAGTTGATTGAGGATGTATATGTATCCTTAGTCTCCATGAGTTGTCTTCCCCAGTAGTGCATATTGTTTCCCTTGTCTAGTGTGAATTCTTGAATCATATTAAAATGACAGGAGTCAGGAAATACCACTCTAGGTAACATAACAAGTGTGGTGAGGGACGCATTTCATTTGATGAGTATTTCATATAGGAATATAAACATGTTAAAAATGTTTAGAAACTTTGGACAAAGTATCACAAGTTGTCTATTGCATTTTCCTATTTCACCTATTCTAATATGCAGGATTTTAGATGAATATCAGTAATAGATATTATGAAAGGATTTTTAGATAGAACACTTGGGTTCCCCTAAAAAGGTAAAGGAACCAAGTATACCTAGTATACAGATTATTGAGTTAACATGAGAGATCGGTTTAATACTGAGTCATGAAATGAGAGATCAATGTTTCACTGATTCATTTACAATTGCATATTGTTTTCTATTATGAGATGGATTGGCATTGGAATGTGTGTTATAAATTGTATTAATTGAGAACAAAGAACATTGTGTATGATAATAAACAACTAAAAAATTCCCTTGTATCTAAAGTCTTAAAATGGGAATGTTACATATAAGGGTTGAACAAGGAGAAAATTTTTAAATTTTTTTGATCATATCAGTGGTATTGAAATGTAACTAATCAAGGTGATACGTCATTATGTGTAGCTTTTAATGTTCATAACCTATATATGATCCAAATGTGTGTTCTTGAGATCACAAAAGGGAAAGTAAAGGAAAGTCAATAAGAGGTTGTGTTTGGAGTCTTTTTTATGCATTTTATTGAAGCTTCTAGTAGTGCTTTGTGTGCAAGGTAGGGTGCTAAGCAGCGGGGAAGTGTCAAGAATCCAAAAGGCCAAAATTTGACAGTGGAACCAAGAACTAGTGAAGAGCCAAGCAAGGTAAGTAAATACTAGTCAGTTAGGATGCTGAAGGACTTATTTGATGAGTGAAATAAGGTCACGCGCAAGGTATGAAATAGGCTTGATGAGGTTTGGTTTCACTCTAGATACATTTGAGACAGTTGAAGACCTTAATAGGTGATAAATTTTCAGTTTGTAATTTTTTATCCATTTTGGCATAGATGGTTGATCCTTTTATGCAAATAGAGAGTGAAGTTTTGTTTTGTAAACTCTTCAAAGTTGAATATAGGAATGTTTCCACATTTTCTCTGCATCACTATCAACACCATATGAAGAAACTTGAAGTTGAAGTAAAATGTGAGAAAACTAAAAAGGCTACACACCCTTCTATGTTATCTCCTTTATTTTTCTCTCATCACAGATATTACACACATACTGATGTTGGCTGTCAGGTTTTGCTTAGAAAGCATCCCATCCTTGTATCCCCTTTAGGAACTCAGAAGTGTAGGGTGGAATCCTCTCAGATCTTCTTTCCTTCCCCTCGACCTTCTCAACCTCAATTTACATATGAGCCACCATCTCATTCTAAATATCATTAATATTTATTTTTCCTAAACTCTCACCTCCACATTTTCTCTCATCCCCCTTGGTTTTTACACACATATCCAAAAACTTATCCTCACTTGGGCTATCGACCCTGTTTGTGTTTACCATCCCCTATCTTTTTTCCTAACATTTCCTACCATTGGAATTTCATGGTCTTGATTTCTCCTATTTTGGATTTAATTCACATTTTCCTTTCCTAGTGAATCATCATGTTCTTGTGCATCCTCACTTAGGTCCTTGACCTCACTTGGATTTATCTTCCTTTCTACTAGAATTTTGGCCTAAAGATCATTATCATTATTCCTAAAGTACTAGGAGTATTACCACATGCATGTATGAGAAAAGAATGGAACATCATTCACATCAATATTGACAAATACCATCATCATCATCAAAATAATCATGTGTGTGTGTGTGTGTGTGTGTGTGTGTGTGTGTGTGTGTGTGTGTTTGTGTGTGTGTCTATATCGAATCAATTTTATACATTGATAAAAATAAAATCATAGTACATCATCAATATCTAGGTGGCTCAAGAACCCTTGGGTCTCTGGGTGTATTATGCCGAAGGTTTTGCATTGGATGCTCAATTTGTGTGAGATAGATACTCCACCCTAGATCAAGATCTAGAGGCCTCTCCTTCTACTCTCATTAACTATGCATCTAGCCTTATTATCCTCTTCGTATTACTCCTGACATCTGAAAGGTACACTTCTTGTTCCTGAACGAAGGCACATTGTGCCTATAAAAAACCTTCATAAAATCAAATCTATGATTCATGTTCCTACCAATTCATGTGCATCTCTTGATCTCTGCAATGTCCTGACAGCCTCCCCAAGCAACCAAAATGCCCCCACTAACTTAGTAGCTGATGGTACTATGGGGTTTGCCATGATGGAGGAATCCTGATGATCTAATACTAAATCTAGGATCTCATGGTTTGCACTCTATATTATAAAGTACCACTCCTCTTTCATCCACTCTACAAAACCAAAAACTCACTAATCAATGTCAATCTCATGATATATCAATCATCTACATTCCTAAAATAAATCATTACACTCATACCTAGCTTCCCAGCTCACTAAACAAAGGTCTCATAGTATTCTTCGCTACCCAATACCACCTCAGCCACATCAAATTAATAAGCTATCTATGCAACTTATTGTGCCCATCTCTCTTGGGGAACCAAAATCATCTCCTCTTTGATGGTTCATAGGATTTTCTCGTAGTAGTAGGGTCATTTACATACCCAGTAGTTTCAAGAAACCACCTCTTATTTTTTGTATCTTATGCTCTCTCATCAATGGACCTTTTTTCTATCCTCTCTCTCTCTCTCTCATGTTAGCACCAGTTGCAACTATATCTCCCACCTATGATTTTGGGTTGGATGGTTTCCCACTATAACCTTCATCTAAACTCTCTACTATAATAATCTCTACTATGTACTAAGCTACCCTTCCTATCCACCTCTAGCCCAGTCTTCCTACGACACTCTCTGGGGCTGCAATTTTGGTAATCTATCTGCTACAATTATAACCTCCTCACATTTCACTTTCTGTAGGCTGGTAGTGGTGGTACCATGAAAAAATTGGATTGCCCACATTGTTTGTGTACCATGTCCATTGGATGGGTCTCTACCCAATGCAAGTAATGTTTTTTCACCTCACTAATTGCCTCTAAGTCATCTACACTGAGCCAACTAGGCCACTAATCTGTATTCCCTATGTAGGGGTCCCATATGACCTCATCTATATGTACTTGTCATAGTGGATGATATTTTGAAATTGTTCTCACTTTCATCCCATGCACCCACTAGAGTACTCTCAGGGAATATGTTGTGTAATACCCACTAATTCAGACACACACAACTGCACAGAAAAACACAAGATAAATTTATGTTGGCTTGCTTGACACATAACATGACACAACATGTTGTCACCAAGGTTACAACTAACTATATGAACAACTTGATACAAGGATGACCACAAAGGCAGCATAGAAACAATCACACCCATTAAGGAAAAATCACTTTTCTCTTTGACAAGGCACCACAAAATACCCACCACAATACGTAGTTATAACTCAGAACGTCCCACTGTGAAAATCTTATTAAGGTTATTTATTCACTAACAGCCTTTCAAGACCTGACTTTGGGGTCTATAAGGTTTGTGTTATGATTCATACAATAATTCTTATAGGGCTATATTTATTTTCTTTTATACTATTGTGTAACTAGCTTCAGGTCATCTCTAGTATGACATTTACTCATTTAATTCGTTACAAAACAAGGAATTAATCAAATCCACAAGGCTATCTATCCGAACCCACACTACTTAAACTTGTTTCATACTTCCTTTGCAAAGGAAGCAAACATAAATTCAAAAGAAGTCGAACATTGTTTAAGTTCATAACCATAATCTTCTTTGTTCAAGGATTAACATTTTATCATAACTTAGAAAAGGATTACAAGGCACTATGGTAACAGTTAGAGAGAGAAGATCAATTTATTTCATTATGGTCTATTTAGTTATTAACCGGTATTTTAAAAAGGCTTTAGGGTCCAACTAAAATTGGGTAAAAAATTCATTTAACATTCTCTTATTTTAGTTCACTAAAGGATGCACAGGGGGGGGTTCCCAAAATGGTTGTATTAGACCTAAGGTGTTCTTGTTCAAACACCCCTACTAACTAAAACATAACTATAACCCAAAAACTAACAATGATTTTACTTTTTCTTAGAATACTTATTGTTTCACAAACAAGACAATAAATTTTAATTCATAGCTTCAGATTAGCAAGGGCAGATTCTTTTACACTAGTAGAAAACTCCTTTCATTCCAAATTAAGATTCTTAAATTTCTCTACAAGAAACCAATTTCATTGTTATTTTATTTATTGAATTATCTATGAATTCCATTTTGTTTTATTTCTTTTTAAATTTAGAAGAAGGATTTTCACTCACTAAAATATACAAAGGATTACACTTATATAAATACCATGGAGGCTATTAAAGCATGATATTTTTATAACTCAAGAACAGAAATTGCCATAGCTAAATAGGAGAATTAAACACTGTTATAACATCTCTATTCATCATGGTACACATAACAAGGAACCAAAAGAATCAATATAAATTTTTCTGAGAACAAGGAGGTAATAAGTTGATTAAGCCATGCTACAACATTTTCACAACTGATAAAAGACATTACTAAAAGAATACTCATAACAAGGTGAATATTGTAAATTATTTCTCACAAAGATAATTACAAGTTTTACTACAAAAGACAAGGCAACTTTATTTCACAATTACCAAAGCCCAAGGAAAGAGGTCTTATAAAGCCCTTTACAAGCACCAAACCAAGATTTATAGTACATTAAACATTTTCACAAAGGACTTCATAAATCAAGCCAATGTAACCTTTAGCAAAACATTCCTTTTTCTACCCACAAAATCCATCTGCACAAATATTAACTCAGGTCAGTTCATGAGAATTGAGCATGCTAAGATTACCCATTGCAACAGTAAGCTAACATTTAACAAAAACATGAAAGGAATGTTATATTTCAAGAAAATATTGAAGCACACACCACTAATCAAAAAGCATCACACGAGAAAGAGATTTATACAAGCCAACAAGGAGGAAGCCAAGTATTCTAGTAAGAATGATATCTCAAATAATCAAGGAAGGACCTTATAGATTAAAATAAAAAGGTCCAAAAATATTGAGATTTTAATCATGTAATCCTATGGATTGTGTGATTGAAATCTAATACCCAATTCCTCCATTAATATAAAAAAAACAAGATTTTAATAAGGATCCAAATCACTCAATCAACAAATTTTCAATTGAATAAAAAAAACCCAAAACAATACCATTGGAACCATTCCTTCATCAATAAAGGATGTTATGACCACTAAGATTACGTCATGATGATGAAAACACACAACATAACAGCAAGTAATCATTAATGGGCTGTAACCTACTAGTGTTCGTTTATCTCAGATAAGTCGAACCATCGTACACATCCAAACAATCAACCCATCTCCTCACACATTGTTTAAACTCACATTCTATATGTCATACAATAAGTGATTGAATCTAACTAAACAAACCTCTGAAATATACATAGACACACTCAGGTCATGGCTTCAACCCAAAACCATCATTTATTTCATAAAGGCCATAAACCATACTTGTTTTTAGTACAAGGTATACCCTTACTGGGTTCGACTTAAGGACACTCCTCTTCATCTAGATACTCCAAGAGGTCCTAGAAACCCAAGGTGTTTATCTGTGTGTGTGTGTGTGTGTGTGTGTGTGTGTGTGTGTGTGTGTGTGTGTGTGTGTGTGTGTGTGTGTGTGTGTGTGTGTGTGTGTGTGTGTGTGTGTGTAAATAAAAGACAAGACATAATCCTTCACAAATTTTTAAGGTAAAATGAGTCTATACCCAAAGATGAATAGGGTTCTAGTCAACCCACCTTTCATCCACATATGGTACTCTCATGCCATGATTAGCAGAGTGAGAGATCTATAGTTTCAAACAAGTAGTTAACAATTAGTGCCTGAATCCACATTTTCAACATTCATTCAAACCCCACAACAAAATACCATTTCAGGAAGAATTAATACCCGCATAGCTAGTTCCACTGTAACAAGTTTTTATACAAAACCAAATGTAATTATGAAAAAAACTAACAAGAAATTTTAGAATTCCTAACAAGTTTCCCCTTTTTTATTAATATTTTATTTTTTTAAGATATGAACTATTTGATTATTCTTATCATTTGATATAAATTATAAAAGAATTGTAACTAACAGCCAATGCAATAATATTAAACTATTATCTTTTCATAACAAAAAATTAATATATTCGGTTTTCAAAAGTCATCACCACCCAACTTTGATACACAAGGAAAGAAGTAGAAGGAAAAATATTCCACCTTAAAACTAAACTCATGCAACAATACAAGGGTTACGATCTGTTTACCATTTTCCCCAACTTGTTATTAAATTAAAAAAACTAGATCAAGAAATAGATCAACTACCACTACATTTACTTTCCATTTTATCCATTTTACCTGAAATTTATAGCTATAGCACTGAATGATCAAACACATTTATATAAAATGTATTCCCTTAATGTCGTTTTTTTCTATGCTTAGGATAGTATCAGCTTTGTATGATGTATTTCGCAATATTTAATTTATTTCATGACCGTACAGACAATGAAGCTAGTAGAAAATAGTTTAGTACCAGTCTCGTCTAAAAAAATTGATGGAGTTATCTTAAGAGGAGCTCGATCTCAAAATCCTCATCCTATTAGAGATCATAGGATTTCATAATACTTATTAATAGGAACAAAAATTCTAATATTTCATAACATTCGTATCGGTTCTTAACAAGGAAAAACTTATCGAGCTCGTGTGATTCGAAAGGTTTTTTTTTTTTAGTTAAGGTACAATGAGTTTGTACCCAAAGAGCCTTAAATACGATTACTTTTCTGCCTCCCTGCATCTAAAAATTTACCAAGAAACAAAGCAGCTAAGCATTCACACTATCTAAAATTGATTACCATATCACCCCAGGGAAAGGGTGAATGCAAGAATGTCTGGCCGCAATACAACTCCCTATTACATAAAAATTAACAAAGTAAAAACAGTGGAAACCCCTCTTTTATTTTATTTTATTTTATTTTTCTTTTCTTTATGTAAACAAGGTACTTAGGAACTATTAAAATTCAGGGAAACAATCAAGGAACAACCCACATGAACCAAATGACTCAAGAAAGAAACCATAAATCCAAAACAAGATGTCATTTCAGAAAGGAGAACAATTCATTGCATGAAATTGTTAAAGATAGTGAACCTTGCAATGTTTAGATTTAACATGCCTACATAAGCTTCCATGATGTAACCACGAGCTTGCTGGGCATCCCCTCTTCATTTCAGGCTCCTATGAGAGGCACAGGTATGAAGGATAAGGTGGAAAGAAGGGAGGAAAGGGGACAGCTACAGTCATGGTGTTTGGAAAATCCTCCTAGCCTGCACTTCTTACTAACTACCAGCAAAAAACCCCAGATGTAAAATACCCACAACTTCCAAACAAAAATTTTAATAAAACAACAAAAACTTGCAATAGCCAGGTGCCCAACAAAGTAAAAGTTTCCAGGTATATAAAAAAAATGACCCCTTAAGCGAATACTTCCCAAGGAAATCTCATGCGGCCAAAGAGTTATGGGTGAAATTAGACAGCATGGTCAAGGAAGATTTGAAAAATCCAAAAAATTACTTACCATAAGGTGCGGCCACCCATAAGGCAAGACCTACACGTCTAGTATTTAGGATTTTTAATTAAATGGTAGGTGGCTATCAAATCCACCGACCTCCAGCCAAACAAGGACTGAAATAATTGGTTAAGATTCACATTTAGATTTAACAATTTAAAATAATCCCAAACATGAAGGATTAGTTGGCCAAGGTGGAAAACGGTGATAAAAGACTTACATAAAATATTAAACATGAACACCACTCCCAGACCATGGCATTACCAACAAAACAAGTTCTTCCTTATTTGCACAAACGAGGCTCAGTCAGCGAAAGCGGCCATCAAAACAATAGAATGGTTTAACGATAACTAAGGATGATATTAATAACAATAGATATTAAAATAATAATATAATATCATCGTCGATCGATAATAAAATAATAATAATAATAATGTCATTACAATTGTTATCATAATTATTTTACAACTTACAAATTTATTATTAATTATAATCACAAAGGTCGGCAGTCTAGATCGACCAAAAAAATTAAAAAATAATTATTATTATGGATATTCCTTTTAACCAGACATGCCCTAATAACACCAAAATTTCATTCCAGTTTCCTACTAGGTTTCAAGAACACTATCTAACTTAACAGGGTAATCATAAAGGTCGTTACGGAGGCCCTCCACTAAAATCATCGACAAGGACACAAGGAGACTAGATGGGGAGGAAGGACACTAATCCTTCTCTATGACAAGGTCGAGGTCGACTAACAGTAAATGGAATCACATACACCACCTACCCCTCTTAACAATAGGCTCATCGGAGCAAGAACCGGGGTAACATCGAATGGGGCACTACATGTTGCTACGACCAATGGAGTCCATAGGGCCAACACATGAGAAATTTCTCATATATCCATGTTTTTAATAATAACATAGGACCTATGGTCCTCTATTCCCTCTGTCGGACCCTGTATGGATCATGCACCAATTGCATCGATATAGTGGTCCCCCAACTATATAATGTTTCCTACTCAACTACATCTCTACATACGGATACAAAATATAATGGGATGGCCCTATCTTCCTTATGACACAATATGCATGCCATGGTAATACCGATAAGTAGCTTTTGGATAGCTATAATCTCTACAGAAAATATTACTCTCCATTGAATGCTAAGCATCCGCTCATCATATGTCTCACTGCATGTGGCCCATATGGTCAAGGATGTCCTCTCTACAATATCTAGGGTAAGTGTAGTGCCCCGCTTAAATTAAAAACAAAAATAAAAGAATTAAAAAAAGGATAAATTAAACTAATGTTCGGTGGAACTGTGCAGAATTGGTCAGCAAGTGGAAGGGAGATAGCGTACAGAAGGAGTTGTCAGAGAAGCATGTAGCTTTTCAGGCCCATCACATCCCTTGCAGATCAATACAAGCACTTTATTTTTACCTCCATAAGCACTTTTTCCCACGTAGAAACCCAATTCAACTTTGTAATTTTAGCAATAGTACGGATAGTCGTAGCTTTTAGGAAGAGGTTGGTCTTTCATTTAGATTTTCTTGCAGCTGGTATGGATGTGTATGGAAGACATGGGTTTTCCTCATCATACAGTCACATAGTATTGCATTTTCAACACATAAAGCTCCAACCTGATCAATTTACTCCCACCTTGTGCACCAATTTGAGTTTTTATCGGATGCTACAGTTGGAAGTACTTGAGTAGACAGGAATACAAAATGTGGAAGCTCATGCTTGGCATGTGAATTACTTGACTTAATACCTGAAAAGCAACATGGTCTTTGTCCTCCAATGGCTATTGGATATGCATGAACTGGATTTGTTGAAAAATCTCACAAACATTCAAGCAAATACATGCACAAGTGTAGAGCCTCCTGCCTTTTTCCAACTTCCTCCTATCCTGTGCCAAAATGGGGATTCTTCAGATTCTTGGTTGCAAGTGCCTGGTAGTCAAGTATGCATAATGGGAAACTCACATAAGCTAAGTATTCTGTTGGGGGAAACATGTCTGAGAAAGGTGGTCTAATGGAACACGCCTGACCATGTAAGGTTCATCTTTGTTTGTTTTTTTTAAAAATCAAGCTCATAAGTTTAGTGGGAAAGGGTTGTATATAGTCCAATGGCATGAGCGTTGGTAATAGCATTCTACATAGAACTAAATTTTACGCCTACTTGGTTGTCATTCCCTTACGGTGTTGGCTATCTTGAGGGGGGCATAAACTTTATCTTCAACTCACTAATTAAACTTGTGGTGGCTATTTAGACATGTTTGGTTGGTACCCATGTAGAGCGCATAATATTATGGGGCTGCAATAAATTTCAACTCTTCTTTTGAAGTGGATCATCAAAATTCTGCAACTTATGTCTTCTGTCAAACATCTATATTTAAGGAGAACAACCAGCCTGAAAGATTCATTCTATTGAAATAAATGTGTTTCCAAGCTCCGTAAACCTCTTCCAACATTCTCCTAGCTCGTATTCAGTCTGGAGCCTTGAGTAGGCCCTAGAAAACCATCAAAACTAAATGAGAAACATATTCTGTTGGAAATTTTCAAGTGATTGGGAATATTTGTATGTCGTTATGGAGGTCATATCAACACTTGTCAACTATTTGACATAATGCCCAAGCGAGATGTTGAACCAAATCCTGTGGGGTTGACCGAATTTGTCTCTCCAAGCATGGTTCACCTCCCCTTATCTTTCATAACTCTCGTAATTAATTTTTTTGTTTGCAACTTAATATAACTTTTAAAATATTAGGATTTTAATACTTTTAATTGTTTTATTTTAACTTTTTGCAAAACAATAAAATGTCATATCGTAATTAACAAAAATCAAAATAACTCTTTTGTATTAAACCATGAACTTCAACCCTCATTCTGAGATGATTTAGAAAAACTCCTACCTAACTAGATCACTAAAATATTATTTTATCGATAATATGAAATTGACTTCCCAGTAATAATGTTGACCATCTCCCTATTTAAATAGTTAAAATTTGTATTTTTCAGAGACTCATTAAGTACCCTTCGTAACTCTGAAAATGAGATGTTAAGCTTCATCTGTGTACCTTGTTATGTGAAGATTCACCTTAACCTTTGGATTGACCCCAAATGAACATATGTGATCTTTTTAACACTCTTATTGGAGCCCTGTTACATTGTTTTACAGCAGTACAAAGTTGTTAAATCTAGGAAGTTGGCTTTCATTTTGAACCGCCATTTGAAACCTAGATAGAGAAATTATTATCCATCTTCACAAACCTCTAGTGTTTTTACTAGATAATTGCATGGAAACTTTAGTTTAGGGAAAAACACTTTTTTGGATTGTTTGACAATGAAATTTTACAGGCCTTTGGTTGTAGTTTGACAAGGTCAAATTAGACCAATTAGGACTGGTGGCTTCAGAAAACTTGTTGCCATTTGAAGATTGTTTTCTAGTTCTGAGTTTCGTCGACTTTGTTGAATTATCCTTATATAGGGAAATTTGTAGGAATTTTCTCATTACGTGTTCATCCATCAAACGTCAATTTTGGATGTGGTTTTTTCTAAGCCCTTGAGCTAACTTTTGTTCATTTGCACTGGGCCAACTACGACCAGTGGCCCCAGAAAACTAGCTGCCAAACGTAAACCATTCGCTAGTTCCAAATTCCATCAGTTGCTATGAACTCTTGGTATATAAGTGGACACTTAGAAATTTAATTGTGGTGTGTGTTCTCATCGGAAGACAACATTTGGAAATGGTTTCTTATCCTCTGAGTCCAGTTTGAAATTTTTTGTAGCAAGTAAGAAAATGTATAAATAGAAAGTTATGGGACCCTCATCAAGTTTCCAAACCACCGTGGAAACTTTTGACACATGTAAATAACTGTAAAAAAACACTCTATAGTGTAGCTTGTTGTGTGAAATAGAAATTTGGACAAAATGGTGTTTTCTCTCTCTTCCCTTCTCTTTCTCTCTCCTAGGTTACAAAATGAAGTGAAATGAAATGTAATGAATACATGTTTCTAAACCTTTTCTTTCGACTGTAAATTTTAATTATTATTATATGTGAAAGGGAAACTGTAATATGTTAATTATGTTAGATTAGGGTGGATGTCATGCCAATGATTTATCGTTGATTTCATGCTCACATGGTTTTGCAGGCAACAAGAAAGATGGCGAAAAGGCGTTGAGTAATTCATTGTTTATTTTTGGTAATAGATTGAAAGAATTATAGTTAAAATTGGTAGTATGTAAAAGTGGCTAGATTAATAAGTGCTTGAGAAATTGGTATTTCCTTCATGGATGTTATTTTGATCCAAAAATTGTTATGGTAAAAGTGGAATATAAATGTCAAAGGGAATTGAAATTAATACCTTGTACTGAACTTTCATTGTGTAATTATTGGTTTAATAATTGGTGTTGTGTTTCTTACCTTGAAAATGTAATAAAGGAACCTAACCACAACAGTCAACCCTAGTTCAAAATTTGTGCATAAATAATCTACCTATATTAATCCCTTAGCGTAGAAAGATGTGACCTTCAAACAAACCTTTACACTCAATGGAACATCCTAGTTTAGGAAAATAAGATACCAAGAATGGGTTTATCGTATTAGTCGGTATGTTTAGTGACATCGTCATAAATGCAATAGATAGGAGCATCACAGTCAAACTGTACCTAGAGTAAATAGAGCTAACTCTTCCTTCATATCTTAGTGGACTACCTTGTTTTCCACAGATAGATTTAGGATTGAATTTGTCCATCAAATGAATTTCTTGTGGGACCTAGATGACATCATGGGGCTAGTGAACTAATTGTATTATCACTTAAAATTTTGTTAATGAACTCTTTAGATCCTCTCAGCTAAATGTCTTATCTTTGACTAGTGACAATATAGTGCCCCTTAATCTAATCTATAATAGGGCATAAAGACCTGAGTGACAATTGGAATTAAACTAAACCTTAGTTGATTAGGAGGTTAACTTGTGGGTATAAAATTATAGTTAACTCCTTGCAAACGAAATTTATTTGAAAGATATTGATTTTAGAGAACCTTAGAAACTGAAATCTTGTCCTGTAATCCCTTGTTATGTCATTTTATGGCATTAAGGAATAAAGAATATTTCATATGTGGAATCGTGAAATGTAGAAACATGGGATCTTACTTGAACATAAGTCACTTGTGGTTCATGTGTAGTTTATAATGCTTCTAACCATGTACTTCCTCAAGATGTCAAACAAGTACTTTCATAACTCTTTTGTTATAAAACGATGGTAATAACGAGACCATAATGCGATGTAAAAGTAAAGCATAGAAGAGTAAAAAATGAGTTTTGAGGTTAGGGATAATGCCACTCTTGGAGTCCTTATCACTCAATTAAATATCTTCATGTGTTACAAAGAATGTGAGTTCTCCCTTGGCGAGATCAAACCTTGAGAAAAACAATATATATATTATAAATACAATTTCTTGTTGTGAGAATGTTGAATCAGGAAATAAAGATACTGTGATCGAAGAATGTTTAAGGGGGAAATGGATCTTGAATATGAACCCCCCCTCCTTAATCAACTAATATTGTCTTCTGGACATCAAGTCAGATTATCTTGAGTTGCAAGGGTAAAATGTAGACATTGAATAAACATTTGGGAAGCATATTATTAACATAAGAATAAGATAATTAAGTACTTTATATGTGATTTGAATTATGCCAAGTAAGTTATGGGAATTTCCGTGAAGTATAAAAAAAAAATCCAACTTAGAATGGTCGAATTGTAAATTAAATGTGGAATGAACTTAAGTTTCTGTAGATGGAAAGAGGAGAAAGTTATCTTTGCACAATAATGTTCTTAGAATGTTAATCATAACTAAGATGCAATAAAAGATATGATGTGTTGTGGGTTTTCCAATCCTTGAGTCTTTGTTTTGTGTGGTGGGGTCATTGCTAGTATTTATTCATTGGGAAAAGTGTGACATTGAAATGCCTATGTTGTTTTCATGTGTCTATGTGAGTCAATGACTTATGTAATTGTCATATGCATTAACGATTTTTTGTATTAGGTGCCCTTACGGTGTTGTGTAGTGAGCAATGTAAGTAAAAAAAAATTTATCTGGTTATTTTTACTATTATTTTTGTGGGTGTAAATGTGGGGTGTTACATATGGTATCAGAGTAAAGGATCATGCTCTCAAACCTCTGGGATGGATTAGAGTTGTGATGATTCTGCATGATGGTGGTGGATATTGGAAGAGTAATGTGATATATGTTGTTATGTGAACTATGTCATAATTGTGACCTTATGGAAGCACACATGGTGTATGTCACTTAGTGCATAATTATTATCATGTTGATGTGATTTTGATGAGAGTATTGACTCTCTTTTTCATGGATTCAATGAGGAAGCCATGTGTGATGTACCACCTTGTTGTGTGTGAAAGGAATGATATTGTGAATTGCAGAGTGTTGAAACATTTTGGCATTATGTGATATGAAGGTGTATTGATGTATTGCATGACAAAATTGATGTAAAGTGAATGGAATTTTATTGTGATGTCGTCACTGTATTTTGATGAGTTGTGTGCATCATCGTGTTGTATTGTAATTGACTATATGTTGTAAGGTTAGACATTGGGTTCATCATACGTATTATTTATGTAATATGTGATGATTTATGTCATGATTTATGGGCATATGGTGAGCATATGATCCCTATTGTACAATGATTGCACTTTGGGTGCAGAATGTGGTAATGTGATGTAGTGTAACCTATGAGAGTAATGATTGTGTTATGCCCCGTATAAATACCATGCGTAAGATGCTATGGTTAATTTGTGTGAATCACCATTGTGATAGTGATGTAGTTATATGTATGTTGTGAACCTTACACTAGACAACCCTAAGGGGATAAACTATCAAGAGTGTATGTGTAGAGAGAGGATGCGTAGACCATGTTTTCATAATCTTGAGCTGAGTACGAGTGAGAAAGTGGAGTCTTATATAGACTGAAGACCCACTTTTATCTGTTTAGTATACTTCAAGCTTGCTCAGTATATTGTGGGTGTGCACCACCTTAGGATCAACTTATGCAACTATTGTCCCCTGCTCTTTCCTATTGGATTGTTCATTGAATAATCCTGTGTGATTTTGACTATGTTAAACCCTGTGGGAGTATGGAGGGATGATTCAAGTAGAGATGATGACAGTTACATTATTTGATATACTCATTTCTAGTTACATGTATATTTCTACGAGCTGAGGCTCGATGTCCGAGTGGCAACAACTCGATGAGCACCCCTTTGGTGGAAATATGAGGCCACATAGTGATTGTAATGTTCTATTTCTCAATATATATTTTATTCATAAAATGATCATTATCTCTCTTCTTGCTAGAACCAGTCATTTTCCTGATTGACATGTTCTTATATTTTGGGAAATTATTTGGTTGTTGCATTAACATTCAAATTTTTCACTAATCATGGCTAATCAGGCATTTGTTTTTCTTAGATTTAAATTTCTTTTTTTCATGTTTAAAAGTTCTATAGCCTTGCCCAAGGCTTTTGATTTTGCCACTTGGCATTTGATTGGATTGTTATGATGGTTCTAATGTTGTAATGTGTTGGAATAGGGTCATGGGATTAATCATGGAGTGTTTGAACCTATGGGCCCACTTCATTGTGCGGGGGTATGCCCCAAGGAGTTACAGATAACTAGCAGGTTGTTGAACCACGATTTATTATGTCACTTGGGTTGGGGGTGATGGGGCTCTATGTGACCAAGGCCATAGGGTGACCCGACCTCATTAAAAGGAGAAAGGAGATGAGCCTCTATGGTTGTGTGATCTGATATTCTTGATGGGGGATCTATCGTTGAGTTACCTGATATTATTTATGACACTCTATGGTTGAGTGACCTGATATTATTGATGGGGCTCTATGGTTGAGTGACCCGACTTGGTTTTGGCACTATGATTATTTCTCTTTGGGAGGTATATGGAGTTATTTGGTGATGGTTTGGGAGGTATATGGAGTTGTTTTAGATACTTCAGGAGATATATGGAATTATTTGTTGATATTTTTTGATGAGTGGAGTTGGTATAGTGAGTTATGTGTACCCTTGTGAGTCTTTTTGACACCTTGTTATGTTTGAGGCTTGAATCTTCCCTTGGTTGGTATGGACTATTGGATATTGTCTTGGCACTATGTTGGTACAGTCATGGATTTTTGGGTCTTGTGATACTCATTGTATATGAATCAACGTGATGATTTTGTTTGTTAGTTTCATGTGTGTGTTGGATCTATGTCTAGGACATAATTTTTGGAAATTCTTT
Source organism: Taxus chinensis (assembly GCA_019776745.2). Classification (NCBI taxonomy): domain Eukaryota; kingdom Viridiplantae; phylum Streptophyta; class Pinopsida; order Cupressales; family Taxaceae; genus Taxus; species Taxus chinensis. Next base: position 414,661,188 of record CM034156.1, read on the forward strand.
GCTATGTGGACTACTTGTTGTCATTCCATGGAGGAATTAAAAGACCTTGTGATGTGATATAGTCATGAAAGTAGGTAGCAAGATGTCTCGTGGGTTGTTTTTGTAGTGTTAATTTTTGTGTGACATCTTGATGTTAGTTATTGTTGGGCACCCACAAACTTAAGACAACTGAAAAATTCTAAACAATGAATATTATAATCTTGCTATAAGAAATATTGTACAAGAAATGCTAACTAAGTAATAAGGTAAAATGGAATTACCAATCTTCACAGAACATTATAATTTAAGATATTGCAAAAATTAGTTTTCTTCCTTGTGGTCATGTTATACCAAATAGTTTTTTTGTTACACAACGTGTTCCATTATTAACTTCTTGCCTATATATCCTCTGAGATTCAATGTTGTGTCACATCGAGGATGATGCTCTTTAAGGGGAGGGAAATGTAGTGCCCCACTTAAATTAAAAACCAAAATAAAAGAATTAAAAAAAAGACAAATTAAACTAATGTTAGGTGGAACTGTGCAGAATTGGTTGGCAAGTGGAAGGGAGATGGCATACAAAAGGAGTTGTCAAAGAAGCATGCAACTTTGTATACCCAACACATCCCTTGCAAATCAATACAAGAACTTTATTTTTACCTCCATAAGCACTTTTTCCCACGCAGAAACCCAATTCAACTTTGTAATTTTAGTAGTAGTATGGATAGTCACAAATTTTAGAAAGAGGATTAGTTTGGTTTTTTGTTTAGATTTTCTTGTAGTTGGTGCAGCTGTGTATGGAATACATGGGTTTTCCTCATCAGAAAATCAAAAAGTCTTGCATTTTCAACACGTAGAGCTCTAACCTAATCATTTTACTCCCACCTTGGGCACCAAGTCGAGTTTTTATCGGATGCTACAGTTAGAAGTGCTTGGGCAAACAGACATGCAAAATGTGGAAGCTCATGTTTGGCATGTGAACTAATTGACTGAATACCTAAAAAGCAACATGGCCTTTTTCCTCCAATGGCTATTGGATATACACAAACTGGGTTTGTTCAAAAATCTCACAAACTTTCAAGCAAATACATGCATAGGTGTAGAGCCTCCTGCCCTTTTCTAACTTCCTCCTATCCTATGCCAAAATGAGGATTTTTCAAATGTTTGGTTGCAAGTGCTTGGTAGTTAAGTACACATAATGGGAAACTCACATAAGCCAAGTCTTCTGTTGGGGGAAACACATCTGAGAGAGGTGATCTAATGGAACACACCTGACCATGTAAGCTTAATTTTTTTTTGTTTTTTTTAATGCAAGCTCATAGGTTTAGTGGGAAAGGGATCTATATAGTCCAATGGAATGAGCATTGGTAATAACATTCCACCTAGAACTGAATTTTATGCCTACTTGGTTGTCATTCCTCTACGGTGTTGGATGTCTTGAGGGGGCTCTAAACTTTATCTTCAACTCACTAATTAAACCTGTGGTGGCTGTGCAGACATGTTTGGTTGGTACTCCTGTAGAGCGCATAATATTGTGGGGCTGCAATAAATTTCAACTCTTCTTTTGAAGTGGATCTTTGAAATGCTGCAACTTATGTCTTTTGTCAAACATCTATATTTAAGGAGAACAACCAGTCTGAAAGATTTATTTTATTGAAATAAATGTGTTTCCAAGCTCTGTAAACGTCTTCCAACATTCTCCTAGCTCGTATTCAGTATGGATCCTTGAGTAGGCCCTATAAAACCTTCAAAACTAAATGGGCAACATATTCTATTGGAAAATTTCAATTGATTGGAAATATTTGTATGTCGTTATAGAGGTCATATCAACACTTGTGAACTGTTTAACATAATGCCCAAGCAAGATGTTGAACCGAATCCTACGGGGTTGAGTGACTTCATCTCTCTAGGCATGGTTCACCTCCCCTTATCTTTCATAACTCTCATACTTTAGTTTTTCGTTTGCAACTTAATATAATTTTGAAAATATTAGGATTTTAATAATTTTAATTGTTTTATTTTAACTTGTTGCAAAACAATAAAATGTCGTATCGTAATTAACAAAAATCAAAATAACTCTTTTGTATTAAACCATGAACTTCAACCCTCATTCTAAGGTGATTTAGAAAAACTCCTACCCAACTAGATCACTACAATATTATTTTATCGACAATATGAAATTGACTTCCCAATAATAATGTTGACCATCTCCCTGTTTAAATAGTTAATTTTTGCATTTTTCAGAGACTCATTAAGTACCCTTCGTAACTCTGAAAATGAGATGTTAAGCTTCATCTGTGTACCTTGTTATGTGAGGAGTCACCTTAACCTTTGGATTGACCCCGAATGAACATATGTAATCTTTTTGAAACTCTTATTGGAGCCATGTTACACTATTTTACAGCAGTAGAAAGTTGTTGAATCTAGGAAGTTGGCTTTCATTTTGAACTGCCATTTGAAACCTGGATAGAGAAATTATTATCCATCTTCACAAACCTCTAGTGTTTTTACTAGACAATTACATGGAACCTTCAGTTTAGGTAAAAACATTTTTCTGGATTGTTTGACAATGGCATTTTATAGGCCTCTCGTTGCAGTTTGACAAGGTCAAATTGGACCAATTAGAACCAGTGGCTTCAGAAAACTTGTCGCCATTTGAAGACTGTTTTCTAGTTCTGAGTTTCATCGACTTTGTTGAATTATCCTTATATAGGGAAATTTGTCAGAAGTTTCTCATTGCACATTCATCCATCAAACGTCAATTTTGGACGTGGTTTTTTTTTAGCCTTTGAGCTAACTTTTGTTCATTTGCACTAGACCAACTATGACCAATGGCCCCGGAAAACTATCCGCCAAACGTAAATTGTTCGCTAGTTCTAAATTCCATCAGTTGTTATAAACTCTTGGTATATAAGTGGACACGTAGAAATTTAATCGTGGTGTGTGTTCTCATCGAAAGACAACATTTAGAAGTGGTTTCTTAGCCTCCGAGCCTGGTTTAAACATTTTGGTAGCTAGTAAGAAAATGTATAAATAGAAAGTTGTGGAACCCTCGTTGGGTTGTCAAACCACAGTGGAAACTTTTGACACATGTAAATAATTGTAAAAAAAAAATCTATAGTGTAATTTGTTGTGTGAAATAGAACTTTTGACAAAATGGTGTTTACTCTCTCTTCCCTTCTCTTTCTCTCTCCTAGGTTATGAAATGAAGTGAAATGAAATGTAATGAATAAATGTTTCTAAACCTTTTCTTTTGACTACAAATTTTAATTATTGTTATATGTGAATGGGAAACTAAAATATGTTAATTATGTTAGATTAGGGTGGATGTCATGCCAGTGATTTATCGTTGATTTCATGCTCACATGGTTTTGCAGGATGCAAGAAAGATGGCGAAAAGGTGTTGAGTAATTCATTGTTTATTTTTGGTAATAGATTGAAAGACTTATAGTTGAGATTGGTAGTATGTAAAAGTCACTAGATTAATAAGTGCTTGAGAAATTGGTATTTCCTTCATAGATGTTATTTTTATCCCAAAATTGTTATGGAAAATGGTATTATATATACCGTAAATGAATTTGAAGTTAATATATTGTAGTGTTTTTTCATTGTTCAATTAATGGTTTAATAATTGGTGTTGTGTTTCTTACCTTGAAAATGTAATAAAGGAACCTAACCACAACACTCAACCCTAGTTCAAAATTTGTGCATAACATAATCTACCTATGTTAATCCCTTAGCGTAGAAATTGTGACCTTCAAACAAACCTTTACACTTGATGGAACATCCTAGTTTAGGAAAATAAGAACCCAAGAATGGGTTTATCGTCTTAGTCAGTATGTTTAGTGACATCGTCATGAACCCGAGATAGATAGGAGCATCACAGTCAAACTGTACCTAGAGTAAATAGAGCTAACTCTTCCTTCATATCCTAGTGGACTACCTTGTTTTCCACAGATAGATTTAGGATTAAATTCATCCATCAAATGAATTGCTTGTGGGACCTAGATGACATCATGGGGCTAGTGATATAATTGTATTATCACTTAAAATTTTGTTAATGAACTCTTTAGATCCTCTCAGCTAAATGTCTTATCTTTGACTAGTGACAATATAGTGCCTTGATCTCTTATGAAGGGTTTATTGGGAAAATATGTTTTTTAACCTTAATCTAATCTATAATAGGGCATAAAGACCTGAGTGAAAATTAGAAATAAACTAAACCATAGTTAATTAGGAGGTTAACTTGTGGGTATAAAATTATAATTAACTCCTTGCAAACGAAATTGATTTGAAAGATGTTGATTTTAGAGAACCTTAGAAACTGAAATCTTGTCCCGTAATCCCTTGTTATGTCATTTTATGACATTAAGGAATAAAGAATATTTCATATGTGGAATCGTGAAATGTAGAAACATGGGATCTTACTTGAACATAAGTCACTTGTGGTTCATGTGTAGTTTATAATGCTTCCAACCATGTACTTCCTCAAGATGTCAGACAAGTACTTTCATAACGCTTTTGTTATAAAACGATGGTAATAGTGAGACCATAATGTGATGTAAAAGTAAAGCATAGAAGAGTAAAAAATGAGTTTTGAGGTTAGGGATAATGCCACTCTTGGAGTCCTTATCACTCAATTAAATATCTTCATGTGTTACAAATAATGTGAGTTCTCCCTTGGCGAGATCAAACATGGAGAAAAACACAAAAGATATATATATATATATATATATATATATATATAAATACAATTTCTTGTTGTGAGAATCTTGAATCAGGAAATAAAGATACCGTGATTGAAGAATGTTTAAGGGGAAAATGGATCTTGAATCTGAACCCCCCCTCCTTAATCAACTAATATTTCCTTCTGGACATCAAGTCAGATTATCTTGAGTTGCAAGGGTAAAATGTAGACATTGAATAAACATTTGGGAAGCATATTATTAACATAAGAACAAGATAATTAAGTACTTTATATTTGATTTGAATTATGCCAAGTAAGCATGTGAGTTATGGGAATTTCCATGATGTATAAAAAAAATCCAACTTAAAATGGTTGAACTATAAATTAAATGTGGAATGAACTTAAGTTTCTGTAGATGGAAAGAGGAGAAAGTTATCCTTTCACAATAATGTTCTTAGAATGTTAATCGTAACTAAGATGCAATAAAAGAAATGATGTGTTGTGGGTTTACCAATCCTTGAGTCTTTTTTTGTGTGGTGGGGTCATTGCTAGTATTTATTCATTGGGAAAAGTGTGGCATCGACATGTCTTATGGTTGTTTTCATGTCTCTATGTGAGTCAATGACTTATGTACATTGTTGTATGTGTTGTTGAGTTTTTCCTGTACTTAGGAGCCCTTATGGCATGTTGTGTAGTGAGCAATGTAAGCTAAAAAAAAATTATTCTGGTATTTTACTATTGTATTTGTGTGTGTAAAATGTGGGCGTTACAGTAAGATTGATGATACATGGAGAGCGCCACTCTGCATAGGGTGGAAGTCTTGTATCTCATGAAAACAAAACCTATAATTTCATGGTCAATTTTTCTAGTCTCTAACCTTAGCTTTACCATTTAAAGGTGCCTATAGTCACTAGACTCAAATGTTAATCAAAATTTATTCATTGAATGACTTAAATCACTAAAAGCATCAGATTTTCTATTTCAATGGGCACTGTACATGAAAATAACTACAAGAATCCCTATTCCAATAAAATTGCTTTCAAGATCAAATGAAGGAATGAAATTCAATCTGCTTATCCTAAGTATCATTGTTTTATTTTCCACAGCCAAGTTATATCAATCACTTTCAACATAGGTAAATCACTAAAATCTTAGTGCATTCATTACATCAGAAAAATCCACAGATCATTAGACTCATCAAAGAAAGCACAAGTAACTATCCATTAAATTTATAGATCATCCTATGTAATACATTCTCAATATCTTTAACCATCTTCGGCAAGTCTGGCTTCCGTCATCATTCCCTGTACAATATTTGTATAATGTCCTGCAAGTAACAATCGAGACTTTCATTTATTTTTTCATGAGTGTAGCTGACATCTAAATCTGTACCGTACAAACAATTTTCTTTACAACAATACATTAGACCTTGCAAAAATAAACTATACATTACAACCTTATTTAAAATACTAAGATTACTAGCATTCCACCTTAAGTCGGAACTACGTTGTATTTTTTTTTACCCAATCTAAGGATTTATTTTTTGACTTCAACAAATGATCATAATGCCTTCCAAATCTTCTAACAAGAGGTCCCTAATTTTCTTTACTTCAAGAAAAACTAATGAAATTAAAGAGGGGCAGACTTAACACGTGGTCCCCCCCAACCACATAATCCTAATGAGGAGAAGAAGCTATCTTCCTCATTGGCCCTTGATCACCAACCAAAGTGCAATAAGAAATGGATAAAACTCCATGAAAACTAAGACAATGATTCCACATCAAAATACACATTTTCATAATTCCATTTAACACATATTCAAGAAAGAATACTAACAATCACAAGAATACAACTATCAAAATACACTAAGGCTTGAAAACTCAAAGCCAATGGATGCAAGGAACTATGGGGAGATCACTTATGCCTCCCATCATGGGATTAGGTGCCCATTTCAAACCCTCTCAAACACATCTCAATGTCCCCTACATTGAGACTCTTATGCCTCCCCCAAGATCATCTTATGACCTCCCAGTATTCACCTTGTTGCGCTCCCTGGAAAAAAATCATGCTTATGTTTACCCTTAAATGAACCAATATAAGAAAAGCAACCACATTCATTTCTTAGGTCCAAAAGGTAGGTGCACTCAACCGAAGTCCCTCCATTTTACATGAAACAAAAATCCTCTAGTGCCTCCCTCCAAAATAAAATATGCACAACCTTCTCCATTATTCTACCACAGCATAGGCATTCTCCCCATTACGTCCCAACAAGCATCACAAACCATTCACTTGCGTGCAATACACACATATATTTCAATTAAAAGAAAGGTCCTAGTTCCTACCTTTCCATAGTAATGAACATGATCAAATAATCACACTCTAAGTATCCTTCAAGCTCAATCTAGACTACCAACAAGCTTCAAGTCTTCAAAAAGCACTCAAAAAACTCTGGTAACTCAACGGTATACAAGTGCACAATAAAATTAAGTATACCCCCTAACCAAAAAATAAACTTGCATATATAGAAAAAGAGAAGATGAGGGGTGGGGTGGTTCCATGCAGGATACCTACATTACTTATCCTCAACTCCATCTTCAAAAGTGAGAACCTCAACCCCAATGCACAATAAATTTGTAGTTGAGAAAAATGTTCATTAAGGGCCTCATTACACACACATAAGGGTGTGCATACCCACACCTCAACCAATGGATATAATTTAAAATGCATGTAAGAAGGTGCAATAAATTTTGGTCACTATTTTTACCTTACAATTCACAAGGAATGAGAGGGGATTGAATTTTTGACCCCAATAAAACCTTTCAGGTCAATAGTTCAAAAGATGAAATTCACATTGTCATGAGATACAGCATATAACAATGAATAATCACAATCCTTTAATAAATGGCACCTTAAGCCCAAATCTGAATTTCCCAAAGTCAAGGCAGAGTGCATAACACTCATACAGTCAAATCCACTCTAAACTTATAATCAAAAGATCCAAAGGACCAAGTACTCTAATAAATTTCTCAATTTGAGATCTTTTATCCCAATTGATTTCCCTAGGGTCAACAATTGGATCAACCATGACCCCGATACAGTTAAGAGATACCAAAGAAAATAAACGTTCAAATCCTCATGAATCAGGCAATAAGAAGGATATACTACAATGCAAGTGGTAGGGCCTGCAAATTAGATCAAATGACCCCGTGCATATGTCAGAAACCTATCAATGATAACGGATCCATGCAAATGAACCTGTAGCATTCAAACACATAACATCAACATGGTTGTAGGTCGGCTTCTAAAATGGAGTAGTAGGGTCGGGGAAGGAGGCTGAGCAATGTCAAAGGAACTGGAAGCTCAAAGGAAAAGAACCGATGAAGGTTTAAAGTCTTCGGGATCTACAAATGATTCAGAATGAGCCCCGAAATTGACTAAGTATGGAGGATACAACCGAAGCTTCCAAGTGTCCAAATGGTGCACCTCCAAAGGTTAAATCCAAAGGGGTAGGCTCAAACAAGTGCCAAGCCTCCACACATCTAAAGCCCTAAAATTTGCACCAGCCATTGAAAAGTATTTTCAGCGGAGATGCCAAGTATTTGAACTCAGCGGAAGATCCAAGTGTCAGCTCCGCGCAATGGCTCAAGAAGGGAGCCCAAAGGCGGAGACTCAAACTTGAGAAATCCCTCCACGTAGAAAATGGTCAATAGAGGTCAAAAAGGAGAGTGGTCCCAAAACAAAAAAGTATAGAGTGCAGACACAAGGCACCACATGTCTTAACGGAGCTCCTTCCAAAGTTAAAATCCTGAGTAGGGTTGCAAATGAGCGCAGGCCTTCCACGTGTCCCAGATTCCAAAAAGGGACATAGTTGGGGTTGAATAGTCAAAGAAGAAGTAGGCCAGTCGAAGGATCCAGGTGTTAACATGAAACTCTTTCAAAAAGTAAAATTTGGGACAGGATTTCAAATGAGCACCAACCCGCCATGTGTCCTAAGAGTTCGAAGAGGTGCAGTTAGCCATTGAAAAGTCCAAAAGCAAGCGGGGGGCCTCCACGTATTTCAACTGCGTAACTTCAAAGGTAAAATCTAGGGGTTGTTTTCAAACGAGTGTCAAGATGCCATGTGTCCATGGTAAGACTTTTCGCTCCTCCGAGCAAAGGACTTAGGAAAAATACAAAGGGACAATGGGATCCTGCGGAAGCCACCACGTGTTAATCTGGTGCAATTTTAGGAGTGCAAGGTAGGGGCTTAATCTCCAAGAAGCATGAGGCTTCCACATGGAGCTGATATGGATAGACTTTTTAATCTGTGACCCAAATATTCAAATGACCATATTTTTTGACTAGAAAATCAGATTTGGGTAGGAGAAGACTTTTTGGAAACGTCTCAACACCCTATATGCCGTGGAAACATAAAATATTATCTTTAGTAGGGTTTTTTGGGTAACAGATAATAAAATGTCTCCCAGACCATTAATACAGAATCCATTTCTCCAACAGCCAGATAGGATTTTGATCTGATCTTCCGTTCTTCCTCCTTCAACGCGCTCAATAAGTAATTGAAGCAGACTTGATAGATTGTGCAAAGATCCAGAGGGGGCATTAAGGGGCATTGGTTGAGCTTTCAGAGCAGGATTTATTGCATTGCAAAGGTGGTTGAGTACGATTCGAATTGTTCCCTCCTGTCTTTGTTATTCTTAATATATATTGTAAAGGAGGGGTATATTCAAAGGGTTGGTCACTGTTTTCTCTCCTGCCCCCCTCTCTCTTTCTTCCTTAGGGTAGAATGCAGAGTCTAAGCCTCCTTCCATGGATCTATAATGGCGTTTCTTGCCTCTTTCCCATTGACTATGTACCTGGTAACCATTTTGGAGAAATAGAATCTGTTTTGTGATGCATCTTTCCATCCTTGGCTTATTTTATTGTCTCTTCGTACCTCTTGTCATTGTAGGGTATATTGTGCATATTCTAATGTTTGTTGCATGTCTTGGGAGTCGTGTTTAATAGGTTTTGAAGTGGTGTTTTGTGTGAAATATATCTCTCGACCGTGATGAATTCTGTCTACCCTCTCCTCTGCTCACCTCTCTCTGCTTTAGGCAGTCAGATCTGTGATCATTCACTTCCATTTTTGGTGTATCACCGCTTAGAGTAGGATCTTTCAACCTCTCTCTCTTTCTCCTTGTCCCCTTGGAACAGTTACATTAGGTTAGTTAGATTCTTCCTGCACTAGAGTAGATAATGGTAGGTAGATTACGAAGCAAGAACTGTCTTTCTCCAGACGTCCATCTCAAGTTTTGTAATGTACCATAGTTTGAGAGATGGTCCCATGTTCTGCAATCACACCTGATGCCCCACTCCACACTTGGGCCATTCGTGGGTGCTATGATTATGCACTAACAATTTTTTGCACGACTAGTGGGACAAGAAGTCTTCACTTTATTTCATCAAGTTGATGTGTTGTTGGTGGAATTCAACCTTTAGAGGCACATTCAAAGCACATCTGGCGACTCCATCTGGTTAATAACCAATTCTCTGATTTGTAGACCTTTTCCATCCATTTCCACTCATTTTCATCCATTTTCTTCTTCCATCTCTTTCATTTTCTCCCATTCCATGAAGTTGTGCAATCATGACTTCATTCCCTTCATGGAACTCACACTTATAACAGCAATGCAGTTCACCTCTAATACATTTCCCAACTCCTCCAAATCAGCATTATAATCAGATACAAGACCATTATGCTTACCCATATGAGCAGGGTCAAAACCACTCTTGCCATGAATCTTATTAAGAACGAAGGGACGCATACAATGGTGAAAACTATGTGGAGAATGTTTGTTTTTTGGAGAAGATTCTAAAAATAGAGGTTGGCATGGTTCAGTAAAGGGCCATAGCACAAATGAAGACATTCAATATTGGTTGCAAGGCACCTTTTCCAAGACATTACAACCCTCAAGAGAAGCTTGACTTCATGGTTGAAGTGATGCCTCAACTTACACAATGGATTGAGGACATTGCTCATGAGTAAAGTGTGAGACAACCTTGTCAATAGGTAAGTAAATCACTAACTCCCTATCCTTAATTTTCTCTTTCTCAAAATTTATCATTTCAGCATGATCAAGAGTCAAGCCCCTCAGTTTCTTCCCCAAGTTTTAGTTTCATCCCTCCATCCCCTAGTCTTCCACCTCACCTGAGTTTATCTACCCTTTTCCCTTCCAAATCTAATTCCTCTCTACAAGATCCAAAAGAAATTTTTTCCCCACCCACTAATCTTCTTTCCTTCCCAAGTCCATGTTGGGAAGAAAACAATAAAAAAACCAGCCAAGAAGAACATTAAATAGAGGAACCCAATGGAGAAGAAATGATAGAAAATATGAAGAGTTGGGCTACTAAATTTGAGTTTTCAAAGGTTCCCTTATTGGTTAATCCTATGGAGGAGACTGACGTCAAGCTGCAAGTGGTGGAAGTTCCAACTACAACACAAGCAGGGGAAGAAGGAGCTACTCCTAATAAAAAAAAGAGGAGTACATTCCAGCTGTGGAGGAGGACCATATAGTTTTAGAGGCTCCAAGTGCAGAGCAGGCCACAGAAGAACCTTCAATTCTTCCTCCCACTTCATCCCCTTCAAGATTTGATGTTGAGGAAGAGTTTGATCTTACAAACTTCATGTTTGAAGATGTGGGGAACCATGGTGAGAAAATTATAGATTCGAAGGACACCATGGAGGAGGTTGGGCACCTATAGTAGGACAACAAGGAGGTAAATTATCTATCTGACTTGGAGGATTGTCTTTATGGAGAGGATCCCGAGGAGATAACATCATTTTTTCCTCCATCTTCATCCTTCCAAGCACATGAGCCTATTGTCATGGAGGAGAACATTCAAGAACAGCAGCCTACACTTCATAACAGCCCTCTGGAACCAAGGTTGGAAGATCTCGATCTTCCATGTTCTTCAAAAGAGGAGGAAAAGAAAAGGCAGGAGGATGTCATCATTTGTCTTACACCATCCACTCAAGAAGGTCCACAAGAAGACTCCATTATTGGAGTTAGATTTCAGAGAAATGGGCACATCCAAAGGATCAAACCATGCCCAATCAGGTACTTAGCTTCATTAGATCTAAAGGATAAGCCAAAACTATTCATGCATACTTCAGGGCATGGGGATGAGCATCAAAGTACCATGGATCATCATCAACACCTCCAAAAGTTGGATGCAAGTCAGCTTAAGGAGGTATTTTCCATTAATACTGATACCTTGATGATTTCGGTGGAGGACTAACTTATTGTTAGTTTTTCACTCATCTAACCAGCCATGTTTAGTGCCAGATCAGTTGCATGGCTACCATTTTTGAGGAAGGGAAGCTATTTCTCCCTTCCAGTTACAGGATTTTTTTGAGCTCCCTTTGCTCTTGTTTAGAGTAGTGTAGGTGATGAGGATCGTCAATCCTCACCATTAATAATGTCAATCTAGGTTGGTGTCTGAAGGTTGTATGCATTAAGAGAAGAAGATCTTGGAAAACAGCTCCCTTAAACACAATCCAAACTTACATAAATTGAAAGCACGCATGCGAAAATTTAAATGCTTATTTGCAGAAATGTAAACACACTTGCATAGAAGAAATTACACTTGTAGGAATAAACACACTTACATAAATTGAAATTGCTGAATTAGAAATAAGCAAAATTAAATGAAACACCTGCACATTTACAATAGACTGAATGTTACAATAAGTAAAGATTAAATGAAACACCTGCACGTTTACAACAAGACTGATAATTATAGAATACAAAGAGAAGAACAACACAACAAGATGATAATTATACAAAAAGAAATAAACAAAAATTATTACAAAATAAAAACAAAAATATACAAATCCATCTTCCTTATAATGAGTGGATAGCTCATTCATTGGAAGAGAATTTAAACCATGCTTCGAGATCTTAACTCAAAACTGCAAAATATTGGAGAGAAAAGAATAGATTCATTTCTTGGTAGTAAAAACATTACATAGATGAGTGTGGAAAGTTGCATTTATAATTTATGCGTCCAACCAAATCTTTATTTTGGGAGATACAATATGATCTTATCTTTATTCTAATCCTAACAACTAAGATCTCCATCTCCACAAAATATGGAGAGAGATATATTATTGGAGTCAAAGTCTTATCTCACTTATTTTAGGAAGATTTGCTCCCAAATCTTCTCCTTGCTTTTCGGTAACAAGAATCATAATGATTTTATTCTCTTACATTATTGGAAGGAGGTTTTTCCTCAAAAGATGATTTTGACCAAATACCTTTCCCGGATTTTCCATTTGACTTTGTTTTTTTTTTATTGTGGAACTTTTGATGCTTGTCTGATACATTTTTTCCTTGGACTACAGTTCACTAAAAGTTAGATATATCTTCATTGGTAAAACCTGTAGCAAATATAAATGAGGTTTTTGTTAAACACATTTCTATGAACAAAAACCTCTCTCATATTTTCCATTAGACTTTTTCGGTTTCTGTTTATGGAACTTTTAAGGCTCGTCTGATACACTTTTTTTCTCGGACTTCAACTCAGTAAAAGTTAGATTTCTCTTCATTGTTAAAACCTGTAGCAAATATGAATCATATTTTTGTTAAAACCATTCTTATGAACACAAACCTCTCTCAAATTTTCCATTTGACTTTTCTGTTTCAGTTTATGGGACTTTTAGTGATCGTTTGATACACTTTTTCCTCAGACTACAACTCACTAAAAGTTACATTTCTCTTCATTGTTAAAAACCTGTAACAAATCTGAATGAGGTTTATGTTAAACACATTGATATGAAAAAAAATATCTATGATATTTTCCATTAGATTATCTGATTTTTCACAATTCCTCAAAAATTGTCATTCCGTTGATGCAGGTTTCGGAGCTAACGATGTCATTCTTTTTATGCAAGTTCTAGAACTAAAGTTGTCATTCCTTTTATGCAAGTTCTGGAACTAAATCTAATTTGTCCATGAATTACAAGTTCTGGAACTAACTGTCATTTTATACTTTGCAGCTTTGTCCATTGTTTTAATTACTTGAAAATATAAATATACGAATTGCAAGTTCTAGAACTAAATGTTATTCGATTGATGCAAGTTCCAGAACTAAATATGCAAGTTCTGGAACTAAATATACGAGTTCCGGAACTAAATCTGTGAGTTTTGGAACTAAACTTGTGAGTTCTGGAACTAAATCTACGAGTTCTGGAACTAAACCTGTGAGTTCCGGAACTAAACCTGCGAGTTCTGGAGCTATCTTAAAACATCTATAACTTTTGCATGCGATCTCAGATTGAGATGATTATTTTTTTGAACTTGCATAATTTTTCAAGAGGAATCTGAATATGAAATCATATTTTAGTTTAAATTTACTATTCATGATCAATTCCACTTTTCCCAAAACTAGCATTATCTTTCTTGTATGGCCTGCATACACAAGACTTTGCATCTTTCCCTAATAATCAATATGATTAGTCAACAAAATAGATAACAAAATATTTCTAAAGAATGAACAAGATATGTATCATATATTCTATGTTAAAACAAACTATAAGTTCCAAGATTACATTTAAATCCACTTTCAAAGGTAACTTGGAAGGACAAAATAATGGTAGTTTATGGCTAATTTATGGCCTCATCAAATTATAAAATAAATTTTTAATTATGACTACAAATATTATTAAAAATATTTAATTTATTTCTTCCTTAGTTCTATTGTATCATGCAAACAAGAACATTAGTCTCGAAAATCTCATTACTTGAGTATTAGCAACATATATCATGAATATGACACACATTTGAATCTTGATGTCTATGATATGAATGCCAAGGCACGTCACAAGTGTTGTATGTAGGGGAAGAGTAATCATCTATATATCGTGTGATAGCTTCACGCATATTGCTTCCACCACATTTTGCACTTTACAAAGCCCCTTTGAAAAAATTGACCAATGATCATGTGGTTTCTCATTCACGTGGCTACTATAAAAAAATAGAAAGCAATTTACTAAATATAAAAAAACATAACATTTTTGTACTAAAAAATATTAAAGTTTATTGTTTTTTGTGAGATTTTGTTGTGTTTTTTTGTAAGTTTTTGTCTTTCGCAAGGATTTGTTATTGTTTACTATGTTTCGTTTATTTTCCTAGTTTTTTTGCTAGGATTTGGTATTTACTACTAGTGTTTGTTGTCTTTTTTGTAGAATATTTTTTTTCTAATTTTCTAAAAAAAATTATTTGTTTTTTTATTTTTTTATAGGATTTCTTATTTTTATAATTTTTTGTTTGTTTTCATAATATTTATAGTTAGGGTTAGATTATTTTTGGTTACGTTTTTTTTTCTTTTGGGCTAAGATTTGTTTATTTTTTAACAAATCTTAATATTGTTTTTACTACAATATTTTGTTAGTGTTTGTGATGTTTAGGGATAGGATATACTATATTTTGGACTAGGTTTGTTGTTTTTTATTATTTTTTAATCTATACTTTTATTTTTCTATAAAATTTGGTACTTTTTCAATAATAAATATCTGAATTATGTAAAATAATGTAATACAAACTATCTACATATCTTTTCTTTTGTCCCTGCAGTATTTCTCCTCTTCCACCTCCTCATTACACAAGTTTTCTCATCTCCTATCTCCATCATGTTCTTCCTTCTCTTTAAAGGTTATGTATAGTTGTTTTCTCCATACCCTTTTTCTACGTGATCTTCTTCTCCACACACAATTGTTTTCCTCCTTCATTTACTCCTCTACCTATTTTCCCTCCGCTATATTTAACACATGTCATGTTTGTTTAGAACTATATTTTTTTGAGCGTTTTCGCAGAGGACATATACCTAATAATAATGAAAAGGACATAAATGGGCACAAATTTTTTACTTTTTTATTTTTGAAGTTATGGATTATTTCTTGGAAGAAAAAATGGACTAAGAGGGGATGAATCAATCCTTGCAAAATTCAAATCATATTTCAAATTACTTCTCCAAACCAAAAATTCATTTAATCAATCATTAATATATGCATAACATCAAAAACCATATATGCTATCAACCATGATCAACAGAATCAACAAAAAGACACAATATATATTTTGGAAACCCTCAAGGGGAAGAAAACTCACTAAAACACAATATTTATATTGATATGTTTCAAATTTATTGAGGTAGCAACCCCACAAGGAGCACCAACCCCTAGTTTGTGAAGCACCAATTCCATAAGGAGACTGCAACCCCCCAAACATGATTAAGCGCATACTAAACCACATTATGAAGAATATATATGAAGTATTGGAGCTTCCACAAACAAATTCAGCTCACTTCCACAAACAAATTCAGCTCACAGCCTCTTGTTCAAACCCTATGTCTTCAATGTCTCACAAAGTAAACCCTTTCTTCACTTCTCAAAGCATCAATATATTGTAAACATGCTTGATGGCCTTAATTAACCTGTCGCATACCTGATTTGATCTCAATTCATGCTCACAAAATTTCAAAACTCTCACACCTAGGTCACACTTCTTACACACACACACCACTAGCTCCAAAAAGTACCTAAAACAATGTTGTTATAAGCTCCTTCTTGATTCAAATTCAAACACAAAAATTTTCTCTCATTTTTCTCAACCCATTCATATTAAAAAAATCTCATGTAATTTTCATAACAGCTACAAGTGACCCATATAAGTTGTCCTAGCCAACACAATTCATCCATGCATAAAAAATCCTCAAAACCCCATCATTGGGATGAAAAAAAATATCCTAACACCAAAACTAGTTTTAGTAAATCTCTAAAAATCACCGTGGCTAACTCCTTTCATTCTTCCCTCTCTTGTGCCTCAGTCATAATTTTTTGCTTTTCAAGCACTCAAAACTTTCTGGAAATGGCACCATTGGATAGAGCTCTTTCTCAGCTTTCCAGAAAGGTAAAGTTTTCCTCCTAACTCCATGTATTTTTGAAGTTATGGCCCGGCGGAGTTTTTGTGGGAAATTTTCCCCTGAAAGGCCCGCAGCCAATGAAATGGCACCACGTGTCCAAGGAAGTGGTGGGGGTCGGAGGAAAACTTGGTTTTTTTACCAAGTGTTTGGAAAAGTTTTCAAAAGGGATATTTTTCCCCTGCAGGCCCGCCGGTGAATCAGATTATGCCACGTGTCCAGGGGAAAAAATTGAAAAATTGACTAAGTGTTAGTGCCATGGAAAATTTCAAAAGGAAGGCCCGCCGACCAATCATGTTATGACACGTGTCCTATGGCATCGGACCTTCGGAGGGTGGAGGAAAGATTGGAATTTTGGTGAAGTGTTTTGGTAAAAGGGAATGGAGAAGTTTTTGGCCCGCTGCCCCCACCGACCAATCATATTATGCCACGTGTCCATGGGCATGCAGGGTAGCGGAGCGCGGGGGGAGATTGGGATTTTTTCCAAAAGCTAAAATGAAAAGGAAAAATGTTTTCCCAGGCCCCGCATCTAGTAAGATGCCACCACGTGTCCCAGACTGGCGGGAGATGGGGGAAATTTGGGAAATTTTCCCAAAGGAAAAAGGAAGGAAATTTCAAAGGAAAAAATCACCCCCCGAACGCGAACCAATCACATCTTGCCACGTGTCCGGTGGTGGCAAAAGATACAAGACAAGCCCACATGGAAAATTTGAAGGGAAAGGCCCGCAACGAATGAGGTTTTGCCACGTGTCTGAGTCAAGAAATAGGATCAAACAGTGATGGAAAATTTAGGAGGACAGGCCCATGCCCAATCAGCACATGCCACGTGTCCTCAGATCATCGGCCCGACGGGGAATTTTTGGAAAATTTTCCAAAGGGAAAAATGATGGAAAATGAAGCATTAAAGGCCCGTGCCCAATCAAAACATGCCACATGGCACCCGGAATGGCAGAGTGCAGGGAATTTTTGGAAAATTTTCCAAATGACCAAAAAGTGGAAAATTTAAAAAAATTTGCCCACCAATCCGATTTGGCCCTGTTTTGCCCTAAAATTTCAAACAGCCATATCTTTCGATCCAGAGCTCGGTTTTTCACGTTCTTTATATCAATGGAAAGATGGTGAAATTATCTACAAGATTCCAAGGGTCATTTTTGCATTTTGATGGAGTTTGGAGAGATAAAATTGAAAAAACGCCTCTGGCACGTGGTCATGGACAGAAATGACGTTTCAACCACCATTTTTAATGAAGAATGGCTCGCATTCTCTCCCAGCATGGTGAAAAATGTCAGGGGATGGGCCTGTAAGGATGCCCATGTTGTTTTACTATGTTTTGGGTTGGTGGTTGAAGCTCTCCCATGTTTTCCCATGTTTCTCTCTCCTGGGGTCATGGCTTGCACTGTAAAAGCCAGAATGGGTTCATTTTTGAAAGGGAGACACTTTTTCAGCTCTGCAACTTCCCTTTTTCTTCCTTTTTGGTAGAATTTGTGGAAATTTTTACCTTTCCATGCAATACAACACCCCTTTTTGCCTCTTGATCACTGTAATGCATTGTATTGGATCTGGAATGTTAATATATGCTCTGTGATTAAAATCCCTCAATCCTTTCATATATCTACCATTGTTTTCCTGATCTTTCATTACATTTTGAGTAATTTGTGCATGCTTTGTGTTGTGTTTTCTTGTGGATTGTGTATGTATTGTAGTATCAGGTGTCTACAACTCCTTTGGTGCATCACCTCATTAGCATTAGCTTCATTTTCTTGCATTCCCTATCTTTGTCCCCTTGGAATTTAGAGTAGGAACTAGGAATTCAAACCTCTGCAACTTGTAAGTGATATATCTGATCAGAGGAGTTGAGGAACCAGCCTCTAATCTGGAGATTCCTCTCCCATTTTTACAAGTCCCACACTTGGGGAGAGGATTCAATGTTGTGCAATCACACTGGATGTCCAAAATGTCAAACTAGAAGTCTGATCAACATCCAGGGGTGCTGCTGATTTGCAACAACAGTTTTGGCACGCCTGGTGGGACCTTAGAGGTCTTCATCTTCATTGCAACAAAATTGATGTGCATTTGTTGCAAGTTTCTTGCTTAAAAGAGCCCTAAATTACACATCTGGTGACTCCAAGGAAGAAGAATCAGCTGGTTTTAGCAGTGCAGACCTGAAAACTCATGAGAAGAATCACCACAAGGTCAAGAGTTGGAGAAGAAGAGGTGTTGTTTGAGTATCTGCAGTTATCTCCAAGAAGAAGGCAAAGAGGGAGGAGAATTCAAAGGTCTCCATCTCCACCAAACAGAACTCTATCAACTCCTCCACTTGGTAGGCCTTTCATTCAATCAACAAGGGTTCTAAGGCCAATCAGAATGGCACAAAACAACCCCTATGTCAATTTCACTGGCAAGCAGCCCACTTTCTCTCAATGCACAAAATCCAATCCCAGTTGCAGCATTGAAGAACATCCCATACTTTACTAGAGAGAATCAGACCACTCCTGGTGATCATGTTAAGGATATTGCTAATATTTGTGCAATCCATGAGATCAATGAGATGCAAGTTACTGTCAAACTGCTGGCATCTTCATTCAAAGGGAAAGCTTTGCAATGGTTCAGGAGTCTTGCCTCAGGTTCTATCCAAAATTGGAACCAGCTATGTATAGCCCTCCATGAGCAGTTTGGAGAAAAGGGAGACAACTTGTCCCTTTTGGAGCAGCTGACAACCATCAAGAGAGCTCCCAATGAGCAGCTGACTGACTTCAACTTCAGATTTCAAATGACTTGGGAGAGAATTCCAGTGGCAGTAAGGCCAGCAGTAGAAGGTGCTTTTCTATATTACCTTAAAGCTTTAAATTCTGATATTTCTATGTTAATTCAATCCATGGGAGGCACAACTATCCCTATTGCTTATAGCATTGCCATTAGAGCTGAAAATTGTTTGATTCAAGCTGGCAAGCTAGCTCCTAGGCCTCCAATGCCACTGTTTCCAAGTTTAGAGAGCCCAAACACTAATCAATGCCTATTTTAGCCCCTATTCCCACTCCTAGGAATTAGAATTCAAGTGAAGCTTCTACTTCATCTTCTAGTGCCTCAAATGAACTTCAAGAAGTCATGAAGCAATTGCAAAATCTAGGTAATGAGCTGGTTACACTCAAGAGGCAGCAAGCCCAAGGTTTTAGGCCTTCTTTCCAGCCTCAAGCTCAGCCTAACAGGCAGCCATACCAGCCTCAAAGACCACCCAATCCAGTTGCAAATTTAAACCAAGCAAGACCTCCTGCCAACAGACCATTTCAGCCCTATAATCCCAATGCTATATCTACCTCTAAGGCATTAGTGCCAGTGCAAAACAACATAGCTCAAGAGTATGATTGGTGTTTCCCATGCAATGAACCTCACAACCAGTCTATGTGTTTCAACGGTGCCTTAAATCAAGCATTAATGGTGACAACTACTAGTGTGGAGGGTGAAGGTAGTCAAGGAAATAACCAACAACAAGAAACATTCCAGCAGCAATCAGCTCCAAATGATACTACACTTGTAAACTGGCAGGCAGAGGATTTTTGTGGCATGAATCAAACAGTTTCCCAAAGTGTTGCAGCCAACACAAGGTCAAAAAGGAGGAATTTGGGTGAAGAACAACCATTGGCTCCAAATAATCCACAACCTCCTACTACTCCACAAATTATTGGCAAACAAAATTCAGTTCCAAACACACAAGGGCTGCCTAAAATAGCTCCTAGGCCAACTCAAATGCCAGTTGTTACTGCCCATATGCAAGGAATGAATGTGCAGGCCAAGGGAAAACAAAGAGATGCTTCATCTCCATTCAACATCATTGATCAGATGAAGAAGACAAATGTAAACATATCAATGTGGGAATCACTATCTATCCCAGGCCAAAGAGATTTGCTACAAGCTGCCATGAAGGACTGGTCAACTTCAAATCAGCAAGTCCAAATGCAAGAAAAGGTGCTCACAAATGCTGCCCAGCCTGAAGGGAATCATGGAGGACAGCAAGGTAAAATGTTGAAGCCCCCTCCATTCTATGTTTCATTGATCATTGGAAACCAATTAGTACACAATTACATGATTGATTCCGGGGCAAGTAGTTCAGTAATGCCCAAGAAAATAGCTGATCAGTTGGGAATTCAGTATGAAGTCATATCCAAAGGGGTAGTGCAATTGGATGGGACAACAGTAACAACAGTTGGAGTGATAAAAAACTTGAGTCTTACCTTGCATGCCTGCCCCAATGTTGTTGTTTTACAAGATGTCTCAGTAATAGATCTTCCACCACTCTTTTCCCTATGTCTGTCAAGGGATTTCATAGCCAAGATTGGAGGTTACTTATCTGCTGATTGGTCACACATGTTGTTCAGGACAAGATATGGAACCAAGGCCACAATCAGATCTGAACCTATTGCAAACTTTCACATTGAGCCTTACACTCCAAGTCAGATCAATACCAATTGTTCAGCGTTTGATCAAGAGGATTATCCAAGCACTGATGAAAATGACACCAAGGTAGGAAGCATCCCAGATCTAACTCTTGATGAATGGGAAAACAAGGTGCATGCTTTTGATCCTTATCAAGAAATAGAAGAATCTGAGCTAGGAGTCTATTGCATGCATGAAGAAAATCAGCCTATTCCTAGCATCACCAAGCCAAACCACAAGGATGACAATGAGGTATGGCAGTTGTTTTTTGATGGATCAAGGAGTAGACAAGGTGCAGGAGGGGGAGCTATGCTTGTTTCACCTCAAGGAGTTAAGTATTATTCAGCTTTTAGATTTCAGTTTGCATGCTCTAATAACACTGCTGAATATGAAGCTTTGATACAAGGATTGCATTGGTCAATCAAGAGAGGAATAAAGAACTTGCAAGTCTTTGGTGACAGTGAGTTGATTGTCAACCAAGTTAAGGGGCAGCATGCTGTCAAGAATGATCTACTCAAGTGCTACAAAAATAGGGTGTGGGACCTCATTGAAGATTTTGAGGGCTTTGGCATAAAATCCATTCCTAGAAAAGAGAACCAAGCTGCTGACAGGCTTGCAGCAGTTGGGGCAGCCTTTGACGTTGTTGAAAGCATTCAAAAAGACAAGGTATAGCCAAACATCCATGTGATTGTGAGGCCTTCAGTGCCAGACAACAATGTAAGTTGGCAAGTGTTTGAAAATGATCAGCAAATCATCCATTTCTTGCAAGAAGAGGCTGAGTTCTCAGCTAAAAATCAGGAAAAGTTGGAGCAGCAGTATGGTGACCAAGTGGTATAGCTGAGAACCAACAAACTACCAAAGGGACTTATTACTTTGGAGTCCATTTTCAATCCTAATGATCAGTTTAGGAAGGAGAAAGAAAACATCCAAGTCAAGGGAGAAGATTCAGTGTCCATCTTGGTGGAAGAAGGAAAATCACTCCAAGTTGGTAAAGTGACAACTGAGCAAGAAAGGTATGAGTTCATACAACTTTGTCAAGAATTCCCTGATGTGTTTGCTTGGAGCTATGAAGATTTGAAAGGTTTCAATCCCAAGTTAGCTCAACACACCATTGAATTGGATCCAAGTACTAAACCCATCAGGCAAAAACAAAGGCCAGTCAATCCACACATGGAGCCTCTCATGAGAAAGGAATTGAATAAGTTGATAGAATCAAGAATCATATTCCCTATCAAGCATTCTAGTTGGGTGGCCAACTTGGTTCCAGTTAGAAAGAAGAGTGGGGAAATCAGATTGTGTGTTGACTTCAGAGATTTGAATAGAGCATCTCTCAAGGATCATTATCCACTTCCTTCTATGGAGCAGATTTTGCAAGTTGTTGCTGGCTCTGAGAGGTTTTCATTACTTGATGGCTATTCAGGGTATAATCAGATTATGGTGAAAGAAGAGGATCAGTTCAAGACAGCCTTTACAACCAAATGGGGAACTTATGCATATAGGAAAATGCCATTTGGGTTGTCCAATGCTGGAGCTACTTTCCAAAGAGCAATGGACATGGCATTCAAGGATTTGATTAACAATGTGGTGCTGGTATATCTTGATGATATCACTATTTTTTCAAAAAATGCAGCAGACCATCTCTTTCATTTGAGACAAGTGTTCCAAAGGTGCAGAAGATTTGGAGTATCCTTGAATCCTAAAAAGTGTATTTTTCTAGCCCATGAAGGAAAGCTCCTTGGCCACATTGTCTCCAAAGAAGGATTAGCAATTGATCTAGAAAGAGTTGAAGCCATAAGAGCACTACCATTTCCAAGCCACAAGAAGGCCCTTCAAAGTTTCTTGGGGAGAATAAATTTTGTTCGGAGGTTTGTCCCAAATTTTGCAGCCCTAGTCAAGCCTATCACCAAGATGTTAAAGAAAAGCATGGCTTTCAAATGGACAACAGAAGGCAAGGAAAGTTTTGAAGCAATCAAAGAGGCCATCTCTCAAGCCCCAACTCTCATCAACCCAGATTTCTCCAAGGATTTCATCCTCTATGCATTTGGGGGTGATGATACTATTTCTGCAATTTTGGTACAGCAGAACAAAGACAATGAGGAGCAGCCAATTGCTTTCTTCAGCCAAATCCTGGAGGACTATGAGGTGAGGTATTCCTTCATTGAGAAGCATGTTCTTGTAGTAATCAGGAGCTTGAAGAAATTCAAGCATCTAGTTTCAAACAACAAGGTTCAATTGTTGGTTTCTCATGTGGGAGTTAAAGACTTCCTCCTCAACAAAGACTTGAATGAAAAGAGAGTCAGGTTGGATTACTCGTGTCATGGAGTATGACATTGAGATCAAAGTCACCAAGTTGGTCAGAGGAAAAGGATTGTGTGAGCAGCTGATTTTGAGCAAACAAAAGGAAGCATGCAATGAGAAGGAGGCTGTTTTGGCGTTGCAAGACAGCCATGAGCAAGGAAGCACTCAAGAGGAGAATGATGGTGTCCTCACTCCTTGCTAGACCCAAGACATAATGCACTTCCTAAACACAGGTCTATGCCCTCCAGAGATGAACAAGACCAAAAGAAGACACTTCAGATTGCAGGCTGTCCCATATGCCCTTGTTGATGGTGTTTTGTTCAAAAGGGATGTGAATGGAGTGCTGCTGAGATGCATTAGCACAAATCAGATTCATAGGGTGTTGGAAGAGTTCCATGGTGGATCAGCTGGTGGTCATTTTGCACCAAGAGTGACAGCTCTAAAGATCATGAGGGCTGGCTATTATTGGCCCAAGATTTTCAGTGATTGTTATGCATGGATCAAGAGGTGCAAGAATTGTGCCTTCTTCACGGGTAAAGAGAGGCTAGCTGCCCTTCCATTGCATCCAATTTCAGTTGACCAGCCATTCATGCAATGGGGTTTGGACTTCATTGGAGTCATTAATCCCAATTCAAGCCAAGGGCACAAATGGATTTTAACAGCCACATATTACTTCACCAAGTGGACTGAAGCAGTAGCACTCAAGGAAGCAAGTGAATCTAGCATCCTGGACTTTTATGAGGGAATAACAACCAGATTTGGCATACCTGCTACAATAATATCAGATAATGCATTGGCATTCATTGGGTCCAAGGTGACTGAATGGGCTGTCAAGAATGGGATCTACCTAAGCACTTCATCAAACTATTACCCTCAGGGTAATGGCCAGGCTGAATCTACAAATAAGAACTTGTTAAGAATCATTAGGAGGACCCTTGATGAAAATCAGAGATCTTGGCATACTAAGTTGAAATCAGCCTTATGGGCTGATAGGATAACTCCTAAAAGATCTACAGGTAACTCCCCATTCAAGCTTGTTTATGGAAGAGAGGCAATTTTTCCCATGTCACTTGAGTTGCCAACATTGGAACTCATGAAATAGTTGGAGTTGTTGGAGTTTGAGCCCATGGAAGTTAGATATGTAGAATTGATGGAGCTCCAAGAAGTCAGAAATCAGGCATCCCAAGCAATGGAGAAGGATCAAGCCTTGATCAAGAAGACCTTTGATAGGAAGGCCAAGAATAGATCTTTCCAAGTTGGAGATCTAGTGTTAAAATGGGATGCAGACAGAGAAAAACCGGGAAAGCATTCAAAATTTGATGCCATTTGGAGTGGCCCATACATGGTCACAAAGTGTAAGGACAGCAATGCTTTCCAATTGTCTTCATTGGATGGTGAAGAACTGCAGATTCCAGTCAATGGAATCCATCTAAAGCATTGCTACTGAAGGGAATTCTCCACCTTGTACATATTAGCTTAGATTTTCATTCCTCCAAGTGCTTATGCACATTGTTTTGCTGTAGATTAGCTTTTCTTTCCCTAAGTGCTTTGGCACAAGCTTGTTGTTCCTGGAAATGTGTCTTGCAGGCCTTGCTCCAATCAGATGATGTTCCACCCTCCATCTTCCTCCTTGCAGTGTTCTAGTCAGTTGGGGTACCAAATAGAGAATTTGATGACTCCATGCCCAATGGATTGCTTCAGGAAACTGGTAACTTCATCCAGCAGGCAGATGACCCCTCTGAGTCACCAAAATTGTTATCCAAAATGTACCCCTTGCTCATTTTGTGGCTAACTCCTTTCATTCTTCCCTCTCTTGTGCCTCAGTCATAATTTTTTGCTTTTCAGGCACTCAAAACTTTCTAGAAATGGCACCATTGGATAGAGCTCTTTCTTAGCTTTCCAGAAAGGTAAAGTTTTCCTCCTAACTCCATGTATTTTTGAAGTTATGGCCCGGTGGAGTTTTTGTGGGAAATTTTCCCCTGAAAGGCCCGCAGCCAATGAAATGGTGCCACGTGTCCAAGGAAGTGGCGGGGGTCGGAGGAAAACTTGGTTTTTTTACCAAGTGTTTGGAAAAGTTTTCAAAAGGGATATTTTTCCCTGCAGGCCCGCCGGTGAATCAGATTATGCCACGTGTCTAGGGGAAAAAATTGAAAAATTGACTAAGTGTTAGCGCCATGGAAAATTTCAAAAGGAAGGCCCGCCGACCAATCATGTTACGACATGTGTCCTATGGCATCAGACCTTTGGAGGGTGGAGGAAAGATTGGAATTTTGGTGAAGTGTTTTGGTAAAAGGGAATGGAGAAGTTTTTGGCCCGCTGCCCCCACCGACCAATCATATTATGCCACGTGTCCATGGGCATGCGGGGTAGCGGAGCGGGGGGAGATTGGGATTTTTTCCCAAAAGCTAAAATGAAAAGGAAAAATGTTTTCCCAGGCCCCGCGTCTAGTAAGACACCACCACGTGTCCCAGACTGGCAGGAGATGGGGGGAAATTTGGGAAATTTTCCCAAAGGAAAAAGGAAGGAAATTTCAAAGGAAAAAATCACCCCCTCGAACGCAAACCAATCACATCTTGCCACGTGTCTGGTGGCGGCAAAAGATACAAGACAAGCCCGCATGGAAAATTTGAAGGGAAAGGCCCACAACAAATGAGGTTTTTCCACGTGTCTGAGTCAAGAAATAGGATCAAACAGTGATGGAAAATTTAGGAGGACAGGCCCACGCCCAATCAGCACATGCCACGTGTCCTCAGATCATCGGCCCGGCGGGGAATTTTTGGAAAATTTTCCAAAGGGAAAAACAATGGAAAATGAAGCATTAAAGGCCTACACCCAATCAAAACATGCCATGTGGCACCCAGAATGGTGGAGCGTGGGGAATTTTTGGAAAATTTTCCAAATGACCAAAAAGTGGAAAATTTAAAAAAATTTGCCCGCCAATCCGATTTGGCCCTGTTTTGCCCTAAAATTTCAAACGGCCATATCTTTCGATCCAGAGCTTGGTTTTTTCACGTTCTTTATATCAATGGAAATCTGGTGAAATTATCTACAAGATTATGGGGTCATTTTTATATTTTGATGGAGTTTGGAGAGATAAAATTGAAAAATGCCTCTGGCACGTGGTCATGAGCAGAAATGACGTTTCAACCACCATTTTTAATGAAGAATGGCTCACATTCTCTCCCAGCATGGAGAAAAATGTCAGGGGATGGGCCTGTAAGGATGCCCATGCTGTTTTACTATGTTTTTGGGTTGGTGGTTGAAGCTCTCCCATGTTTTCCCATGTTTCTCTCTCCTGGGGTCATGGCTTGCACTGTAAAAGCCAGAATGGGTTCATTTTTGAAAAAGGAGACACTTTTTCAGCTCTGCAACTTCCCTTTTTCTTCCTTTTTGGCAGAATTTGTGGAAATTTTTACCTTTCCATGCAATACAACACCCCTTTTTCCTCTTGATCACTGTAATGCATTGTATTGGATCTGGAATGTTAATATATGCTCTGTGATTAAAATCCCTCAATCCTTTCATATATCTACCATTGTTTTCCTGATCTTTCATTACATTTTGAGCAATTTGTGCATGCTTTGTGCTGTGTTTTCTTATGGATTGTGTATGTATTGTAGTATCAGGTGTCTGCAACTCCTTTGGTGCATCACCTCATTAGCATTAGCTTCATTTTCTTGCATTCCCTATCTTTGTCCCCTTGGAATTTAGGGTAGGAACTAGGAATTCAAACCTCTGCAACTTGTAAGTGATATATCTGATCAGAGGAGTTGAGGAACCAGCCTCTAATCTAGAGATTCCTCTCCCATTTTTACAAGTCCCACACTTGGAGAGAGGATTCAATGTTGTGCAATCACACTGGATATCCAAGATGTCAAACTAGAGGTCTGATCAACATCCAGGGGTGCTGCTGATTTGCAACAATAGGTAACACCCTTCTAGATGTCAATACGAGGAATATATTTACTATATTAATAAATATTTGCACCAAACATCAAAACAAATACAAATAATTAATAAAATAAATAATAGTGACATAAAACATAGAAATTATGTGGAAAACCATTGATGGGTAAAAACCACGGTAAAAGATGAGATTTTACATTATGTGAGAAACATTATTACAGTCTAGTAAATCTCCTTCCCCCACTTATCTCCAAGTCATTTACCCAAGGTGAGAAATAATATGATCCATAACCATATTTAAATGACCCCACGGGTCATGAACATATTAAGTGATGGGGTATGATTGAATCGTACCTTGATTTAATATAAATTAGTTATTAAATAAAAAATTAAACATAACCTAAAGTTTATATTAAATAATTAATAATATAATATATTCTAAATTATTTAATTATAAACTAAATTTTATAGACACTTAATATTACATTCTAACACTCCCCCTTAATATTAAGTGGGGAGCCATGTGCCAACATTACGTATTTGTACAACAAGATTTACAAATCCATAAACCATTAGTGAAGGTTTAGGCTATCATATCACTTTTGAAGGATTTATAACACCTTCATCATGCATAACTTACATTTTCATACAAAAGATTTGGAATCTATAAATCAGAAGTTATGATTTAGGATAAGCATGATTTGTGAGACTACATCTCACTATTTCTCATGTAAAATTCTCAAATCGTGTCTCTAGGACCTTTTATAACATGAGGACATCCGTTACAAATAGATTCAACACACTTGATAGTACACCATAAACGTAGAGTAATAAGTTTACAAAGATCATAAATATCTTTTTATAATGTTTTACAATGGAGTAGAAGTATAGAGGAGAATGAGATATCAACTAGTCGGCCATTAGGAGGTGATATTGCCATGCACACTCCCCCTCAATGGAAACTATAAAAGGCCAAGCATTGCAGAAAACTTACATATTTTTACAACACACAATGGCTTCATAAACACATTTTGAACTTGATCTTCAGACAAGCAGTAATGGAGATCTATATCACCAAAGAGGACCTTCTCTCAGATAACATGCATATGAAATTCTATTTGATTTATACTCTTATGTTGAACTAGATTCTTAGTAAGAGAAATGAAACTATGGATATCACATAGAATATTGTTACTTCCTTTATCTTCCATGTGTATATCTTCCAACAGTCACTTCAGCCACATGGCTTCTTTTGATGTTTCCATTACACTTCTATACTCTACCTTAGAAGAAATGGAGATGGTTGTATGCTTTTAATTGTTCCAATTAATGGCACATGTACCAAAACTTTGAACACAAATCAAGATGTATATTTTATATCCAACACAAAATCTACATGGTTAGAGTCATAATATCCATATAGACATCATAATAAGAATAATATAAATCAATTATTGACTTCCATTTTAACAATCTATAAATCATACATTGATAGGTTAAACAACAAGTTGTATAACAACTTAAATAACAATATGCTTAACTAACCATGTTATATTACCAATATGTTGAGTAATTTTAACATATTAATCTTAGTAAAATATATATTAGATGCAATCAGTATTGCATGTCTCCAATACAAATAAAAAAGTTTCCTTAAGTGTCATTTGATATGCATATAATAATATATTTAGTAATCAAATTAAAAAATAATATATAATTCATATATGCTTACTATAAAGACTTTCAACCTCAAATGAAAATTTAAATATAACATCATCCATTGATACTTCTTACATATAAAAAGGTGTGGTTTCGTTCACAGAATGTACTGAAGATAAGATCGGGGAGTGGGGGTGTGAGGGAAAAATCCCCTAGCAAGGTTGAGGAGCATCACCCCTCATGGGGTCTAGGGGTAGTGCCCTTGGTGCACTCCATGCATAATTTATAATTTAGTCCTCCTTTAAAATTGACAAAAATAAACTCTTTCTGAAAAAAAACCAGGATTATTACAACAATTTGTCTGATCAAATTTTCAAAAATAAATTAGGTTTTATGGAGAAAAACATTACAAAAATAAGTTTATAACTAATCCCCTTTCATTCGAGTGCATATGTATTTTTATGTTTTACTTTTATTTACGTTGAAATTTGACCTGTCAAACCAATACTTGCACAAAAATATATTATTTTTATTATAAATTCAGTTGAAATGTAAGGGATACATACATACACACATACATACATACATACATACATACATACATATATATATTAGTAGTATTAAATAGGAAAACAAAAAATATACTTAATAAAAATGATTTAAAATATATATTAAAAAATTACAGCTTAGCTCCATTAAAGAGTTATCACTACTGGCTTGATCGAATTGAAATTCAACTCAGAGAGTCCACTTGATATTTTTTCTCTGCTTGATATGTATCAAATTAAATCTAACTCACTGAGGGCTAATCAGCAACCAACTCATGCAAACATCCATCACATTCTACCAAGGTAATCACTGAGCTTAATGTCTAGTTGGATGCATCCATAAAAAATGAATGGTGTGGCAGAAGCCACGATGAAACCAATGCACCCGCCACATTATAAACACCTATGCAACCCATTTCCTATATAATTTGGGAAAAAATATCCAAGGAAAAAAATATTTAAAAAATGGCCCACGGCCAGGGTGGGAGGATATGGTATGCATAGAGAGGAAACGGGATCCACGTGGTAGATGGAAGGATGAGAAGTAGATATGACTGCAGAGGCCTCCAAGTGTAGGATTTTTTATTTTAATCCAATATAGAAGAATAGTAACATGTTAGTGATTGACAACCTGGCCTATGCAAGGCTTTACCATCTTCTATAAGATACAAGAAAGAGAATCCAATTTTTTGGTCTTCATTGTAGTATACCAATAGAAAATATATATAAAACCTTAGTCATTATTACTTTTCCAAGGAGGTTCATAGATTCACCATATTTTTTGAGCTCTTAACATGGATTGAGGGTCGATTGAACTCTTTGTTACATTTTAGATGTTTAAAATGTTATTGAGCATTTATCTTTATTTTTTAGGACAAGAAATTGAAGGTATATGCTCCTATACATTTCTTCAATAATTTCATATCACCTTGATAGCCAATTTAGAATATTGAGGATTATATGATTCTAATAAATCATGACAGGTTATAGATTAAATGCAAATATGTAAAATTAGAGAATACTATAAAGTAGATAATACAAAATTGAAATAACCCAAACACAAAATATACTATGCAAAAATAGTTACTGTAAAACCCCACATCAAAGTGCACTTCTAGATGTATTAAAAAACATGAGGTACATAAACAACTTTCTTTGACACTTTTAGTCCTTCCTGACAATTACAGGCTAAGAATCCAACAAACTATCTTCCTCTTACTTCTTACAAAAAATATGATAATACATCCATGACAGAATAATAAATTCAATTTTCATTGAGAGGAAACTACTGCATGCCACTGTTATGTTTATTGTATACAAAAGAATAAGAAGAATAATATTAAGGATTAGGAGGTGCTTCATTTGGGTGTAATGTGGCTGAAACATTCATAATGAAAAAATATTTGAACTAATGTCACAATGTACATAAAATACCACACTTCCTGCACCACCAACATGCCCTCTCTTTGCATAATGAAGAAAATAGTATTTCTTTGAGACATGGGTCATTACATAGCAACAGTCTTGGAAGTGTTGACCCTTTTGGAAAAACTTTTCTAGCCTTTCCCATACTAAAATCATGTATGTTTTTCATTTCAAAATTCATGGAGTTACAAAATAGCATTTCACATGCAAGAAGGGTTGAGTCATGAATAAACTAGAAATGCATAATTAAGGTGGTATACACTATTATTAAGAGTGTTTTCTTGCATAAAACACTTGTAATCAAAGGTTTAAAGCATAAAAAACATTCTATAAAAAAATCATGCAGCACAAATTACACCACCTCAAGGCTATGCTCATGCAAAATCGTGGTTTTGTTATGTGTTCCCACATTATTTTCATATTACTATAAGCCATAGGTAACTTATTCTAAGGTGAACCTAAGCTAATGTCATGAGGCAAAATGATTGGATTAAAAAAGTTGTATTTCTATCATTTGATAGGGAGTAAAATGCATTCATATATTGAAAATCCAATTCAGTTGTAAAAAACAAGGAAACTGTACACCACTTTAATCCAAACCAAGGTGTTAAATAATATTGATATGGTGGCATAACTATATGTTTTAGACCATAGTATTAGGTTTATTTATAAATATATATAGATTGTAGTTTTTAACCATAGGCTTAAATTTAAATAATAGTATATATATTTTATACTATAGTTTTACAAATTCAAATATAACCCTCTTATTTAAAGGGGTACGAGGGACTTAAAAAATATCCTCAATTAAAATAGATGAAAACAAATTAATTACAAAAGGGTTAAAAGGGGTCTAACAAGGATATTTGGGGGACATGAAATTGGAATTTAGCTAATAGGAAAAACTTAATTCCTACTTTTATGGAATTATGTCTCCTGTTAACTTCATTTCAATCTTAATTTTACTTGACTTTTACCCTTGAATTTTAACATGTACACACCTTAGAAAATATAGAAAAATAATAAAATATTTCACACAATTTACCATTACCTTTTATTGTAGGTCTTGAGCACTCATTTTACACGAAGGAAATTTTATCCAAGGGATTTCACCGTACATAAAAATTTTTTGAAGGCTTTCGAAATATATATATATATATATATATATATATATATATATAAACCTATGCACAAAAATATGTAATCGCTATGCTACCATGTCAGGATGAGGAATGTATTCACCATACTTATAAACATTTGCACCAAACATCAAAACACATAAAAATAAAAAATAAAGAAAATAACAGTGACAAAGAACACAAAAATTACAGGGAAAACCCTCAAGGGGTTAAAACCATGGAAAAATATGATATTTTTCATTATGTGAGAAACATTGTTATAGTCCACTAAATCTCCTTCCCCACTTCTCTCCAAGTTATTCACCCAAGGTGAAAAATAACATGATCCACTACCATATTTAAATGACCCCAAGTGTCATGAACATATTAAGTGATGGATTATGATTAAATCATAATTCGATTAAATAAAAAATAGTTATTAAATAACCAATCAAACATAACCTAAATTTAATATTAAATAATTAGGAATATAATCTAATTTAAATTATTTAATTATAAACTAAAGTTTATAGGCACTTAATATTACATTCTAACACTTGATACATTCAAGACATAAAAATGGATTCATTGGATGAAAAATTCATCCCTCTTAACATTTCAAGTAATAACAAGCATCACTAAATCAATTTCATGCACTAACTAACTCAATCTTTCAACAAAAGCAGTTATGTCTGGAAAATTTAAAAATATTGTTGCCCATAAACTGGCCTAGAAACCATATCAAAACTAATAATAATAAATTAAAATTATTTCAATTTAAATATATCTTAATCCTCTTTTGAACAAAATTTTAATCACCGCCTAACTCATCTTTTAACTCTTGTAATGACAACTTTACTAAAGACTGCTTCTAACTGCCCCAAAATTGCCCTTTGACCAGTCAACCTAAATGAAGCATAATTGACCATTTATTAGTATCACCATGACCTTAAACCTCTTTTTACATCAATACAAACTCACATAAATCATATAATGGTCATTTATTTTGTAACTCCTTTGGATGACCTTGTCCCAAACTGAACTTCTTCAGAAACTGGCATGTTTGAGTGGGGTCCACTCATCACCATAATCTCTATCATACCTTTTTAAAAATATTAAGGATTCCTCTACATTTTCCAATAATAATATAATAACTATCAAGAAAAAAAATTCACTTAGGAAGCAAATCTCTGAAACCGCTTTCAAGATAGGATTTCAAACATATAATGATTTGTTTACCTTCTTAACATTCTTTCATATAAACATGACGATGAAATGACATCATTATTTTTTTAAAAACTTATAAACTCAATTTAGAAACATATCTGAAATCCAAAAGGTCCCAACTAAAGATAAAAATTCAGGGTGAGCATCAAAAGATCCAATTCAAGCTGGAAATGCCCTTCATCTTGACCTCGTTTCACCAAAAATGACATAACATGCAAAATACTCATTAGGGAAACCTGAAATTTTTCCCACAAAACTATTACATACCCTAATAATATCTCAAATAATTATAATTTCATATAAAAATCTCAATCTTTCCAATCACTAAGACTTCCATAGCTAGCAATTAGGGTTTTACACTGTAAAGGCTAGGGTCATCTGAAACAACCTCATAACACATCATGAAAGTACTCCAAAATGTCCTAACATACTTGTTACATCATTATAAACCTACATATATGCATCCATGAGCTCATATATCTCCATAACTCAACCTCATGCAATCTAACAACCTTACCTGCTCTAAATGATCACCTTTAACATAGTCATCAACATGTATATGTACCTTTAAACTCATGTGAATGCCAAAGAACTATCTAATAATGATTTCCATTATGATAACATACTTATCAAGATTCCAAGAATCTCATATCTCCATACACCATCATATAGCCTAGCTAGGTCACCTAAATAGGCTTGCAAGAACAAGAAATCCTCACTGAAATACCTGATATCATCATGAACACATCTGAACCATAATTTCATCATCAATTCCATCATCATCTTCATAATTATCTGACCCTAATCCATCATCCATGTAGTCATTAATGGTGTTTTACATCAATGACAACACTTATCCAATAGTCCAACAATCTCCCCCCTTGTCATTGATTGAAAACCACCTAAAATTCTCCCCCTTTTCACATTAATGAAAAAGGAATTCATATACCTGCATATTAATCTTCATCTACTTCAAAGGATTGTCTTTTTGTTAGAAACATCAACCAAATATCTCAAACAAACTCATAGTCAAGAAATATCTCTCAAAAAATAATTTTGACATCATTTCAAACATGAAGCAATAGAACTCCCCCTAGGAAAAGTAGATACACCATATAGAATTTCCAAAAATCATAAATAAATCAGCATCATACCTTTTATTTGAGATGAGAAACCATCATCCATCTTCTAGGCATGTAAAACTTGTCATTTCAACTCTAGACTCTAGTTCTTCCATTATAATGCCACTGTAACAGACCTCTACCTAACACATACACTTTGAGAAACATACCAATAATGATGTCCTTAAGTACAACCA
Source organism: Taxus chinensis (assembly GCA_019776745.2). NCBI lineage: Eukaryota > Viridiplantae > Streptophyta > Pinopsida > Cupressales > Taxaceae > Taxus > Taxus chinensis. The sequence continues at coordinate 414,695,742 of CM034156.1, forward strand.
TGTTTTTTTCCTTCTTTCTTGAGATAAATTTTCTTTTCTACGCATAAAAACTTGTTTGAGTCTCATGTTTCTTGTCATTGTCCTATCTTGAGACCATAGATCCCTGAATGGACTCGTCACTGGTTTTTGGAAAAACTTTGATAATCTATAAAGCATTATTCAAATTATGATAGAGCATACCACAACCCCCCTAAACTTAGGATGATCATATCTAGTAGAGAAGCTCGAAAACAAGCATCTTACCTTGCACATTTGGATTGAGATCACTTCAAACACTTAGGTTCAGTTGTAAATCTTCATTTTAGTGCTTGACAGTCATATATATGTGAGAAACTACATTCATGAAACAAAATCATCTTGTCTTTGGAGAAAACACTCATACCATACCTCAAATTCCTTGAAATCATCAATTTCACCTTCTATAATCACAAACTAATGATCCCCTTGCATGAAAGTACTTCATTGTAATGTAGCTGCATATCAGACCTCCTGAGGTCTATAACATATCATTTTGACCAGAGATAGTAAAATAGACCTAGTCAATTACTTTTTCACTTTAATACTCATCCTAATCAACCTTTGAGTATAAACAATCATCATGAAATATTCAAAACATACTCTCACTATCCTCAACTATCACCCACAGGCCTGTGGGAGATCTATCTTGGATCAAGAATGTCTATTCACACTCATAGCACAACATCTTGAGTAGAAAACTTACTTTCTATAATTTTATATATATCCACCATGATAAAAAAACCTCTAGGAGGATGAATTTTTATGCTTTACTAGAAGCCACAAATAATTCCTTAAGAGTTCACACTATCATATATTGTCCTCAAAATATCATAGCTACCTTTAGATCAACATTTTCTCAACACAAAGTCTAAACACATTCAATCTCAGATTGAATTCTTTCCTACGGTCATCTAAGCCCCCTTGAAATCTTCATAACTCCTCATGTATATATATTCATAAGTGTTCTAGACTTCTTTATCGTCTTGGAGACAGAAAAAAGTAACTTCCATTGTCTTGATAAACTAGACAAGCTTGTAGCATACCTTGTTTTGACCACCATGTAATTTTCTTAAGATTTGAATAATATCTCCACTCCTTTAACAATAAATAAACATATAATCTATCCATGAATCTTCTTATATTACTTGGATTAAGAACACCAAACTATCATTTTACTCAATAAACCTGCTCAAACCCATTTTGGATCATTGTAACAACACAGTCATAGAGACGATGCCATAAATAAATTCTATCTTCTTACCTTAATCTTGAGTTCCTTTCAAGATTCTTTACCACACAATTTCATCAAAATAGTTGAAGTAACTGATTTTTGTGATTCATTAACTATACTCAGACTTATGACCATTAAGTATTGATTTCAAATAACCATCTACAGAACTCTGACTCCATCATCTCATGGCTTATTATACTTTTAATTTACATGAGTCCTTTCATTTTTTTTAGTTTTCACACACTTTGTAAATTCACAGAACTACTTTGAAAACTAAATACAATCCCTTTCTCATTATGCTCATGCACTCAAATTAGTCATATAAGAAGCACATTACCTCAACCACCTCTAGAAACACTTTATATACTTAGAGCTATAGATTCACACACTCTTCCTCTTAGTTATGTATTTCAACCAACCAACACTTATTTTCATCCTTAATACCATGGTCAAGATTCGCGCACCTTTTTACCATCTTCATACTACACTATGGTTTTCACAAACTTCCTTGAATAACTTATCTTCTAGTATTCTTTCTCACACCATCATAACAACTTCAAGACTAAACAATGACTTATACCATGAAAAAATTTAGCTTAAATGCTATATTAGCCTTAAAGCCCTCCTTTTGGTCTTGAACAATTTTTTTAAGACCTTGAAACATCCTCGTCACTTGGCAATTGCATCAAGACTGTGAATACCCTGAATCAGGATTATATACATGAGTTTTTTCAAACTTCTTCATTACCTGTTGATCTACATTTTCAAACTCAGATAACATTAAGTTCTTAATCCACATTCTCATTTATTGATATCATAATATTTGGATGACATGGTACTTTTAGACCACATAACTTGAATAAAAGAGCATAATCAGATATTTGACAAACTAATACACACCCCAAGATACTCACAGAGAACAATTCAAGATAAGATATGTACCAATAGATCTGTATTTATCTTTATCCACTATATTTAATGCTTCATTCAGTCAATATGTTTTTAATCTTAGTGTCATTTACCTTTATATATTCATGAAAATACTTTATAACCTTGATCAAGCATTGAAAAACATGTAAAATCTTCATGACTATAGTTCAACTTATTTTCATCACTTCTTACTATATATCTTGATTATAAATCTTACTAGCCCTTGTAAGATGAGAAATCACACCCAACTTTTGATGAGGAAACTTTCATGAAGAAACCTTACCCTTTATAGATACCCATTTTTCCAAAAAACAACCTCCAAGAACCTTAAAAACTCACACAAAAGGAAACATACCCAGAATGCATTTTGTACTTTTGATAATTAGGTCTTTTCCATTACCACTAACAATTCTCTATATTGTTATGAATTCCATAAAATTTATGATTTTTTAGTGTTTGAAACCTTTTGAATCATTAATTAAACCTTGTCTAGATAATTTGTGCAAAATTTTGGCTTTGGAAACCATGATTTACCCCTTTAATAACAAAATTTTCTTTATATATGTTAATATGCATACTTAGAATCAATTATGACATTGACACCTCAAAAATTCATACATTTTGTCTTTATGAACTCAATATAAACCATCATCACTGAAATAACATATCTTAACCTATTGAGAACCTTTTGATATTATTTGGAAGCTTGAACATCATTTTCATACCTAGATCCACCTAATGTTTTTCTTGAGTTCACTTGGTTTCTCCTCAACACCACTAAAGACCACCTTTGTAGAAAAATATTGATTAATTCATCATCTTGATGACACACTCCATATACAAACCATCTTATTTAAATAAATATAACACTTGTAATCATATACCAAGATCAACATCCCAAGCACAATTTGATTTTACACTTTCTAGATGACTTTGATACACCAATGAACAACCAAGAGACTTTGAAATCCTTCTCACATAATGAGTTGAATTTTGACACCTCTCATGATTTTACACTCATCATAGACACCTAGACACACTTAAATTATGCATTGTTATCTCATGAAAAAAACTCAATATACACCATTTTTTTCTCAGACCAAACAACATGAGGCAACCGAGACCATAGACTCATTCATCAGTACTAATCACTGACTCAGACCAAAGAAATTCCTTTTTCATGAATGAAAAGACACAAAAAATATATCATATGATATCTTCATGCCTCATACACTCACTGATACATTTCATATTGAAAGTACACTATGACTAAGTAATATAAGACTTTAAGGACACAAACTCATACACTTGAAGAACAATAAGACTTAAAACTTGACATTCTCAACATGACCAATCATTTTGAATTGAAGAAACCTACTTTAGGAATTCAAATGACATACCTTAACACCATGGAGAAGAAACACACTTACTAAGATAGCTCCCCCTCACTCTAATGCTTCATATGAACCAATACATCTCTAAGAATCCTAGTATAGGCATATGCCATCAAAGAGGGGCTAGATGATTTAGGAGAATCCTTGAGGAAAACATTTATTTAAAAAAGTTCAATATTTTTATAGAAAAGTGTGATGTGCATAATCTCTAGATGTTTTTAAGGGTCATATAAATCATTACAAGAAAACAATAAGGTTTAAAATTTGAATTCTCTTCCATTGTGTATTTCCCTCCAAATGAGATTTGAAATTGTAAAGACTTGAGAATGAAGAAATGTAATTTCTATAGATTAACAAGGTAATTGTAATGAAATTAAGGGACCATGTAGATTTCCAAGTGCATGGTTATAATTTCTAAGTTATAGGGAAGAAAATAAATTATTGAAATTTGTAAATTTCTTAGTGTGTGTATAGGAAAGAAATACAGGTGAAAGTTAGTTAGGGTTGAAAAAGAAATAGGAGATGTGATAAAAAAGAGAATTTAGTTTGTAGGGAACTATCCTCAATGTTGAGAGGATGGAAGTGTGTAAATGTATGAATTTTGTAAGGAAAATATGTGGTATAAGAAATAAATTATAATTTTGGGGCATAAGATCTTGTTTTTGTGCATGATATAGTTTCTTCATTAGTTTTCCAAGGATTGGTGTCTTGATTCTATGATATTAGTTCCTTTCTTATAAACACCTGATTAATTGCTTGCATATTTAGTACATAATACATTCAAGGATGGGTTGGAAAGTTCATCCTCAAATTTTGGTTCATGAATACTCAGAGTTGGTGATTCTATGCATGCATACTATGTCTTATAGTGATTTTTTATTTTTATATAAAGGAAATAAATATTTGGTTATCTTTATCTCACTCGCAGAACATTGTTTGAATATTTCTAAAGATGTATTTATACAGTAAAATAACATGGTTAGAGGATTTATATCTTGAAAAATAAGAATGGACCTCTAAAATTGAGTTATTGAAAATTCGTAAGATATTTTGAAATAGTAATTTGGTGATTAAGTTATGGATCATTGTTAAGATATGTGAGTGTAGTAGGTCAAAACCGACCTACATTGTGCATCTAAGAGTGTGAAAAAGGCCACATCTTATTCTATGAAGAATATTGACTTCTTGGGTTTCTCATAAAACCTTCTTAGGGTTTGCAAAGATCTTTCAAATTTATCCTTTGCATTAAAAAACTAAATCTTGGATCCTCTTTGATGATTCCTCAGAATGCAATATAACTCTTGAAGGAGTGTTATTGCTAGGTTTGAGGATAAAAAATCCTTATATTGCATATTCAAGTATGAAACCTTTAATATTGTGATAGAGTTAGCATTTGAAGGTGATTGTATACACTTCTTAGGAAAGTATGGAGATTATTAGTAAAGACATTGTAATCTTTGAGGATCAATCCTCTCATTGTTTTCAAGTCTACTTTGATGAAGAGGTGTTGTCCTTACTGGATACCAATTTTTTTGAAATGTGACTATGTATGACAGTGGATTATGGTGTTGATATGTAAGTTGTGAATAAGAATTAATAACGAGTATTTGGTTAAATCCATCACATGTAAATCATGATTTTACACTGATGAAACCCTATTTTATTTAAATAAATTGGTACTTTGTGTGGTTTGCATAAAGAAGCATTGAAAGACTGTCCCAAGCATACACCTACAGGATGTGTAAGAGAACTAAGGGTTTTTATGCCTCATTTTTTAAACCATGAGCTTAAATGGTAAGGTTATTATTAATATAGGTTGATGAATACTCCATATATGTAATTTATTTCCTTAGAAAAGAATACAACAATGGTTATAGCCATTCTTGTCCTTTCGGGCTTCTAAGAGGGCTAACATGAGAGACCCACTAGGACTTGATGCTTGAAGATGTAAATCAACTAATATCAAATAAAAATATATATAAATCATTACAATAAGGTCTATAATAACATTATGCAAGAATATTGAGGGACTAAGGGCTCCAATTTATTATTTTGTTGACAGTTTGGATAAAAATTGACAAGACACAGTTAAAAGCTAATATGAAGGGGGTGGTTTGTTAAGGAAGTGATATTTCCCTACAAAGTTAAATCTTGAGATTACACATTATTCAATAACGTGATAAAGGGTACTCATAATGACATATTTTTTTCTTGAAAGGGTGTGCACTAGAAATTAGGTGAGTTACAAAATTATTTCAAGGCTAGTAGTTCTTCTAGAGAAAAATTGCAAGTGAAATATAGGGAGTTGTAGGGGGAGTTGGAAATTTCTATTTGGAGATAAATTTAGGATAGATAAAATTTAATTATTGAATCTTTGAAAACCTTCTAGGTATCTATTAAAGTATAGAGGTATATTTTATCCAAACAACCTATCTTAAGGGCACAAGAAGACCATTTTTGGGTAAGATAGCAATAGTTGAACTTTGGGAGATTTTATACCATTCCGATGAATGTTCTTATAGTATTTTGAGTGGAGTGATGTTAAAATATAGTGGAAAAATCATGGTGGTTGATAAAGACCAAGAACTTCATCCTTTAATCAAGAATAAGTCAAGCCAAAAGTTGACCAAGTAGGTAAGTTTGGATAAAATGATAGTCTCTTACATGATTGAGTTATTTGGGGAGATGATTTGCATTAGGATGAAGTATATTTGAATATTGTAGATGGTAAAATTATTTCTAAGGTCATTTTTAGGAATAATGGATAGATTAGTTAAGGTTTTGAGCAATTTTGAAAATTTTTAGCCTTTATAAGACTGTCTAGGATCTTCAAGTGCAGGGTTATTATTAAAGATTGTGACTTGAAACTTATTCAGCTTCTTGAAAGGATTGATTTAGGATTTTTCATCGCATCATTTGGTATCATAGTGGTTATAATAAAGAGAATAATAATTTGACAAGGTTTTATGTAGAGAAAATATTGCTTGATTACAAAGGTTAGCTACAAAGGAAGGCCTAAAGCCATGAAGAAAAGAAGTGTGAAGAAAGGATCGAAAATTGAAAAGGAAATATCATATATAAGGAGTGATTGGAATAAGTTGTAATCCTTATAATATATTTGGCTATAGGTAAGCAATCAGATAAGAGGCCAAATATGAAGTGAGCTAGATGGATGGAATTTGAAAAGGATAGTGAAGTAGCCAATCAAGTCACTTGTGAAGAAAGCTAGAATAAATAGAGGAATCCAAGAAATGAGAGACTATGGAGGCATAAGGGGAAGAGAGTATCCATTTTATAAACATGAGGAAGAGAAGAGAGTTCTAATAGTGGAGAACATAGTGAAAGAAGAAGAATGGAGAAGGAAGGGAGTGCAAAATGAAACACTTAGTGATTGAGGGTGGATAAGGAGGATAATTCCCAAGAAAGAGGAACTTATTGAGAAAATTTTGTCTCTGATTTTATATTCTAAATTTGTGTTTATAGGTTTGAAGGATTTTTTGAACAAAATCAATATGAAGACGATGAAAAATTTAAATGAAAATCCAAGAAGAGACTCCTTTGAGTCAAATGAGCATGAAGGAATAAAAGAGCAAGTTATAAAATCTTATGAGGAAAAGAATGAGGTACTTCATAATTCTAATGAAGAGTGAGAAGAAACTACATAGTTCTATGATTCTTTAGAAATCATTCAAGAGAAATAAGACAAGAAAAATAGCAAAAATAAGGAGATGGATGGAAAAAAGGAAAAGGAAAAGTACATGGTTTCAAATATGGTTCAAAATTAGGTATGGGAAGATGAAAATTATGAATTTATTCATGCATGTGTTAGTGAATTCTTTGATATTCAAGATAGCACAAAGAAATAATATGTTAGTTCTTCAAAAGTTGAATTTAACCATGGATATATCATGCCTAAATGGCTTAGAAAATAAGTTTCTTGTGAACAAGAGACAAAATACAAGGAAGTGGTTAATAATTATGTGGTATGCAATGGAAAACAAGAGAGAAATTATAGGAAAAGATCATATTTCATTTTGAGACAAGCATATAATGGAAGTGACCAAGGAATGAAGGATGAGGAAGGTGCATCTAGGTATAAATCAGCCTATGAACTAAGAGAAGGGACTAAAAATAAATAGTTATATCAGCATAAAAAGATAAGAAAACAAGTTTGGAGAGTCAAAGAGGAAATATAAGAGTAGGGAAGCCATCTAAGAGCTTGGAAAGTGAATCCAACAAGTGAAAAGCAAGGTAAGCATGATGAATTGAATGTTTTCGTTAAGAAAGAAAAGAATGAAGAATTTGAATTTGATAAAGAGATGCTTTTAAACCCTAATATGTATGATGAATACTATGCAAATGAGATATAATTAGAGGAAGATATAAAAATGAGAAAATATAAAGAATAAGTGAAGGAAAAGGAAGTGGAAGTTGAGTTTGACGAATTAACATGTGGTTTAAAAGAAGAAGAAGACCAAATTAGTCCTAAATATGATGAAGAAATTAAATATAATAATTAAATCATGTTGAATGAGGAAATATAAAGGCTTGAGGAGATATTCATGATAGGTACATGTTCAAATCAGTTGAGTCAAGGACAAGAGAGTGAAGATAATGAATAATGTTGAGAGAAAATTGAAGGTATGGAAAAAAATGAAAAGAGTGAAAAATAACAACATAATAAGGAGAAATTAGACTTTATGAATGTAATAGAAAAGCAAAAGGAAGAGAATATGGTGTGGAAGAAGAAAGAGAGAAGCAATGAACAGGAAAAGAGAAAAACACTCAAGGTAAGTAATCAAATTCAAGAGATAAGTTTAGAAAAACAAGAATGAGAGGTGAGTACATTTGATTCATTATGGGTTGACATTGAAAATGAAGTGGATGAGTTCCTTGAAATTGTAAAAAGTGATGTTAATTGTGCATTTGAGATTGATGAGAAAGAATGTAGTGAAGCTTTTGAGTATTACATTGATTATATTTTACAATATTGGATGGATGAAGTGGATTGGAAATTGAAGAATATAGGTATAGCTGAAAAAGAGGCACTTTTATGGATATGTGAGGGTGAAAGAAATTACAGACTTAAGGTAGCTTGAGATAGTGGAAAGGGAGTATGAACCAATAAATGTGCAAGAAGATGAATATTTTGAATTGGCAGTGATGAATACAAGTTAGTCATGGATTATACAGTTCTAGGAAACATCATGGAACATGGAGAAACAAAAAAAAATTGGTTCTAATATCATTATGTACAGATATGAAGCATGGCTAATTTAAGGTGATAAGAGTTCATATGAATAATAAAGAGAGATGGAAGACAGTTAAGGAAAATGGAAGACTATAACCAAATTATTGGGACCCTAGTGGAAATTAAGACCACAAAAATAGTGAAAGAAAGAAGAGGAAATCAAAGACAAGCTATGAGGATGAAGACAAGAGCAAGAGAACAAATAATATACATGATTCTTCTCTAGCATGGGAGTATGATGCAGGAGCGTTCTTGAGGAAAACCTTAATTCGTAAAAGTTAAAGATTTTTAAATAAAAGTGTGATGTGCAAGAGCTCTAGAGGTTTTGAAGGGTCATATAACTCATTACAAGAAAGAAATAAGGTTTAAAATCTGAATTCTCTTCCTTTGTGTATTTCCCTCCAAATGAGATTTGAAATTGTAAAGACTTGAGGATGAAGAAATGTGATTTCCATAGAGTAACAAGGTAATTGTAATGAAATTGAGGGAGCATGTAGTTTTCTAAGTACATGTGCATAAGTTCTAAGTTATAGGGAATACATTAAATGCTTGAAAATTGTAAAAATGCCTCATAGTGTGTGTATAGGCAAGAAAACCATGTGAAAGTTAATTAGGGTTGAAAAAGAATCAAGAGAAGGCATAAAAATGAAAATATGAGTTAGTTTTGAGGGAAATATCCTCGAGGATGAGAAGATAGAAGGATGAAAATGTATGAACTTTGTAAGGAAAATATGTGGTTTGAGGAAGAAATTTTTTTTTTGTTGCATAAGCTCTTTTTTTTGTTGCATGATCCGGTTTCTTCATTAGTTTTATAAGGATTGGTGTCTTGATTATATGAACTATTAGTTCCTTTCTTATAAACACTCGAGTAATTATTTTCATCTTTATTACAGAATCCATTAAAGGCTGGGTTGGAAAGTCCATTCTCACAGTTTGGTTCATTAATACTCAGAGTTGGTGATTATATGTATGCATATTGTGTCAGTAGTGATTTTGATGTTTATATAAAGGAAATAAATATTTGGTTATCTTTATCTCTCTTGTGGAAAAATGTGTGAGTATTTCTAAAGATGTATTTATGTAGGAAACTAGCATGGTTGGAAGATTTAGATCTTGAAAAACAAGAATGGACCTCTAAAACTGATTTATTGAATAGTCATAAGATATTATGAAATAGTAATTTGGTGATTAAGTTATAGATAATTGTTAAGTTAGGTGAGTGGAATAGGTCAACACATACATATAGTGAGCATTTAGGAGTGTAAAAAACACCACATCTTATTATGTGAAGAATAGTGACTTCTTGGGTTTCTCATAAAACCCTCTTAGGGTTTACATATAGCTTTAAAATTTATCCTCTACTTATAAAAATAAATCTTGACTCCTCTTTGATGATACCTGAGAATTTAATATAACTCTTGAAGGAGTTTCATTTCTAGGTTTGAGGATAAAAATCTTTGTTAGGAATTAATAAAATCTAATGTGCTATAATTCCTCGGAATCGCAATAATAAGAAGTATGAATAGAATTACAGAAATGAAATATGCACAACACGAAGACAATATTTAACGTGGTTCACCCAATGTGGGCTACATCCACCAAGAACACTTGCTCAGATTTTATTACAAGCCAACATTCTTCACAATTACAATAATCAGATCTTGTTTGGAGCTGCACTCAACAAACCCTCCCAAATTCACACTTGAATTCACACACACTATTCACCTTCACAAAACACACTGATGTATATCCTATTGTATGTCCATATATTTATAAGTACATCAATAGGTAGCCAAAGAGATAGTTTTACAAAATAATGGAAACTTAAAAGCCAACAGCCCATAATCGTTACCCATTATTCATGGGTTAATAAACCACCCATGAAAATTTGCTTCGGGGGCTTTTCCCCCTAACACCGTTGACCCACTCATCAATGAGAGGGACCACTATAAAAATATCTGAGTGTAACACATAGAAGGTGTACCAAACTCTAACATGAAAATAGGCTCCACAAACTTAACAATCTCCCACTTGGAGACCGATTTCCACTGAGTAAGCTTCTCAACCCTTCACTGTCATCCGCGAAGGACAACCAAACCTGAACATAGATTTATTTTATCCCTTGTGACCACCTTGTTCATCATGTCTGAAGGATTCTGACTGGTATGAATCTTCTCTAACTTCAACTTATCTTCCTCCAAAGTTTTCCTGATGAAGTGATATCTCAACTATATATGCTTTGTCCTAGAATGGAAAGAAGAGTTCTTATCTAATTGAATAGCACTATGACTATCACTATATAGCTTTCCAACTTCCTTCTTATGCCCCAACTCATCAAGCAATTATTGTAGCCAAATCATCTCCTTGCTAGCTTCTGTAGCAGCAACATACTCAGCCTCAGTGGTTGACAAAGCCACAACCTTCTATAATTGTGAAATCCAGATCACTGTTGTATCACCTACAGTAAATACATAACCTATTGTGCTCCTCTTGCTGTCTAAATCTCCAGCCATGTCTGAATCAACATATCCACACAAAGTAGTTTCTGATCCACTGTAACACAAAACAATACCCACGATCCCTCTCAAATACCAAAGTATCCACTTTACTACCTGCTAGTGCTCATTTCCTAGATCACTCATAAACCTACTCACTACTCCCACTGTATGGGAAATATCTAGCCTAGTGCATACCATAGCATACATCAAACTACCAACTGATGATGAGTAAGGTACCTTGGACATATTGAATCTCTCCTCCTCAGTCTTGGGACACTTCTCCTTTGATAACTTGAAGTGACCTACCAAAGGAGTCCCAACTAGTTTAGCATCTTGCATACTGAACCTCTCTAAGACCTTCTTTATGTACTCTTCTTGAGATAAAGTCAGTTTCCACTCCTTCTTATCCTGAGTTATTCTCATACCAAGGATTTGATTTGCTACACCCAAATCCTTCATAGTAAAGGAGTCACTCAACTGCTTCTTGAGTACCTTAATTTCCTACATTTTCTTACCTGCTACTAACATATCATCAACATACAGACATAAAATAATGTATCTATCATCATAAAATTTCTTTATGTATACACAATGGTCCGAATGACACCTGGAGTATCCTTGTTCCATCATGAAACTGTCAAACTTATTGTACCACTTTCATGGAGCTTGTTTTAATCCATACAAGCTCTTCTTCAGTTTTCACACTAGGTTCTCCTTCCCATTGACCTCATATCCCTGTGGCTGCCTCATATATAATTCCTCCTCCAAATCACCATGAAGGAATGCAGTATTCACATCTAACTGTTCTAAGTGCAAATATTCAACTGTAACTATCCCAAGAACAGTTCTAATAGAAATCATTTTTACT
>CM034156.1:415347978-415548496 GCA_019776745.2 Taxus chinensis
GAGAAAAGTAATTGTAAATTGTTTAGTGACAGTCAGAGTGCAATTCATTTGGCAAAGAACTCAGCATTTCATGCTAGAACGAAACACATTCAATTGAGATATCACTTCATACAGTAGGTATTGGAGGATGGACAGTTGAATCTGGAAAAGATTCATACAAGCAAGAACCCTGCGGATATGCTAACGAAGCCATTAGCAAAGGAGAAATTGGAGCTACAGTCCAGTTCTATTGGTCTTCAAGTTTGAGACTCTAAGAGGAAGAAACAAAGCTTAGGAGGATCCAAGAATGGCGTTGTACAGGTATAGTGTGTAGTAATTAATCTCCAAGTGTGAGATTGTTGAGTATGGAGCTAAATTACTCATGTTTTAGCATGCAAATAGAACTTGCTGGAAGTTGACAGTAACCAGCATCAGTTAGAGTGTGACAGGCATCGGTTAGGGAAAGTTGAAACTGGCGATGGTTGGGCAGAACCGACATCGGTTACCTGTGCGACAAGTTTTTAATTAACTCTCAGGATTTATTTCTATTTTTAGCATTGGAATAGATTTAATGAATGTAATTGCATGGCTAAGTTCCCTAAAGTCTTAAACGACTATTTAAATCATAAAGCTAGGGTTTAGAAATATAGGATTGATCATAATTACAAGATAATTATGTGGGAGAGAATTCTTGGTGAAGAATCCAAAAGCTTGAAGGAAGAAATTACTGAACATCTGAGAAGTGTAGAAGATTGTAAATCTTCATTGTATATCTTGTCAAAGCTTTGGATAATAGATTGGCTTGTTTCTTGGTGAACATAGCCCACACTGGGTGAACCACGTTAAATCTGGTGTTGATTTATGTCTCTTGTTTTATATAATTCTTTTGGTAGAATATCCGCTTTTATTTGCATGTATGCTTAGATTTGATATATTGTCTATACAACCGGTGTGCTAACAACAACAAACAAGAGTCCTATCCTCCACCTTGGTCTTGTCCATGACTTCAAAGACCTCACATGGGACCAAAATCCTTGAGTCAAACTTCGCATAAAAAGATGACTCCCTCAAAAGGACATCTTCCTCTCGACAAATTGCTGCTATAAATAGAATGCTCCCTCGAAGGACAGCTATGTGAAGCTCTAAATAATTAAAAATAAAAGAAAAAATAAAAAATGAGAGCAACCGAAGCTTCCCGCATCAATCAGCTTCACGAAGACCTCAAGGAGTTCCATATTATTTATCTCATATAGACTTCCTGCATCAATCAGTATATCAAAACACTCAACCTTTTTGTCATGGACTTGCCCATTATGACCTAGGTTCTCTTGCCCGAAGCGCATACTACCTATACCATATAAAAATTTAACTACCTTTCTCCCTTCTCACCCATTCCTACTCCCATTTCCTACTGCCTCAAGGGACTTCTTGGAACTTAGACATTTGGTGATCATGTGACTGCTTTTCATTGTAGAACATGTCAATTGTGCAATGTATTTAGGGTCTTATGTTCATCACCTCCTCTAAGGTATGATCTACTTGGTATGATCCTACCCAATCAGGTGGCTTTATTGCCCCTTCTTATCTTTTAACCAACTTTGTTTACATTTTGATTACCTTATACAGGACTTGGTCCTCGACGCTTACCTTTGGGGTAATCCTCCTCTTTCGCTATAATCACTTTCACCTACATCATTTTACCTACAATCTACCCACACCTATCAAACCTAAACCCACAACATGCCCAAACACCTACCGTCTCATTGTCATATTCTTCCCTAGCTCATGGGAGAACTACATCGGCCTGAGGTCCCTTTTTGCCAGGACTATGTAGGTAGCACTCTGAGGTCATGGGGCCCTTGGAGGTTAGCTCGGCCATTCTCTACCCTAAACAATTCATCAACCATGCCTAAACAAACCTGACTCAACCATGCCTAACCAAACCTAACTCAACCATGCCTAACCATGCCTAAACCTGACTCAACCATGCCTAACCAACCTAACTCATCCATGCCTATAACCTGACTCAACCATGCCTATAACCTGACTCGATCCATGCCTAAACCGACCTGACTCCATCATGCCTAACTCACCTAATTTCCATCCACATCAAAGTAACAAATCCATATCTCATCTAACACAAGCCATAAACCAATATTTCATAAATACATTAACAAATCACAAAATACCATGTATCTCATCATATAAATCAATCAATATGTATCTCAACATACATGCCCATCTCATCATGTCCATCATCTCAAAATGTCGGCACGCAGGTCGCTATACAAAACAAAATGTCATCAGCACGCAGGTCGGTCTCATATATGCAAAAAAAATGAATCAATACAAAATCTCTTCGGCACGCAGGACAGTATATGCTCAAAATATACAAATCACTCGTACATCCTCAGTGTCTTCGGCACGCAGGCCGGTATGTGATAAAAAATACAACTGTCTTCGGCACGTAGGCCGACATATATAAAAAAAAACTAATATACATCAAAAATTAGGTGACGCATATTAGGCATCTCATCGGATGTCCTCCATCTCTGTGTCACATGTACCCTCGGCCTCCTGTGTCCCCGTTGGCACCTCACCTAGCGCTAGTCACCACACGCTGGTGGCCTCTCCCTAATCTAGCCTCGGAGGAGATAGAATACACTTGGGCAGCCAATATGGGTAGCCGTAAAATCCGAAACACGTCCTCTAGGGTGATAGTCATCTCACCCGTTGGAAGGTGGAACATGTTGGTCATGGGATTCCATCTATCGATGAGCGCAACCATCAAGCTTGGCTGCCAAACAACATGTCGGTAGCGACGAATCCCACTCAATCCCACTGCCTCCACATGCTGGAGCTCCAAAGGGGTTGCTATGCCATGTAATGTCACCAGTAGAGGCGAAACCCTGTCCCGCATATGTAACTGCGCTCTCCCTTGCATCCAATCCAAACACAACATTAATCTACATTTACCATGACCATATTCACCAATTATCATTAACCTCCACCCTATTTTCACCCTACCCATCTCAATTACCTAGCCCACATCACTTTTGGACCCTTATGCCTTAAATCCTGATCGGTGCCGGTTCATCCTAACCGACTCCGGCCACCCTTAAACCGACATCGGTCACCTGTTTGGTGACCGATACTGGTTCACCTTTACCGACCACAGTTACCACATAACTGGCATCGGTCACCTGTTTGGTGACCGATACCAGTTCTACCCAACCGATGCCGGCCAAATTTGACCAACGTCGGTCACTGTCGCGGAAAATCCCGTGACTTCGCAAAACCCCCATTTTCTAAAAATCACCCCCCTTCCCTTTTACCCCACCTATAATGACCTAAACTACCCCTGGACCTTTACCCACCCCACCTATACCATTTACTACCCTTCCCTTCCCTCTTTTTGCCCGTTATTCCCCCATGACTAAATTTTATTTTTACCCACCCACAAAACACAAAAAACCCACAAAAACCTAAAATAACAATTATCCAAACCTATAATCTATCCAATTAACAATGTAGAGTTGGGCGCTTACCTCATCGCACTGTCGCTGTCTCAGTGTCACGTCTGACCACTGTGCCAGTGGCCCGTCAGATCCCTCTTAGGCCTTTGCCATACTCGAATAACTACTCACAACCTTCGCCCAATCAAATCTCTTGCCCTGATCCCGTGGACCTGCTTCTCACCAACCCAACCCTCATCCAATCACACTACCAACTCACTGTCCCGTTTCCTTTGAACACTTTTCTCTCCTTTTTGTAATTTTCTCACTTCAAAAATAACAAATGAATAATAAAAACACGGATTTTTTGTTTTTATAACCAACCCGACCTAACCAACGTAGGTTACCCTTGACCGGCATCGATCACGTGCCCTACCTCACCATCGTCGATTTTCCTATTCCGACGTCGGTTATCCATGACCGCCATTGGTCATCCTCACCTGCACATTGCCCTCAATTAAGCCCCTTTTACCCCACCCTTTACCTTGATCCTTTACACCACTCTTTACCTTGATCTTTTACCCCACCCTTTCCCTTGATCCTTTACCCCACCCTTTCCCTTTCCCTTGATCCTTTACCTCACCCTTCACCCTGATCCTTTCCCTAACCACACCTTTACCCAACCCATTTCCCTTACCTTTCCTGACCTCATCACTTACTACCTCCATTTGTCCTCCTTTGGGGACTCATTATTTTACCCCTACCTTGGCCTTTACCCATGCCGTGACCTAGATATTTGGACCTGGACCATCGCTAGTGACCTTTGACCTCATGTGTTCGCTATACCTTGCGGCACTGGTACATGTGTTGATTGACCTGATGGCCTTACCTAGCCTATTGTCGTGACTGTTTATCCCAACCCTACCTTTGGTGTACCAGAAAATACCTAAAAGTTCCTGCACCTAACCTATGTTATGTTTCTTGACCCTATCCTATACCTTGGATACCATAATCACTTCAACCTTGTTTGGATAAACCCAACGACCTTAGACGATGTAGAGTTTGCCTACTCTTCAACCCGGTAGCGTGTTGCAGTTTATACGTGTGCGTGTGTTTGACTATTGCTACCTTTGACCCATACCCATTACCTGAAATTTCCCGAGTATACCTTTTACCCTTTTTCCCTGTGCCCACCTGCTTCTTCCTCTCATTTACCTTTTATCAAACCACTCACTGATCCTCCCTTTTGCCTCATCAATTCCTAGTTTGAGGGGGATCACCTTCACCCACACATGGGGCAACCACATCTTATTTTTGTTAGCTTCGCTTACCAATACAAGCTACGCAACAAAAAGCGGCAAAATGTAGACACTAAAATTAGGTCACACTCCCCTTTGGTCCCTTGACAAATAAGCACCCTTCATCACATTCACCTAGTCATGACCCCTTTCACCCCACTAATATTAATTAAATTAAATTAATGCATTATCCTCACTAAATTTATTATTTAAATATTTTATTTTAAATAATATCCTCACATACAATTCACTTAGACACCTCACCAAGCCAACTCAACCTAAGACATGTTCTTAGTAAGTTGTCATAACTAACTAAGACATACCCAAACCCTAAAAATCAATGCCTACATTCCCTCTAACCACATTCCCGCATGCTCACAAGAAGCTCCCAGTCTAATCCGTGGGTTAACGACACGGGATCCAAGGAAATCAAGAGGATCTCCCTAGTTTAGTAAACCTAGGAAATCCTGCCTTGACCGACACTGGTTACCCCTAACCGTCGTTGGTTAAGCTGGAACCGCCGTCGGTTACCCTTTTAACCCCAAAACAAACTTATTCTCAAGGTTGGAAGTTGGAAACAAAAAGGTTGGTGAGCATTATCACATCTCAGAGAGATACCACATCTTCAGAGAGCGAATTCCAACGAGACCACGCATGTAAGGAAGGAGATCAAACATCTTTTCCTGCACAACCATCCCAGCCATGATCTGATCTAACCAAGCAAAGAGGAGTGTACATGCAACCCATGCAGAAGCTTTCCTTCAGTTGGTGATCACTTGCAACCTTCAAACCTCTCATCAGCACCTCTATCCCTCACTCACAAGCATTCAGGATCGGAATCCAAGTAAGTATAACGTCATATTTTTCTGGTTTATTTCATTTCATCATCATTTTATCATCTATTGTTTACCTAGCCACCTATTGACCTTCTCCAACATTTCCACCTCCATATACCCATTAAAGCCTCGCCGAAGCCTACCCCAGTCACCCAATACCTCGTCCCGACCAACCAAAGTCCTTTGTGCAATCACAAAGGAGACCGAAAGCTTGTTCTGTGACATTTCAAAATTTCACAGTAACCGGCACCGGTCACACCTGACCACCGTCGGTTACCCCTGACCGACATCGATCTCTGTATTTTCCCACACAGCCCAAAACAGAGACCTACCTACTTAATTTCATCTTACCCTCATCCACCTGTGATCTCTCCAAGACCTCTGTCAAACCTACAGAACCCAGAACCAATCATTTGACCTTTGGATTCTATTCTAGCTTAGCCTGTTATATTAGATCTATTTCTTATTGTGTTTTAAGTGGGATACCTAAATCATTTCAAATTACAATAGGATTTACTTTGTTTACAACATTAAATTGTTTAAAACAGCAGACTGATGACCATCTAAGAAGTATCACACTTCCCGGATCTAGCATACGCTAGGCAATTCACTGCCCATATTGTTTAATTTCTTCTTGTGGTCTTGCTTTGCATTACAGGTAGTTCCTCCTAGCCAAAAGGAAGCTCTCACAATCAGCTGTGGATTCAGAAGTCATACGCGCGCAACAACCCATCAACCAACATTTGAACAGGTATTCCTCCTACGCCTGTTACCCTATCCATTTCGTCAACACTTCAAAGAAACAATCTAAGAAAAAGGTGAAACACACATCCAAAGCTTACATGGTCAGTGTTTGCTCTAGAGTGCTTCAAATGTTGAAAGAGTTGGAGAGCATTGTGGCAAAATCTATTTTGTGCAAAATAGAAAAAACAATGCTATGGAGGTAGAGGAGGGCAACATGGATCAGTGAGGCAATAAAACATTCGTAACCTTCATTCATGAAAATATTAAGTTGTAATAAAACATTTGTAGCCTTCGCTGTCGGATCAAGAAAAATAGGCAAAACCGAAAACCCATATGCACAAATTGATGGGTTCTAGGATTGCATTGAAGCCTTTTTCCACAGTCTAGTGTCGTGCATATCTAATGTCAATGCAATCCTTGAGTTCACACTTCATAAGGTAATTTGTCAAACAATTTTGTGTGCCCTATGTATGCTCGCACATTTTATTAACATGTGTATTTGGGCAGTCTCAAATACTAGCTTAAATAGTAATCCACAAATGATTATTTTCTGATGCAATGTTCAAGTTCCTATATGGGCATGAGATCAGAGGAAGGAATCCAACATACAAAAAAGATTCAACAATATGAGATATAAGGAGGAATTTGATACCCAACAAAGACCATGCTACTCTATTAAAATCTTCTTTCACATATTTGTTGATGGATCTCCACATTGTGTGCCAAAGATCAAATGTTGTCAATTTGAAAGGAATATGGCAGAGCTTGCTGAGTTTGGCTTTACACCTACCTAATGCATTTGCTTACAAATCTCCAAATCCTTATACAAAATCCCAGTTTGTGCACATACTAGAAATATGTTGACTTATCCAATTCATTTGTGTATGATTTATTGGATAATAATAATGAAGCATTAACACCGTCTCACCAAATGCAACCAAGAGATGTCCAATCTGATTTGTTCAGCTTTGCTATTATACTCCCATCTTGTGTCAATATAGGAGCTTTGAAACAGGGTGTGGACATCTACAAGCATTATGGAGAAAGGTATTTTTTATATGTTTTAGTTGCAAGAACCCTAATAGATATGTATGCAAAACGTGGAAGCATGCACAAGGCATGTGAATTGTTTGACAAAATGCCTAAAACAAATATGGTCTCATGGACTGTAATGATTGTAGGATATACACAAAATGGGTTTGTTGAAGATGTGTTTTCTTGGTGGGTGTTGAGCACATAAGAATATGAGGTTACAATTGAGCATACCCCAAGCACAACTATTGGAGACACAAAAACCTTCCTAGTATGTGTTGATTGCAGCCAACAGAAGTCATGAGCATCTTTATGAAGCGTTCACATTGTTTTACCAGATGCAACCAATTTTCCACTCTGATCAGTTCACCTTTGCTACCATACTCCCAACCTGTGTAAAAATAGGAGATTTGAAACAGGGTGTAGACATTTGACAAAGCATTATGTAGAAGGGTTATTTATCAGATGTTTTAGAACTTCAAGTGCCCTGGCAGATATGTATGCAAAATGTGCAAGCAGGTGAACTGTTCAACAAAATGCCTAAAAGGTATGTGGTCTCATAGACATCAATAATTGCAGGATATGCAAAAAAAAAAATGTTCTTGTTGAAAAGACTTTGGAAAATTTCAAGCAAGTGCAATTGGCAGGTGTAAAGCCAGGTTCCACAATCTTTGCCAGCATCCTTCCAGCCTATGTCAAAATGGGAGCTTTAGAGCAGGGCATGGACAATCATCAAAGTATAATGGAAGTTCATTTTTTCAGATGTAGTTGCAAACTTGCAAGTGCCCTGGTAGACATGTATGCAAAATGTGGAAGCATATACAAGGTAAGTCAACTGTTTGAAAAAATGTCTTAAAGAGATGTGGTCTCCTGGAACATACCCCAACCATTTAAGCTTCATTTTTATTTTATTAGCATGTGGCCATAAATACTTTATTGTGCACATGCACCTGTGTTGTATGATTTAAATCAGGGATTTACTTTGATCTCGGAACTTGCTGCACAAGTTTCCTAAAAACAGTGAAACGTCACGATACCTCCAGAGGTTTAAAAAATATAAAAGTATCGATGGACATTGCAGACTATATATATGATTTTATGAAGTCGGTAGCATTTTGAGGATCCAAACAATCCGAAATAGATCTTGGTAGGGGTTTGGTTTGACACTGCATAGGCAATGAGAGAAATCGTGGTGCTATACGAATCAATGTCATCTCTTTTTTCTCTCAAACAATATATTGTCTCCAGAATTTGATGTCACATCTCACAGTTAGGCATAGTTGGGCTCTGCTCAAGCATGGAAATGGGCATAGTTTACATATCTAGAAGTAGAAAAATCTGATATTCATCATTTACATGAAATGTGCTGTAAAAGTGTCTTAAAATCAGTTTCCCAATTTATAGTTAAAACATGTGACAAACTGCCAAATGTGTTTAAGTAGACAGACACAGGTGCTAAACCATATGGGTAATCTCTGAACATATGTACCCATGGGTAATAAATTAAAAATTAGCAGTTGCTAGTTGTGAAAGTTGTGAAGATATTCCAATAGAAGATACTTCTTTTAAAAGAAAAATTGAATATATTTTTTATATATGTAAAGTTTATATAAACACTCGAAAAAATTAAATTTTGAAACAAAAAATTCAATTTTTTATATATGTAAAATTTATGTAAACACTCAGAAAATTTAAAATTCTATTTATTTAATTGGTGGGTTTTAAATATTTTTAAACATAAATTCACTTATTAAATTCTAGACTTCCAACTTCCCCCAATCTAAAATGAAAGGTAAATCATTAACACATATATCAAGTAAATTTAAATAATTATTTGTAATTGTCTATAGATATGAAGTTAAATGATTGTTTTTTAAATATAACTAGCAATCGCGCGACGGAGCGTGCGATGTGGACGTTGTAAGGGATCGAAGCATGTATTGTTCCATACTGTGGACTATATTTGCATCGGGAGTGGAACACAATGTAGGTAGGAAATGTATTAGTAACTCTATGTGGATGGATTAGGGGTTGATTAGTGAGGATCATGTATATATGAGTGTATGAATGAACGAAAATGAATATCTGTTAAGTGATGGTTACAAATATCTAATTGAGAAGCCCCACATTTAAAAGCAATAGTGTTATGAAATCCATCTTTTGTGGGGTCAATATTTATGCCAAAAGTTGAATTTGTGATAAGCTTCACTTGCACCCCTCTCGTTGAAGTTATGAAGCTTGTGTGGCGGCATGTTGGGTGTCTTCATCAACTAACGAAATGGATGCTTGCGGAAATGATCCTACAACTTTCCATGTCGACGACAAAAGACATAATCTTAGCAGATTTCCTTTGTCTAAGGGTCGCTTCCTACGTATTGATGTTTTCTTGTTTATTTGCTTTAAAAAAATTGAAAATTTCACCATTGAATGCATGAGAAACATATTGTATCTAAGGTACATTTTGAAGATGATTGTCAGATTCAAAAATTGCACTCTTGGGTGGAAATCTTTTATGAAGATATATGAGAAGAAATTTATTGGCTAATCTAAGCTTTCCTTGGATGAAGTTTCTTCTGTCAAACTGCCCATTGGTTGCTCTCTTCAAGGAAGCTGTTCAAAAGAAAGGTCTGAATTATGGAAAGGTTCCAGCTGCAGTTTTTTGTACGTCTTATAACAAGATAGTGACTTTATGTAAATCCATAAATTTGTCATGTTAATTCGTAAAATGATGTAGCTTCAAGATCGAAGCAAGAAATCACCCATGAGAGCAATGTGCATGCATTAAGGGAAAAATGGCTCAAATCCCATACTCCATTCCATTCCATTGCTCAAGATGAAAGGTGTACATATAGTAGTGGGGTGTGTAACTCCCCCACAAATGTAGCCGTCAAGAGGTGGGAGTTACATTCCCAGAATAGCCGGTCAAATGTAACTCCTATGACGCTCTATGACGCATGTAAGGCCATAATGACACCCTAGGACACCTAAGCATGGTGAATCACCTATGTGGAGGAATCCCATGTACTTAAAATATGTGCATGGTAAATATCCTACACCAACACCCCCCCTGAAGCATAGCTTAGGTGGACACATAGATGAAAACAAGGAGAAGTGGGTCCCGACAACAAGCCTGATGAGGTACCCACGTACAAGAAACTCTCGAAAAGTGGAGTAAAAGGAGAAAACCCAGTGGGAAAAACTCCCCCCCAAAAGAGAGACAAGTCCACTCTCTAATCTAAGAAAGATGCCAAGGATGGGTCCCTAGCCATAGACGAGCCTTGTAAAGGTACCCATGTACAAAGAGGCAATCTCTCAAAAAGAAGAAGAAGAGAGAAGAAGAGGGAGACGAGAGGAATGCAGAAGATGCCATGGATGGATCTGAACTCTGCAGCTCTAGGAGGTCTCCCAGAAGAATGTCGATGATGAGATCCTCTACCTCTGGACTGAAGAAGAGCCACCCGCACCGAACTATGTGCCTACCCTTAGGAAATATAGAAATGACGTGCTGGAAGTCTGCCCACTCTGTGAAGGAAACTGAAGGCAGCAACACGAAGAACTCTGAGTCTGGTCCACAAAAGTGTGACATAGGTCTAGCAAGTGAGTGCAAAGGAACCGAAGGTAATGTCACGAGTGCAGAACTATCAGAGTATGAAGGGTGAACACCTGTAGAAAGGATGTCCAACTGATGTGAAGGCAACAAAACATCCCCCACAACAGAAAATGGATCCACAAGCAAGGGTGGATCAATGAAGGTCTCCGGAAAAGTGGAAGTGGTAAGAGTCCCAGAAGGGGCACTCCCAACAACGGAGATGATGAACTCCTCTGAAATACCTGTAGATGGATGAGGAACCTGTAGTACATCACAAGTGTACTCTGTGAAAAGATGACTAAGGTCAGGTAGATACTCATCCCAATGAGGGGGCTCAACAAATAGAAGAGCGATGTCAGATAGGTATGAGTCATCCAATGAAGGTAGAGGAGTGAAAGGGGCCTCACACACTGAAGGTGGAAAAGAGGTAGGTGTGATGACTGTATGAGACTGTATAGGAGACTGCTCGATATCTGATGAGATGTGGGATGTGTCAACACTCTCTGGAATAGTGAGAGAAGGAGGAGAAGAGTCCTCTATAGTACTCTCGACATCAGAACTGGGTGCACAATCCTCGTCATCAGAAGTAGAACCAAGCGAGTCTGTGTCAGTGGAACTATCATCACATGAAGAAATAGAGGAGACAACTGAATCAGCAGCAACAACGATAGCGGCAATATGTGAAGGGTCTCCATAAAGGGACTGAAGAATGCTCCAGACACGGTGGGGTGGATCTGAGTCTGCCACGTGAAACCAGAGAGATGAGGAGATATGCATCATCAAGTGACCAAAAACATGGTCGCAAGTGTTGAGAAAGTCATTAAGATGATGATGATCAGTGGGTGTAGGAATTGGCCCAAGCAAGAAGTGTGAAAGACCCTCGTAGGCGAAGTAACGTTCCATAGAAGCACGCCAAACTGAATAGTTCTCTCTCCCAGTAAGAAGTGGCAGAGGCTGTAAGGTGATCCTATGATGCTCAAGTCTGGAAAGAGCACCCTCCATGATGCGGAATCAAAAGTGCAAGGTGCACAAATGCAAGACGTTAGACTCGGCCGATAA
The DNA here is from genome assembly GCA_019776745.2 of Taxus chinensis. Classification (NCBI taxonomy): domain Eukaryota; kingdom Viridiplantae; phylum Streptophyta; class Pinopsida; order Cupressales; family Taxaceae; genus Taxus; species Taxus chinensis. The sequence goes on from CM034156.1 coordinate 415,359,971, forward strand.
TGCGTCTGCGTGTGAAAACCCAAGAGTACTAGTGAACCCCCCAGAATGCGGCACTTTATAAAGTAGTGTGTTTACAAAACTGACAATTTCATCACGTAATGTGTGAAAAATCATGCAACTTTGACTAAAGAAGCGCTCAAAACCGAGCAGTGAGTCAAAAGTTATAGCAAGAAAATGATTCCCGCAACTGATGGAAAATGCCAATAAGCTTTGCAAACTGATTAAAAAAGTGCCCGAAATGGGTGCAAAGGGTGTTGTGTGGGTACTCGTTGGAAATGGCATCAAATTTTAGGTAGGGTTTGTTTTTCTTGCGAGGGGGGATTAGCCTCCTGCCAACCTCGGACCTCGCCCTTTGTCTTCGACACATGAATGAAGGACATTAAATACAAGCAAAATAGGTCCCAAAAAATATTACAATGCCATATAAGGAATGTTTTTGCCTTAAAACATTAAAAAAGGATTGTTTTAACCACCAAACAATTCTAAAAGGGAATGGAAGGGAGCCCACGTCAATGCACTGAGTGAAGGGTTGTTGACGAGTTGAAAGTCCAACAGGTGCCATGTAGGATAGGTGGGTAGGTTCTACATTTGCTATGACAACGACATGGAGATTCTAGCAAGCAAAAGATTGAGCATGATGTCATGCAAGTGGTAATGCCAGATCTATGCAGAGCTTCCAACGTGGTTTGTGGTCAAACCAATGCATGAGGTGAACCATGAGTGGGTTGATAAGTGAAACCGAACCTGTAGCAGCAAGCAGAACCAACAAGAAGTTCCTGAGCCAATGAATCAAAGGTCGAACACAAATGCAATGTAAAGGGTTGGAGGTGAGTCCACACCAAGACAGTCGAGCGGTCGAAATGGATGTAAAACCCAACGAAGCAACCACAAATAGGTGATTTCCATGAGAAGACCAAAGTTTTTCAGACTAGGTCAACACAGTGCAGGAGCCCAAGTTCAAGCGGAGTTACTGCACGAGCTGGAAAACAGAGCTGTCAACATGACGCATTAATGCACACGAAACGGGTGCCACAAGTGGTCAAGAAGGAAGCCAATGGAATCAATGGGACAAACAAAACAAGCCAAGGAGATCAATGTTCGAGTGAACCAAAAGGAGCTATAAATAGAGCCAGTTGCAGAGTGTCAAGTGCATACAAACCGAGGAGCAAGAGAGTCGTGAATATTTGAACCAATGCAGAGCAGGTAACTCATTTATCACAAAAACTAGACCTTGCAGTCGAGTCCCGAAAAACCAAGGTCAAGATCAATGAGCAGAAAAATCCTAAGCAAGGTGACTTGAGACAAACTGGTTTCAAATGTAGGAGTAATTTCAATGCAACACCGAAGTGAATGGTCAAACGAACCCGAGCAAAATAAACCACTATGCACTTCCGAAGGCAAAGACACACCAAGCTCGAACCAAATACCCTTTAAAAAAATGCAAGTAGAGCACATGCAAAGGAGAGCTTGCACAAGAAACTACGAGATGAAGAGTAGTAAGCAACTATTGCGAGCAACATGATTCCAATCCCTGAGCTCTGATACCATGTCGGAGGAATGACGAAGATCTGGAGGGAATCCGTGAGCATCAAAATGTTGCACTCAACTGCAAAATGATGTAGCTTCAAGATCGAAGCAAGAAATCACCCATGAGAGCAATGTGCATGCATTAAGGGAAAAATGGCTCAAATCCCATACTCCATTCCATTCCATTGCTCAAGATGAAAGGTGTACATATAGTAGTGGGGTGTGTAACTCCCCCACAAATGTAGCCGTCAAGAGGTGGGAGTTACATTCCTAGAATAGCCGGTCAAATGTAACTCCTATGACGCTCTATGACGCGTGTAAGGCCATAATGACACCCTAGGACACCTAAGCATGGTGAATCACCTATGTGGAGGAATCCCATGTACTTAAAATATGTGCATGGTAAATATCCTACACCAACAGAAAGCATAAGATGGTTCCCGTAGGAATAAGGTCAAAATTTTCATTTCCAAAGAAATAATCTACCAGTGAATTTTACGTGGGATCCACATTTCCCCCTTCGAATATCCACGACTGCAAAGGACAAAAATACCTCAACCGCTCTGTGCACATGGACATTTCATTCCTACGATTTTATCTACAATGTTATTACTGTTTGTGACATTCTGATTGCAAGTTGCATCATGTGCAAAGGATGTAGGTGTGATCGAGTTCCAAATTTTGAGGGATGATTTGAATTCCTCAACATTAGGAGAAGAGTTAAGTCCGTGTGATCTATCATCAACTGAAGAGATTACATTAAGATATTAAACAACACAACATGACCATGCAAAGTGGGAAGAGAACTATATATAGCATTTCGTTAACTTTACTATCTTCCCACACAAAGAGAAAGAATGAAGGAGACCTGCAATGAACATACCAGAGAGTTAGAGAGAAGAACAAGGGAATCTAGGAAAGTTGTGGGTCTCAACCCATGCGGTATTGTCAAGTAGGGAGATTGAGGTATTGACAGGCTAGAGGGCGACACAGCCTTAAACCAGACGACATTATTATTCGGAAAGGGAATGATCTAGCATGTCCTGCCCTCAATATGTGTTGTAGAAAAAACTGCCATGATATATTCAAGCTGAAAAATAATAAAAACACCAGAATAAGGCCCATGCTCCACCTACATGTATTTAAAATGCCGTTATGGCTAAATGATGGCTAGCTGAAGCCAAGAATGAAGTGCTCCAAAGATCTCGGATTCTACTATGATATGTTGTAATCTGTGTCGGTGGAACTGCCATATACCAGAAACCGATTTAAATGTAAATACTAATAATGAGAATCCTAGGCGTCGAAATTTTCTATAAATTTGTCTGATACTGAAGGAAAAATACTTCTCATAGGACATAACCTACTACGGCGTTTTGTCCAATGTGGGTGGTCCTCAACATACACAGTTTGAATTATGATCTTGTTCTCTATATGTAACTATTTTATGACAATATGTGCCATGTATAAATTGACATGTGTTTAATTTTTGAATTTTGTCTGTTTCGCCCATATATGTCTAATATATTCTAGGTGAATTTCCCCTCTTTTGAAGCTAATGTTTTTTTCATGGTATTTATGATATTGCATGGATGAATTTTAAAAGACATGTACCCATCTCATAACAAGTCTTGGTAGTTTGAATTAAGTTTATGTACATAGAAGTGGATAAAAAATTAATAGCAAGTAAACCAAATTTTTAGAATTAATTTTTAGCTAAATACAACACATTGTTAAAAGATAGTGGACAAAATACAAATTTTTATTATAAAAGTGACTAAGTAAAAAATTAATTAAAATTACACTTGTGAACATTGTAAAGAAATATTATGGTTTATATAAACTACCTTCAATGTATAAAATATAAAATTAATAAAACAAATTATATGCCATCATAAATTGATCCAAAATTAAATTTTAAGGGAAAACCATCAAATAAAGTAAACCAAAACTTTAGATTATTTTTCAGCTAAATAAAACACATATTTTTATATATTGTGATTGATTATGAAAATAAAATATGATTTTAATTATTTATTCTTGTGTATTTTTAGATCATATTATTAATTTTTTCCATTATTGATGTGAGTCCATGTTGAGGAGTTTTCTTGGGTTTGGAATAATAATCTTAAAAAGTGACCAAGTAAAAAGTTCTATTTAGTTTATGTGCTGTTGCAAAGAAATCCCTTAATTGCTACCCTTTTTTAATTAAGTGGTTCCTGAGCTATGGAATACACCATTATTTAAGTAATGATTCTTATGTTATAGACCTTCAAATATACCTTCATCTTTTGTCTTTTCATTCCCCTTTTATGATCATTGTTGGAAAATTATCTTGTAAATGTTATCAACTAAATAGTTAATTAAACATATGTTTGTGTCTTAGAAAATTTCAACCCCCAAATTTTAGTTTTTACCACAAATCCATTTTGAAAACCAATGTGGAAGAGGGAACTAACACTTTGTTAATATCCTCAAAATAATAACTCCTTTCAACCTATGTTATACATGGACCCTAGATGAGCGTGCATTTAGTTTATCTAATCATTTAAATCCAAATATGTTAACATGAACAATTATGTACATTTTCTTCAAAATAAATAGATCCAGAATCAACCTCCCAACCTAGTGTTATCCATTTCATGCATAATGCTTGGATGTTATCTCTAATCTTTAGGAATATCCATAGGCTAATCTGGCAAGTCAATATTCATGGTCTCTAAAATGATCCACAAAAATAGTAGAACATATGCAAATAATATATAAAAAGTATCATTAGAGGAGCAACCCCAAAAAATGTCCTATTTAGAACCCTTGCAAGAGTGGTATGAGTTCCATTCTGCCATTGGAAACAGTAGTAATTCACTCCTAAAAGTTCTTTGGGAGGTTATTTCTTTATAAGAAGTTGATTTGTGTTTAGTATCATGATACTTTTGACTTTGTGTGACAATGTTTCTAGGCTTGACAATATGCCTAACTAAACTTGAATATATGTTAACAAGAAGGCATGATTCATCCTCATTTATTTATAGGTACTTCCTTATCCATAGTGACATCCGTAAACCTCAAAGTCATCAGTTGCCTAAGTTGCAATCAAGATGAAAATAAGAAAAGATTGTAGTAGAATGTCTTTGAGCATCCCGTCTAGAAAATTGGTTAGCTATCTACCTAGTTGATATATGTTTTAATTGCTTACAACATTCTGATGGATTTCCAAAAAAAACTTAAGACAAAAAATAAATCCTAATCATATATCAGGATTCTAAAAATTGGATTACAAAAAATAAACCTTAATAATCTATTAGAACCATCTATGATTGGTCATTTTAATATGAAAAATATATTTCTACTTCTTTATAAATCCATATCTCTTGACATGGGATGACAATCACCAATAAGATTTGTAGACCAATAAGGCTTCAAATCATCTCTCCTAACCTTGGAAATCCATATCAAATCATCCATTACAAAACATTATAATCATAACATCTCACTCATACAACATTTGGCCCAATCCATAACCGACTCTTACACACACTCCATTTTCTTTACACAGACATGACACCTATATATAGCTGGTGGGAGCTCATAGCATTTCACAGAGCTCTTACAATGCTTTTATCATATTTATAGATTCTTCTAAATTTGAGTCTTTCATGTACCTTGGGTAATATCACTAGGATAAAACTTCTACTGAGTTGTATCTGTCTGTATGAACACACTATTAATAGATGTTTTTGACCTTCAGAGGGGGGTATAAAATCAAAATTAGGATTAATGCCCATGCGTATTGTTCCCTTATCTAGCTCCCTACATGTGTTTTATCCTCCTTTACCACTGATTTATCCATGCTTTTATCCATTTATAGATCTTCCTTGCTATCATGCCAACCCGTGATTTTCCTATTTTTAACTGCTCTCTGATGTTCTGACCATTCATGCACGCAACCCTTTTCACACCCTCTTCTTATTGCTTCAAACAAAGGTTTCCAAAGTTAAATATATATGTTAATGTGGTTAGGGAGCCTAATTATCCCTTGTGACCTTAGTACCATGCATTCCTTCGCAAGTGGCTTATATGTAGCCATTTTTCCTCAATCCAAAAATATACAACATAACATGAATCACAGTAATAAGATGGTCTATTATTAGATTCACATAATTAACATCACACTCATATAGATACTGATCTAACCATGTGATAATAACATGATCAACTATAGTCACTCTAATCAGAGAAGGTTATCGTCATCGTTAGTTTATCTAGGAAAACTTTAAAGTAGAGTGATTTAAGATGGATCCTACAGTGTCTAATCAACGACTACAATCAAAAAAATTACCTACTCCTATTTATCCTCCAATCTAATCCCTAGTTATGAGTGTCATTATATGTTTTTGGTTTTGATTTTGATTTTTGATTTTTTTAAAATTTAACACAACTAAATATGTACACAACAATGTGACTATTGAAAATTAGCTACGGAGGTAGATACCAATTAAGACTCTTCCAAAATCAAGGGTTCCTTACAAATATTATCGGTCCAATGATATACCGAACCTCTCAATAAGTACACTTCAAATTGATTTAGACCTGTTATGCAAGATGGATAGATATCTCACCCTCTCGATATATGCATGTGTACATTGAGAGATGTACCATCATGTACATGAGAGATAGACCATTCACATAATGTGATAGTAACATTTTGGGTAGTGATGGTACCATCACAACAATGACATTATACTTTCATGACATCACCTCAGTCCATTGACAACTTATGTCTCAGATGGCTTCCTTACATTTTATAAACAAAAACAATGGTTAATTCCAAATCTTCTGGGTTCGTGATATAATGATTTCCTAGGAGTTAGGGACCTGGAGGGAATAGATCTGTTATGGTGTCATCATTACACCTTGAGTGATTTAAAAACATGATCTCTAGACGTCATGTGTTATCTTCTTTATTAGGAAACATATGCAGTAGCCTGTAGACACAAATTTTCTTCACTTGGGTCCATTTCTGAGGTCATCAATCTCATACTTCCTTTACATATGATTACTAAGTGATAATTCTTGTAATTAACAGCTATGTTCCGCCTGTATTTTCTTTGACACTTATGGTCAATCACACCTTTCTTACACAGTTTGTACTTTACTTCTTTAGCATCTATTGTCTCTAGACACCAACGTTCCTTAGGCACCCTATGTCCCCTATGGGTTCTCTTCGACCTATATTTTTTTGTTCATGGGTCATGGGTGTAAGTATGTCAATTATGAAATATCTATGCCTTAAGTAATCATATTAATCTCATATGTATTTGTCACCAAAATTCCTTAGACCAAGCTCTATATGCATCCCATTTTCATCTACTTTAACTTGTTTATATATGCCTTTAGGAATTATTTCCTTCCACAAATGAGCATCAGAACAAAATCCATCTAGCATTCATTGAAATTCAACATCCCTACATTTTCTTCATACATGCATAGGAGGGTTTTTTTACCTTGCATTTGTTTTCCTCTTACATCTACATGTGCACTTGTTACATTTAAATCCTTTCCTCTATTATGAAAAATATTAGGCTTTTGCACAAATGCATCCTAGGGTCATCGATTGGTATTTCACACACTCTTGTACTCCTCTTAAGCTTATTTCATATACTATGTTGAGTGGTAGATTACTATTTCTTTTTTTCATGGAGTTTCAATATATGTTAAATGACAAATTAGGCTAGTACTAAGTCCCACACTATTGCATACTTGTATCCTACTAAACATGTGAAGTAAATATTTAAGAATTCTATTCACTACTTTGATATTTATCATTTGTTTTCTAGGCTATAGGTGATATGTCTGAGTTTGACATAGTGTGACATACAGGTGACCAATAGTTAAACTTAGTTACACAACTGTATGCTAGAAGAATGAACCAAAATCCAATTTTTGTATCTACAGTTACAGGTGCCTACAAGTGTTTTTTTACGCATAGGTGCCCAAATAGTGTTCCAGGCACCCTAATTGAAGAATAGATTCGAAAATGTGCGTCATGTAACTAATATTATTGTGCTTAGCTGTGATAATGTGTCATATTCCTGATCAACAATTTTATAGTCCACCAAAACATAGATGGAATCATTATGATTTCTATACTTAGTATCCTCCATGATCTCTCTGTAATGGGACTTAGGATGTTAACAACCCCATATTTTGTGATCTCCCCTTGGCCCACTAATATACTCTTGTCATAATTTGTGTTTCACTTCCATGCTTCTTGTATGGTATATGTTTTTTTAATCCAACTGCATCTAGAGTCTTATCTTACTCTCAAAGAGTCCTATAAATCCTATGTGCTGATTACCCATCTTTATTCAAAAATTTCTCATGGGTTGATCCACTAAGAATGTACATCTACTTCTTTCATTTGATCCTAGATATACCTCCCATGCAAAAATGTCTTTAACCGACGATGTCTTATCTAGCCAATTCACTGGTTCTCTATATGCCTAAAATAATTGCTCTCATTGGCTAATACTCGCATCCCTTGCACTACTCAGTCCATGACATTCAGTAAACCCAAAACATTAATCGATGTTTTTTGTCAAGAAAATATTACGCATACTCATATCGTGGTTGATCTTTCTATTTATAACAATGATCCTCCCCTATATATAGTGGCTCACATCTTTAACATGGGTATTAAATGGACTATAATCACTATTGGATCTGAGTTTAATCTTTGTACTTTATCACTTCTGTAGAACATCGACCTTTCCTGTTGAACCAATTTTCTTGTCCCTATTTCAGATTAGTGAAATGGAAATAAAGAAAATAAGTAACTCTAATATGAGAGGGTTTAAGGTACCTCTAGATGAGATAACGATGGATACAAACGCAAAAAGATGGATCATCCTCGTAGCGATTTAACTGACATACACAACAAAGAAAATGATTAGTAGATATATGTGTGGGTTGCATGACAACCCTAGTCCCAAGAAGTAAAAACTTCCTAGGATGGATGTCAACCCTCTTTTTGATAAAAGATGAATAAAGTAAACGATAAATAATTTATATGATGCAACAAAATCTGGACTGAAACAGAAAACTAAGATCTGATAGATGAAGTAAGAATGCATATTTGATCTAATTAAATGCAAACCAAACCAAGCCTAGGTGGGTAGACAATGACCTGAGGCTAATGAACCCATTCGACGATGACCGTAACAAGACGAGCCAAACAACAAGCAAAAAGAGCATATCTTAAAAACTTGATAGCTAATATAGAACTAGAACTGATGTTTTGATGACTGAGATGATGCAAAAATGTCTGGATTTGAATGAGAATAGAAAGGATGCAAGAAAATTAAAGAAGAAGAGATCTGCTGATAGGGTCAAATGCAACTGGTCCCGATTGACGGCGACTAGATCTGATGAAGATGATATCTGAAGCTGTAGGTGTGCAAAATGGAAATATTGACACATATGAGGGACTAGGAGGTTAGAAGGCAGATGACTGGTAGAATGAAAGACAAAAAGCCAAAAAATGAGAATTGGGTTGATGGAGAATGGATAGGGTCAATGACGAATGGGAGTGATCTAGGGTTTTACGGAAAAATATAGGTGAAAATGATGATCTGCAGATGGAAATGAAGATAAGAAAATGTAGAGATAGGGCTCTAGGACGACTGATGGACCTGCAAAAAAAATTGGTAAAGAAAAGTGATAGAATGATAAGGTTAGGAATTAGCATGCAAGAGAGAAAGAGGAATTCAAATCTCCAAGGGTGAAGCACAAGATCTCCAAAGTAGCTCCAAGATGGTGATAGTAGTTGTAAAGAAGAGCAAAAAACAAAGGCAAGATCACAAGAAAGCTCGAAGTCTCAAAAATTGCATCCTCCAAGGAAAGGTGTGGGCGTATTTACAGGGTCGAAGGTGATTGCGGTAGACTGTCCATTTGGGCAGTGGAAGATTGATCATCTTGATGCAAAGGGCCCTTGTGAAGTGCAATTAGGGTTTCGGGAGGTAAATACGAGCTTGAGATGCCTAAGAAGGATAAAAGGGTAGGTGAGAGGTGGAAAACATTAAATAAATGTAGAGGGGAGATAGAATTTATTAAATGAAGGCCTAGGGGGATTTCTTTGTTTTAGTAGATAGTATTCCACATTATGTTAAAGTATATTAGTTTTTATAGCTTTTTTTTATTCACACAAAGCTTCTACTGAAAGATGCTTCCCTGTCTATCCCCGTGTGTTTGTATGTGAAGTTTTTCTGGAAGAAGCTTCTTCATCTGTTTAGTGTTATTGTAATTTCCCTTCATTTTTGTAAGCTTCCTTAGATCTTGTTGTTTCTTCCGGGGAAGTTTCAGTGGAAGAAAATTTTCTGAGAAGCTTTCCTTTCTTCCCTTGACTCTGAGGAAAGAATAGAGGAAATTGTAAATCCACAAATACAAATTGGAAAAGTCTTGATTTATTAGGATATATTAGATCTTCTCTACACAAGGAAATAGCCGCATCCGGTTGTTTGTTTGTTTAGTTCTGTTATTTTTAGCATATAAGTAATTTTAATTAACTAGAAAAAAATTAATTTGTCTATGTGTATTTCCTTTGTTTTCCAATAAACATCAAAAATACAAAAACATATATTAGATAATTAGTTTATTTATTTCATTTAAATAATTGAAAATAAAAAAAATAGTAGAGTAGCCTTGCTTTGCTTGTTCAATTAGTTATATTTCATTTATTAATTAGCTGCTGGCAACAAATAGATTTAATTAATTTCGAGGAAAGTAATTGAATCGTTTTAATTTAAATTTGTTTGTTTCCATTTGTTAAATTAGGAAAATATAACTAATTAGAAAGGAATTTACACATATCCCCATATATCCTTAGTTGGCTTAGGATTAACCTTGCCCTCTTGCGGTTTTATTTGTGAGATTGTTTGTTTGTTTACTTTAGTATTTTACATATCCTACATGACCATTCAAGGATCTCAACATCCAAGATCCACGAGTCCTGCAACCGAATGCACCTTACCTATTTACAAACATTGACATGGGCCTTAGGATCTTGGTTTTCCAATCCATGCCACTTCCACCTGCCATCATCTCATAGTTGACAATGTTGAACACCGAAGAATACAATTCTTACGAGTTCTGGCAGAACCAACCTAGACAAAACTAGTTCCCACAATCCACTCACTTGTCCTCTTCACATGTTTCACTCTCGTGCTTCCATGACCTTGTCTGGAAACTTCTACGAGGAAAACATAGGACAGTTCCCATGTCTTCCACAACCAGTTGTGAGCATTTTCTGTGAGCCAGATATTGACCGCCATTTACGCACTACCATCATCTTAGACCGTTCCATCTCACCCACGCAGGTAAGATAAGCTTTTACTGCCTTAGATGAGTAGATTCCATTAGAGCCCGTATAGGACATCAGATTGCCTTGATCTTTCCTTATTCACATTTAGCCTATTCTCCTTATATAGATTCCACATAACCATCTATCCATTCCACATCGGTTGTCCCGACACGGCCTCAGGAGGTCGATTGTCCCTAAAAGTCACGTGTTGGTTTTCAGTAGTACAGACACCCACATTGTTGATGCAAATCATGATGTATAAAGGTGGATCGTTGTAAAAAACAACAAGATCAATGGGAGGATTAGATGTAAAAGAAATGTGCTGAGAAAATGCATCTACAAATGTGTTATAGACTACATCTGGATGAATATCAAAAGGAACATGAGTAGTAGCCAAGACAGTAATGATTTTAGCTCTTAATTTAGGGTTGATGAGTAAGAAATCATGAATAGAAATATCCACGATGGGAGGATCCTAGAAGAATCAGAAAAATAGAAGTATGAGAACCATAGGAATGTTCGAGCGTCAGGTTCACCAAATGATTAAGTAAACATTGAAATAAATATATGCCTAACACTAATTATGTAACAACGATAAATATATGCAATGAAATACAAAAATTAACCCAAGCAAAATAAGCTAACAAGTATGAAACCCTAGTTGCAAAGAGGAAATAAAAGGACTTAGTTGATTCACAAATAATCTTGGACTGTAATGAAGTGACAAAATAATTAACAAAGAGGGTGAAGTGTTACACATAAGGTCAGAAAATTGTGCAACTGCAAGATCTTCCTAGACTGGGGCACCTCGAATGGGTCAAGGGTGCCTCTGGGCACTGGAAACCTGCTTTAGGCACCTGTGACTCCTCAGAACCTCAGAAAACCAACTTTAGAGGGTCATGAGGTATTTTTTGTCCTTTGCTTCCTATCACTAGTATGTCACATCAAGTTCACAAATGTCACATGTAACCTATAATGAAGAAATGACTTGCAAAACCCCAAAAGCGCATTAAATCCAAAAAAGAAAATAATGCAAATGAGGGGTTAGACTGTCTTCGAATATCAAACAAGTGAACTTACGATTGAGCTCTGCACTACATCTCAGACCCAATGTATTTCAATGTGTGTGTGTGTGTGAAGATATTGTGCCCTAGGTGGCTCTTGTGCATGTGACACTTGATAGCGAGCAAGTAGCTATATGTAAAATATGTAAATAGATGTGTGCATACAAGAATGAACTTCCCCTCCTATGAAATGTATGCAAAAAATATAGTCCCTTGCCCTTATGTGGATGTTATATGGATGTTTGAATGCTCTTGATAATGCCTTTGGATGCAACCTTATGTGGTGATAGGTAATGCTTAGTGATTGGTCCTTTATTATTGCCACATAGCTTTATATTGAAAGAGGGTTTAAAACCTGCAAGCGAGGATCACGAGGGACGACGTGCACATCAATGGACATGCGAACGGCAGCGTGAAGAGATCTCGAGAGCAGCGACCATCAACTGAATTTGCATGCAAAGATTTGAAACACAGGCAAAACTTGGTTAAGCCATAAAACTCTCCTTTATCTCATAGATCAAATGGGGTGTACATATAGGAGGTGCTGAGTAACCCCCAATGCTGCAATCATGACAACTCGAGTAGAGAGGGGGAGTTAGATTCCCAAAATAGAAGTGTAACTCCCAATGACGCATATGACACATTGACGCACTGACGCGTAAGAGAATCTCATAATGACCCCTAAATGACACATGGACCTACGATCTCACCTAAGCGAGATGACTCACCTAATGATGTGGAAAATACACACACCAACACCCCCTTTCATCGTAACTTAGGATGAGGTAGCAAGTCAGAAACGAGAAATGGGTCTCGGCACAAAGCTTGATGAGGTACCCATGCACAAGAAAAAGGTCCCAAGCAGTGAAGGAAAACCTAGTGGGAAAAACATCCACCACAAGAGAACAAAACACTCTCTAATCTAAGAAAGATGCCAAATATGGGTCCCGGCCATAGACGAGCTTGAAAGGGTACCCATGTACAAAGAGGCAATCTCTCAGAAAGAAGAAGAAGAGAGAAGAAGAGGGAGATGAGAGGAATGCAGAAGATGCCATGGACGGATCTAAACTCTGCAGCTCTAGGAAGTCTCCTAGAAGAATGTCGATCACGAGATCCTCTGCCTCTAGACTGAAGAAGAGCCACCCGCAACGAACTGTGTTCCTGCCCTTAGAAAGGACATAATGACGTGTTGGAAGTCTGCCCACTCCACAAAGGAAACTGAAGGTAGCAACATGAAGAACTCTAAGTCTGGTGCACGAAAGCGTGACATAGTCTAGCGAGTGAGTGCCAAGGAACCGAAGGTAATGCCATATGCATAGAACTGTCAGAGTGAAGAGGAACACCCCCAGAAAGGATGTCTAAGCGATGTGAAGGGAACATAACATCCTCCACAAAAAAAAAAGGATCCATAGCTAAGGGTGGATCAATGAAGGTCTCTAGAAATGTGGAAGTGACATGATTCCCGGAAGGGGCACTCCCAACAACAGAGATAATGAACTCCTCTGAAACACCTGTAGATGGATGAGGGACCTGTAGTGCATCACAAGTGGACTATGCGAAAAGATGACTAAGGTCAAGTAGATACTCGTGCCAATAAGGGGGCTCAACAAATAGAAGAGCGATGTCAGATAGGTATGAGTCATCCAATGAAGGTAGAGGAGTGGAAGGGGCCTCGCACACTGGAAGTGGAAAGGAGGCTAGTGTAATGACTGTATGAGGTTGAGTAGTAGAATGATCAATATTTGATGAGATGTGGGATGTGTCAACACTCTCTAGAATAGTGAGAGAAAGAGGAGAAGAGTCCTTTGTAGTACTCTCGACATCAGAACTGGGTGCACAATCCTCGTCAGTAGAAGTAGAACCAAACGAGTCTATATCAGCGGAACTACCATCACACAAAGAAATGGAGGAGACAACTGAATCAGTAGTAGCAATAACGACTGCAGTATGTGAAGGGTCTCCATAGAGGGATTGAAGAATGCTCCAGACACGGTGGGGTGGATTTGAGTCTTCCACGTGAAACTAGAGAGAACGAGAGACATGCATCATCATGTGACCAAAGATATGGTCGCAAGTGTCAAGAAAGTCCTCTAGATGATGATGATCAGCGGGTGCAGGAACTGGCCCAAGCAAGAAGGGTAAAAGACCCTCGTGGGCGAAGTAACGTTCCATGGAAGCATGCCAAGTTGAATAGTTCCCTCTCTCGGTGAGAAGTGGCGGAGGTTGTAAGGTGATCCTACGATGCTTAAATTTGGAAAGAGCACTCTCCATGATGCGGAATCAAAAGTGCAAGGTGCACAAAAGCAAGATGTCAGACTCGACCGATAATGCGTCTGCATGTGAAAGCCCAAGAGTACAGTCAACCCCCCCAGAATGTGGCACTTTATAAAGTGGTGCATTTACAAAAATGATAATGTGATCATGTAATGTGCGAGAAATCATGCAACTTTGACTAAAGAAGCGCTAAAAAATGAGTTGCGAGTCAAAAGTTATGGCATTAAAACGATTCTTGTAACTGATGGAAAATGCCACTAAACGCTACAAACACATTAAAAAAGTGCTCGAAATGAGTGCAAAGGGTATCGTGTGACTACTCGTTGGAAATGACATCAAATTTTAGGTAGGTTTTGTTTTGCTTACGAGGGGGGATTAGCCTCCTGTCAACCCCGGACCTCGCCCTCCGTCTTCGACATGCGTAGGAAGGCAATTAAACAAGCAAATAAAGCCTAGAAAATAATACAATGCCAATGAATGTTTTTTTAAAATCCTTAAAACATTTAAAAAGGATGAGAAGGAGTGTGTGGGAGGCCATGTTGAGGTGTTGCTGTCCAAGGAGATGCCACGGCCAACAAAAAAGCGTTGAACAGGTCTAAAAATCCCCATCGGTCTCCACGGCAATGAAACGGTCGATGCAACAGACCAGTGAGCCCACTGCAAGGTCCATGTGCCAGAAGAAATAGGTAACAGTGGGGGCAAGGAGCATAAATGTCCAAAGCTGCAGGAAAACATCCAAAGCGCAGGAAAACGTCCACGAGCATAGGGAACAGCAGGAGCTGGAGCAGCTAAGCAAAAAGGTCCACAAAGTGCAGGGAAATACGTGCTGGAGAAAGGGAGCACGTTGGAGCAGATGCAGTTAGAGCTGGAGCTGTTGCTGTAGGTCATGGAGCCGTTGAAGGAGGGTTGGAGTGCAGTTTGAATCAGCACAGAGGCTGTACAGACAACGAGCTGCATAAGGAAACCATGAGCCAACAGGGAAAAACATAGGCTGTAACAAAAACGTGCCAAGCACATTTCAAACCCAGGCAATACATGCTGGAGCTACTCCATGAGTGGCAATAATCCACAGTGAACAACGTCTGGCTCAAGCAGGTTGCAAGTAACAGTGAACCAATGTAAATTAGCACAAAACCATCAACCGAATGCGAGCAACAAGGAACCCATGTACAAAACAATGTAAAACACCAAATGCTGAGCCCCAAGTTGTATGCAAAATTTGAGCTCGAGTAGGGGTATTGGTATTCGACCGTGGATAGGTTGAAGCTCCCAATGCACGGTAGATTCCAACAACATGAAACCCCTCAAGGTTAAAAAAACCACGAACACCAAACACTCGAAAAAAAATGAGCTGCAAAACCACGAACAACCCGAAAATTGAATAGAGGTATGAAAAAGCCCGAAATCAGTGCAAGTAGAGCATAGTCAAAATCGTCATTACGACACACGCACGAAATCTGTATATCACGCCAGAAGCTGGAAAACACACAAAAAAATTCCGATGAGTGCACGGATCCACAAGATCCGCTCTGATACCATGAAAGATGGTTTAAAACCTGCAAGCGAGGATCACGAGGGATGACGTGCACATCAACAGACGTGTAAATGACAGTGTGAAGAGATATCGGGAGGAGCGAGCATCAACCGAATGTGCATGCAAAGATTTGAAACACTGGAAGAACCTGGTTAAGCCATAAAAATCTCCTCTATCTCATAGATCAAATGGGGTGTACATATAGGAGGTACTGAGTAACCCCCAATGCTGCAATCATGACAACTCGAGTAGAGAGGGGGAGTTACATTCCCATAATAGAAGTGTAGCTCCCAATGATGCATATGACACACTGACGTGCTGACGCATTGACGCATAAGAGAATCTCATAATGACCTCTAAATGACACATGGACCTATGATCTCACCTAAGCGAGATGACTCACCTAATGATGTGGAAAATACACACACCAACATATATTTATAGGATTCCCTTGCTTGAATTTCATAATTAACCCCGAAAAGGATGAATACCAAAAAGATAAGATGCTCAAATGACTACAAGGACACAAAATATGTGAGAAAAGTAAAAAAAATGTCAGGGGTGCCCAGAGGGGATGGGGGCGCCTGACATTGGCATCCTGGCTGGGTGCTGGTGTCTAGAGTGAGAAATGTTGAAGTGTGAAAAGACAGACTAGGCTATAAGGACTGTAAGATCAACAAAGGCAACAGAAAGCAAGAAAAGATGGCCAAAGACATGGGTTTTTTAATACTTTTCTTTCTTATGAATCATATGAATAGTAGTATGTGATCATGACTAAATAGATACCCAACGTGCATGATTTAGTAGCTATAACAACAACACAATAGTGACAAAGAGTGAAGTTCAACGACATTGAAGTGACACTGTAAAAATCACTTTCTGAGTTTCTACGCAGTCATAGGCACCCAAAGGAGGTCTACAACACCCCAGGTGCCCTTGACCCTGTCCAGGTGCCCTAGTCCCAACATTTCAAGTGCTCACAAAATTTTCTACGCTCTGTTGTGACAATCTCCTCTTCGATTCCATCAGTTCTCCAACTCAGCACAACTTTGACATTACTGCAAATCAACTAAGTATCTTACCCTCTCTCTTGCACTCAGGGTTTAAAATTTATTAGCTTACTTGCTTGGGTCAAATCTATAATTTATTACACATCTATCTACTGCGTTATTACATATTTAGATTTAGAATTTATTTATTTCAATATTTACTTAATCACACATCCTTTCGTTCACTATACATACTCGGGTTATTCTTGCTCACAATGATCACATTCATTTGCCATCAGCTCTTGATATACATATTTGGGGGGAATTAGACTTCCCCCCCTCCTCACTTGCTTCCTATACCAATACTTCTTCCTATCTATACCACACAACATTGCTACTACCTACACTATCAATCGCATACAATACCTTTGTTACCCGGTGGCACACTCGTGTTCTCAAGGTTCATACATGAGTGTTGAGGGAATTAAATGAACCTCACTCGCACACTTAGGGGAATTATACTTTCTCCCTCCTCCTTCACTCTTGGCTATCTCTCTCATCTACTCATAGCTTATCTACTACACTTCATGCTCAATGCTCTATGATAAATCTTTCCTAGCATATAATCTTAATCACATATAATACCTATGTTACTCGATGACACACTCTTGTTCTACAGTTCATACGTGACTGTTGAGGGAGCATTATTAAAATGAACCTCATCTTACGCACATCCACAAGGGGGAAACATGACCCCTCTCATCTGCACATCTTACATATCACATCACACCATCACTTTCACACAACATCAACACATCTTGGTTACATTTACTCTTGTTAGCTTATACTGTTTACATGATTGCGCTTTGTTTCCTATGCTAGCTGGATACTTAGTATGGCATTCATGTGGTATCTTGAGGTGAATGCATGAATTTTACAAATTCTTACATGATGCACGATGCTCAATACTGCTCTTTACTAGTCCCGCTAAGGCTCCTGGGGGCATTTACATTTGCTACTCTAATACTCTACACATCACAGGTCATATTATTACAATATTTACTACTTCTTGTTACTATCACTTTACTCTTCACTGAAATATACATGCTTTGACATACTAATTATCTTTCTAACATGCTAATGGGTGCCTCATGTGTAGCATTTACCTTGTAGGACACTATACAACCATGGTTATTTGTTACTTATTGTTTACTATTGTGTGTTATTGTTTGTAGGCTATGCCCTATGTCACGATTTATCATGGTTTGTTAATGGTTGCCTCGGCCTTGATTGTCTTGTGACATTGTGAGTGATGTCCCATGTATACAACCCTCTTTTTGTGGTCTCCCTCTTGTTTTTATAGTTTCCTGACACAATGTACTTTACTGCATGTTACCTCTTTTATACACTAACATTTGTTTACTAGTCCATCTTGTCTGCATGTTCCTTGGTTTCTACCATGCACATCCCCTACCCCATGTAGGTATCCACTATATGATATTCATATCAGTTTTCAGTGCTCTCGCTTGGGCTACCTCCTACATTCACCACATGCACCCAAATGAGGGGGGGGGGGGAACTATTGGGTGAACAAGTCACCCTTCTAACAACACATAACTCTAGAACATAACAAAACAATACAGAATTGACAACAACACACAATTACAAAGTGGTCCAAAATCAAACTTGGATCACAAACATAAAGCAAACACTAACACCCAATATCAGAAAGGAACATTGGGTGCTTGTGTCCCACCTGGGCACTTGTGTCCTGGGGGAAAAAATAAACAGTTTCTCAATTTAGCACAGTTTCCAACAATTTATAGCATAGATCCATAATATCATGCACTTGCCTTTAGTTACATAATTCATTTAATCGACTACAATTGGTTACAAATCAGGACATGCCAATCTACAATGACACTTAACATTCGTGAAGCATCGTGGAAGGAGAGAAAAAAAGCATCTCTCCCCAGCACTTTTCTCTCTGTGTGAGATAACCCAAAAACCTCGTCCTCGGCGTGAGATCACCTAAACCTCGCTCTTGGTGTGAGATCACCCAAAGACCTCATCCTTGGCAGCAGTACGCTCAAATATGTGGCTCGACGCTTTCTGGGTTGGGAATTGATCACTCCCAACCCCATCCAACAACATTTCCAAGACAAAAAGGACAATTTTTCTATTGTACACTCTCTCATACATCAGGTGAACTCTTTCCTTTTCTACTACTTTTACATACTTACACATACATTACTCTAATTTTTCACATACGGGACTTTGACTAATATTTTGCTCTTCTTTTGCAAGTCCATCCTTATAAGCAAAAAGAAGTAGCTCACATATACAAGTACAAACTCTAGCAACACGCTACTATGCATACACTTCACCCCTAGGGTCTACCTCCCTTTCTTAGTTACCACGCTCCACATTTATGATCACTTCACGCTTCACATGGCTACTTGTCCACTCGACACACTATCACCTACACTTATCTTTGGTTTATAAGTTACACATATTCTATCTACTTTATGCTATCGAATATTCACTCAATAACATAAAGTGGGGGCAAATGTAAACACAAAATCTATGCACTTGGGTACATTTCTAGGTCCTAAAGCATACTAATTTATACATGATTCCTAAACAAGAAAACTAGTGATTGACAACTACTTTTGGCATTTTGGTTACTTTATCTCTTACACTTCACTGGCTTTACACATCTTACAACTCTGCCCACACTTAGTTAATTTATATTTTGATATCCTCAGACATTAGTGCCTAGTTAGGATAGAAGCGCCTAGGCGCTCTTATCCCTTCTGGGTGCCCCTATCCCTCTCTTTCTTCTTCTTACTCTTTTGGATCCTTTTCGCCTCTTGGTCACTTTTTAACATTTTGGGTCAGTCTTTCAGTTGTCAAATACAAAATTCAAACAAGGGAATCATATATATACTTAGTTACTTCTTCTAAATAAGGGACCAAGAACTATACACATTATCTATCACCACCTAATCTTGCACAAAGACACAAAGCACTACAAGGCATACATCTATCACATTCATACAGGGGACAAGGGTTGTATTGGTCTGCATACACAACATAGGAGGGGAGTTCATTTTATTCAATCACACACATTATGCATATTTGACAATATATATCTAGCTCACTATCATCGTGCAACTTGCACAAGACTTGGGGCACAAATACACACACGCGTATAGAACTACATGATGTAGACACAAAATCTATGCACTTGGGTACATTTCTAGGTCCTAAAAACATGCTAGCATTTACACAATTCATAAGCAAAAAAACTAATAATTGACATCTTGCTTTAGCCTTTTGCATTGTCTTATGCACTTTTATTGGCTTTATACATCTTACACTCTTGCCGACATTTGACTGTTTTATTTTTCTATGGCCTCGGACACTAGCGCCCATTTGGGACACTAATGCCAGGAGGTCCTATCCTCCTGGGCGCTCCTGTCCTTATTTACCTTTTTCTTATCCTTTTAAACGCCTCTCGCTTCTTGATTACTTTTTACTACTTTGGGTCGGCCTTCTAGTTGTTAATTACAAAATTCAAACAAGGGAATAATATAAATACACAATTATGCTTTCAAAATAAAGGACCAAGCACTAAACATTACATATTATCACCTAAGATTGCATCCAAAGGCATAAAATCACTTCAAAGCATCCATCTAGCACACTCATTTTAGGGACAAGGGTTGTATTCTTCTGCATACATAACATAGGAGGGGAAGTCTATTCTATTCCATTACACACACTTGCATCTGGAGCATTCTAGATCTAGCCCGCTATCTTAGTGCAACTTGCACAAGGGCATCCTAAGATGTCATTACACACACTCTCACACAAAAATACATGGAGTCTGAGATGAAGTGCAGTGCTCGGTCGTAAGTTCACTCTTCAGGTGACCGTCGGGGTTAATATGACTCCCCATTTTGAATTTTCCTTTTTAGGTTTGACGTGGTTTATGGGTTTGTGCAGGTGAACTTCTTTCTTGCAGGTTACAGGTACATTCATATATTAGATAGAAAATCCAGAGCAACAGACAGAAAAGGACAACAAACATCATCTAGACTTGAAAGAACTAGATTCACAACATATACCTGGACACCAACGCCCAAATCCAGACACCAGCATCGGGTGTTACTGTCCTCTCCCAAACACTTCTTTCCTATGTAGTTTCAGAGTCTATAAGCTCCAGCGAGCATTGATGCCACTCTCCTCAGTCTGTTTCAGCTATTCACTTGCTCCGATCACTTCCAGACTGCTAGAAATCAATTAAGTCTCTCTATCTCCCTCTCTTGCTCAGGGTTTCACATTTATATGCTTATTTTCTTGTGTCTTCTTTGTATATTAACATTTGTACACCATTTATTATAATAATTACTCTGTAATCAAATTTAATACAATTTATATTAAATCACATGGAGTCTGAGATGTAGTGCACCGCTCAGTTGTTAGTTCACTCTTTGGGTGACCATCGAGGTCAGTCCGAATCCACATTCTACATCTTTTTTATTAGATTTGATGTGGTTTGTGGACATGCGCAGGTATTAATTTGTTTTGCAGGTTACACATGTGATTAGAACCCAAGCTGCGAAGTCGAAACGACAAAGCGAATATTGGAGTGAAGACCTTTGACCCAAAAAAATTCAGAACTTGAGCATCTAGACGGACACTAACGCCCAGATCGGTCACTAGCGCCTAGGATGCTTCTGTCCTCCTACGAGCGCTTTTGTCTTGCATATTTATGTACTTCCAAATCTTCATCGAACCATTGTGACGTTGTTCCCATCCTATTTCAGCAGATATATAGTCCATATCGCTCCTATAACACACATAATCAGCTGAGTCATCATCCTTCCCTCATTTACTTAGGGTTTTACATTGTTAATTGCTTATTGTTTGGACATTACTATATTTTATCTCCTAAATATCACTTTTTACAATAGATACTCTAAAATTAGATTTAATTCAAATCAGATTAAATTAGTAGCATGGAAAATCCTGTTGGATTATGTCAACATTTGTTGGGACATTTATAATTACTCACTTTAAGGAGAACTGAGGTCGTTTGTGGGTACAATGCCTGCTTTGTGCAAATGCAAGGTGCAAAGAAACTAGTCTTTGTTCAAGTTAATAGAGTATTGCAATAGGCAGAAGCAAAGGAGTCATTTTAATGTGTTGTGGGGATGTAAATTTTGGAAAGGTTTTATTTAGCAAGCTTATTGAACAAGGGAAATTTTTTTTCCTTTGGTGAGGCATGGTTTCAAAAAAAGTCAATCTCAAACAAGTTCTATTTGTTAGGTCAGTGAAACATGCCATGTTGAACTTGAAATGGAGTTTTTAACGAATTAGACATGCATGTATTGGTGTGTCTTTTTTCGAAGCATGAAAATGAGATATGTAGTGAGCTGATTTAATTATATGCTGTGTATGTTCACATATCGTGTTTTTTAGGCAACACACAGACAATGTGAATGTCGATGCTTTGTGATAATTGGTGAATGTGTGGTTTGTTTAGTTTTCTATTGTTTAAGTGAAGTGTCAATTTGGGCATTTTTTTTGCACTATAAGTACTTGTCTTGGCAGAAATTATGTCATTTGTATGTATAATAGATGGTGCAACTAGCAAGCTATTCAGTCAAGGGTTCATAGTGGAAATGTCCTACGTTGAATAGAAAGCGAATAAGGTTGTATGTTAGCAAAGGTGTTGGTTGAGTGGAAAAGAATTTAAAAAATAAAAATGGGTGTGGATGCCATAACTGAATTTTAGCATTGAAAAAAGAAGACATAGCCATTATAAGAAGAAGTCATCCCCTTCTATTGTGTTTGGTCCAATGTCCTTTTGTCTCTACAAAGATATGAATTGTAAAAAACTGAGCAGCATAGTGGCGAAGGCATTGCGTGTCAAATTCATTATCATGAAGTTGACAGATAGAGCCATATAGACTGCCATCAACTGTAGATAGTGTTGCCTCTTACTAGTATAAATAGGCCAAATTCCTAAAGCTGGCTATAAATGTCGGTCCAATAAGCATCAACTATCACATGAAGAGATGTTAGATAGGCATGAATGGTTGGCGTAGTATTGTCATTTTTTTCAAAATAATGGCTTGTAATGGCCACACACGGGGTTAGAATCATGAAAAAGAACACAATATGGGAGAGTGTGAGTGCTTGCATTGAACCGAAGATACTTGTTTCTCCTAGTCTCTGACCAAACCCATATTTATATGTCAATCTACCTAGAAAGTCATTGTATGCAAAAGTTGTCCCCCATAGGCCATGCTCGCGATCGCCATCACTATAAATTGTTGAATGTTTCATTCGATTAAAATATTCATAAAATCACGGACCCTGTGCGAAAATGTAGAGTTTCAAGGTCTAATTCTAATTGGGAAGTTGTTAATGCATCAATATTTGCTCGACATAACGATGTTTGAAAGTTTTCAATGATACCGATCCTTAGCTCAATAGAAGTGTATCGAAAACAAAACAACAAAGGTGCCAAACAAGCAGTCACCAACATTATATTCGAAAGCGACGTATCAAAAAAGGTGAAAGCGATTCAATACGCCATCAATGCATTCAAAATTTTGATTGACAGGTGTATATTGATCTACAGATATAGGCATGCATGACATGAAAGTTTTTACATCGAATTGTGTTTTCTTTTAGAAAACACCAAAACTGAACAAAACTTACAAGAAGAAGCTATTGCATATACATTTGGAGTAGGAGAGGAAATAATACAAGAAAAAAGAAGTCAGATTCCTTTATTCCTTTTTTTGAGATACCTGTGGCAGAAACGAAGTCATTATACATTTAGTATAATTTGTTACAAGAATGTCTTTTGAAAGAAATCATTCTTTATACTACAAAATACACAATGTAGGTAAAAACTTAAATACTTATGTTATATGGTTTTTCAATATCAAATATGTTTTGTCATATTTTTACATTAGACTTTTGTTGTATAATTTTCTTGTGTGATATTACACAATTACACAGTAACTCTTTAGAGTAAATCCAATCAAGTAATGTAAAACTTGAGCAAGCAAACATATTGGCATGAACAAAATCAAGGAAAAAGTCAACATAGGATGTGATCAATTCTACGAGGCACAATTGTGGTTAGGGTAAGTCCTAGATGACTTTGAGTGTGCATAACTTTCTGGCATGGCAACATATCCAAATTTAAAATAACTCCAAGTACATGAAATCACAAAGATCTAAGTGAAATACGTATTAGGCATAAAATGCAACATAATTACAGGATTTTCATTGTGATTAAACATGGTATAAAATATTCTAGGCCTTCTTAGACAAATAATTGAAGACATATTCAACCACTTGCTTAGAAAGGAGGATTGTAATCCATGAGATAAGCCTAAGTCTTGAAACCAAACAATTGCCAAAGGTACACGATACTTATTATCAAATCTAAGTAGCTTTGTTTACAAAGCTAAATGTTTTGTGAAAACCAGATATGCCAAAAGGAACTAATAAATATCAAAATTTGTTGATTCTCAATATTGCATATACATCAAATAAGTATAATCGGTATGTTTTGACACCAAGATGGAACAATGAATTTCATTGTGACAAAACACCATTTTCAAGGAGATTCTAGGCCACAAGGATGCATTAAACATGCAAAGCAAAAAAAGAAGTCACAATTGCAAATCCTGACGTCTGAAGTGATGAATAGATACAAATTAATTTTGCCCATGTTACTAGTTACCCAAATGTGAAAATGTATTGAACAACATGAACCTAATGCATATGTGCAAGGATAGATACTCATCACATAATGACATTTACAAAGCAAGGATCAAATCGATATAACAAATAAAGAACTTGGTTAAAATCAATGGAATCAGGACAACGAATCAAATATTTTCGCGAGAGTGGGGATTCAAGTTACTAAGTAAAAGCTCTTAAACATTAAATAAATCCAATGACATACATCTGTCTAAGCTTTGAATTCTCTCTTTATACATTTCAACAAACATTTCACATCCTATTTACATAGTCTATTTTGTAAATAGATAAGTATTCACAAAACAATTTGCATAGTTACCAACCAAGAACCACAAACCTGATTTCCTTCACGGGGAATCCAAATTTTGACCCTAGGGATTCCAGAAGGAGATACACAACAAGTATACGCTTCAACCATATTGCAGAAGGGATCATCACTACCGCTTATCTCTTATGGAAGTGTCAAAAAGGGTTTCAAGTTTCAAAAGTAGAAGAATGCACACAAACCTGTTAGATATCAACAGTAAGCACAACTTAGCGCAACATTGGTGACAAAAGAGACAGATCCAACCTCGAGCCCTGTGATATCAACCAAACCAAGGCGTTATACACAATATCAATGTTAATGGCAAGCGAAGACAACTTTTTTTCCATTCACTGTGAGGAGTAAAGGGATCAACCAATAAAATTGAACTAATTTTTTTTGGCAATATAAAACTTTAGTTAAATACTATCTAAATACACATAGCACTATTTAATTGGATTTGATCAAAATAAACATTTATTAGTATAAAGACTATATACCTTCCTTCAACAAAATAATAAATATATTTATCAAAATTATAATCTATAAATTACTATCCATAACTATATAACGCAACATAATAAACACACAAATCACTCATAACATAAAACCCACCACTTTTTTTTATAACAGAAAAAACAAAACAAACTAGGTAGCCTTTTACCAAAATGAGGGGTCTACACAAACCGCTTTTTGACATCTATCCAGCTTTTTTGAAGTTTTGCTATAATAAAACTCAGTTAACTTGATAGGGACTGGGTGGATGGATATACATTGACATTAAATGAAAACAAAAAGAAGAATATAAAAAATTTAATAATCATAATTTTGCATGAGATGAGCGAGTGGCGTGTACATCAAGCAACCTAATTCTTATTTAATAGATAAAAAGATATTCAAGTAAAACATTCAAAAATGTGAGAGAGAGAATAATGTGGTGGCTGGGGTGCCAGGTGGCACGAGGCAGGTTCCCTCCACTGCAAGCAAAGAAGTCACTCATCATAAATTCTCCAGAAACGTTACGACCATTGCGTGCCACGTCATTCTAACGGACGGACGAAATTTTGCCACGTGCGTACCAGTCTGGACACGTTTCGGGGGCTGGAAAATATCTTGGGACGGGGTTTTGTATAAATTGAAGGGCCCTCCCATCTGTTCAAGGATTTGGCACATTTGGTGAGCTGAACATCTCGTTGGCTGCGTTTCATTCTTAACAACATGGACGTCAGATAAATGATGGTTATAGTAATGGCGTCACCAGAAGTTTCTTGGGCCTTCTGATTCTTCCATTTTGCATTGCTGTATACCCTTTGTCTCTATATCTGCCACTTTATCTTTTTCTTCTAAAACCTTTAGGGGGTTTTGATGCTTCACATTTGAACTGGACCAGGAAATACCGTTACAATTTGACATCCAGACGAACTATATTCGCTTAAGATCAAGTTTTTCTGTTTACCGCGGGCGGTTACAGGACCGATCATCGGGCGCCTTTGAGGTGCAAAGATTGTGTGGATTTTGAAGGGGGAAAGGTTATCTTTTTTACAGAGAGGAGTTGTGAAGCCGCTGCATGTCTTCTACGCCTCACAGGGTGAACACCGGGAAAGGGAAGGAAGTAGCAACGGAGCCGCAGAGGTATTTTACATTTTAATGATTCGTTCAAAAGTCAAATGGGTATATCAAATTGCTAGGGTTTTTAGGATATTGCCATTCATTGGTTTTATTTTTGTCTTTATTAGGAACTGAAAAGCGAGATTTTGATTTGTATTTGCCGTTGGATTCAGTAGTGTTGTGACACGTTGACGCTACTTGCATTTCCACTTGCATTTGGATTCAGTAAATGTTCAGATATATTTTGCATTGTTTGTTGATAGTGTTGATTAATCACGACGTTTGTTTTACATGGTTATAATTGGATTTGCATCTCAGATTTTTTGGATACTAATGTGATCCAGTCTCTCCGTGTTTATATTGGGGAGTGAGGGTGGGGGGAGAACTAGACGGGGCTCCATATTCCCTTGGCCTCCATCGCTTTGACAATGATTTGAGAATCAAACTCAATGATTAGGTGGTTGATGTCATAGTTTAGAGTTAGTTGGATTCTTCTCAGTAAGGTTGTGGCTACAGATTTTATTTTTGTAGGAAGTTTGGTCCAGCAGTTCACCGTGGGAATTGAAACTGGGCCTTTATTCTGGCAATTGCGTCACTTTATAAACCAAATTTATCTTTTGGGCTAAAATGAAGTTTTGCATATTTTGGGGTTTCGACATTAACTAATTTTGACATTTGCATCAGTTTGACTGTACTGCAAACTTAAAACTGAATTTGCATAGTGCGGTTCAGTTAAACATTATAATAAGTTTGCGCTATCTTTCACATTTTTGAGTTTCAGTGTCGAACGATGTTGGATTTTGCATATCGTTGCATGTTCTGCAAATTTAACTGAGTTTGCACACGGACATTTAGACTTGGTATACAGTTACACAATTTTGCACGAATTATTCTTCTTTTTGTCGTTTCTGTTTTTAAATGATTGCGAAAATTGGATATGTTTGTTTGCTCTGCTAACTTAAACTAATAAATTTACATATACAAACGGATTTTTTAAATGTTTAGATAATTTTGCACTAAGTTTTTATACTTAGTGGTTTTGGCAATCAATGATTTTGATATATGAACATACTCCGCTGCCCTAGAAACTAAAAATTAATTTTGGCAGTCAATGATTTTATCTATATATATATATATATATAGAATTTTCTAGTTATGAATATTCACTCTGCTGTCCTACATACTTAAAATTAAATTTTCAAATACATTGGATTATATAACGGATTAGTAAACAGTTATTAGTCTTGGGAAAACTTGTGGCCAAAAAATAGTTAAAATGATGGAGACAATAAACCTAAAAGTTGCAAAACTTCCTCTTGCTCCCTCATTCTAATATTTAAATTTTTGATTTGCAGCAGCCACAAGAGAGAAACATGATTTGAAGTGTAATTATTGCTATTGGGTTTTGACTCATTTAATTTGCTGCATTTTATCTCAATTATTTGGCCATATTTGACTGCAAGCCCAAAGTGGGTGATGTTTTTGATCAAGTTTGATTACAAGCCTAATTTAGATCCACCATGTCCAAGCATATGGTTTATATAACCTTACATGATTGTTCACATTTTTTATGTTTCATCATTAAACAATTCTGGTAATTCCATAAGCCGCATGCTACACTGTTCTATGAACTTAAATTTGAATCTGCGTATACATTAGTTTTTTTCTGTTAGTATTACGTCAATTTTACACACATTGCTCATTTATTGGTATCTTAACAATAAATTGGCATTGGTATTTACAAATACATGTATGTTCTTCCATCATAAGACTCGATTTCAGTACTTAATTGCATTTGATTTTGTTAAATATGTACAAAATTTTCCACTGATTGGTCTATCTGCAAGGGCTACTATGCACATGTTTTGGACTTTCGCCATTGAATTCTTTTGACATTTGGATATGCTTTGTATGTTCTACAAAGAATGTTCATATGCATATGCATTTGGACCCAGAAACTTACCATTCATGTTTTTTACTTTTGCCATTGAATGCTTTTTAGAGTTGGATATGTTTGTTTGTGGTTCAAACTTAGAACAGAATTTGCATATGCATAGCATTTGGACCTGGAAAATATGATTTCACATTATTTGTTAATATATTGGTGTTTTCAGTATTGAACGATTTTGACAGTTGCATATTCTCATATGTTCTACAAACATAAAACTGTCTTGCATTTGCATTTGACAAATGCTTGGACAAATATGTCACTAATTGTCCATTTTTTGGGGGTTTCAGCATTAAATGTAATTTATAATTTGCATAGTCTTATTTGTTGTACAAATTTGAAACTGCATTTGTGCATCTGCTTGGAAATTTTTTCATATTTGGAGGTTTTGTGGATATGGTTTTTTAAAAATCTTTGTTAATGCGTGCAATTTTGTGACGGTTTGGTAACATTTATAATCATTGTTCACGCACTTGGTAAACTGATGATGTGATAAAGCCACTTCATTACAAGCGATACTGCACAATTTTCCATGGTGTATGTGGAATTTTTCACACATTGGGAAAAATGTGAGACAATTGTGGGGAACACCCAGGGAGGATTTGACTAGCTTAATGCTGCATGGTAGTACAATTGTTGTGGTTCTGTTAAATAAAAACCCTGCTAAGAAACTATAATTACCTGTGAATTACGATCTGTTATTCCTCAATGACAGGCGATTGCCAAAAGTCACCTTCAGGAATATATTTGAATCATGAATGGTTATGGGCCCAACAAATGTCATGACCACTGGAGCAAAACATTGGAACTTTGACCTTTTGACAAAAACTAAATTGCTCTGGTTTATAGGATTCAATGTTTGTGGATAGGTCCAAAGCAATAGAGGCATTAGACGTCTAATTTAAGGTTAGAAATAAATTGTTAACTACTCATGGACATTACAGCTGACCATTACCCCCCTGGGCTGCCATTGGAGAATCCCTATCATCATAACAACAAATAGAAGATTCACCTCATAGTAAGGACATTAATTTTTTTCCTCCAAAGAAACAAGAAATCAATAATTCATATTCACCTCCTTATAAGGAGGAACATCTTATATGATAATTTTAATTGCTTCTTTTAGCCATGAGGCATTGACAAAGCCAAGAGGTTTCCTATGCTTTCAAGTTGCAGCATTTGCCACAGCCACTCCATTATAATTGATAGCGCACAATTTTCTATGGTGCATGTGAAAAGTTTCCACATTGGGAAAAATGTGAGACAATTGTGGGGAAAATCCAGGGAAGATTTGATGAGCTTAATGATGTATGGATGTACAATTGTTCTGGTGCCTTAAAAAAAGCCCTGAGAGGGAAACTATAGTTACCTGTCAATTATGGTTGGTTGTTCTCCAATGCCAAAAATTACGTTCAGGGGTACATTTGAATCATGAATGGTTTTGGGTCCAACCAATATCATGACCATGGGATCAAAAACATTGGAACTTTGACCTTTTGACAAAAACTAAATTGCCACGGTTTATATGATTTAATATTTGTTGATGGGTCCAAAGCAATGAGGCATTAGACAAATGATAGCCAATGTTGAGTATATGAGTAGCAGCTAAATCTTAAAGTGCCAGGTGTTATATATATCTTCTTTTTTTCCTTTGAATATCTGTGTTGCCTATGTAATGAAAGTATTTAAGAGAGGATGACAGTATTTTTAGTCATCTGTTCCTCCTCGTTATGTAGGATATCACAACCTGAGACAATACATGCAGGCTTGATGATGGCAGAATCAATTCATGGTTCAACATGGCATTATTTTGATTTGTGAGATTTTCTTAAAAGCCTTTTATCTCTTTGGGGCTTAAACCTCTAATCTCTCTGCATGATTTATATTGGAATGGTTGAGGGGTACAGGGATGAGACAGAATTATGTAGGCTGCATATTGCATCAATTTCAGAAGTTGTCCTTGTTTGACCTGTCACCAAAGATATATTGCAGCTTGATTATTTAATTTTATATTTATCTTTGTTGGCCATGCGACCATTAAAGTTTAATGGTATGGGATCAGGGACCAACTATCACAAAACTTGTCAAAAATTTCTGTATTTGCTAAATTCTCATGTCTTTGTATACATATTTATCAAACATTTCAGCTGTGTTATACTATTGCAAACTAACATTCAGGGTTTTCTTTTTGAGAGAGAAGAAACTTGTTAACATTCAGGGTTTTTGTTTTGAGAGAGAAACTTGTTAACATCATTGTAATAACTAACAAAACTTTTTGTTGCATATAAAGATTTTCCACCAATGTTTTCCCTAGTGTGTATGTTCAGCTTTGTTCTGTCTGTGAAAATATCAAAATAATTTTTTTGGAGGAGCAGAGGGGAAGGGAGAGAGTTATAGTTTGTCAGAATTATGCACATGTTTGGCAAAGCAATCATGCGTAGATAATAGAAAACTGGGAATATTTCAGAAAGGGAGTTATAGGGTGCTCGTCTATAACCAGCTAACTTTTTGTCGTGAGAAAGTGCAAGTCCTTATGTTACATAATGAATAACATCATTGTGTGAAAGGAGGGAATGAGTTATAGTTTTCTTAGAAATTATAATTATGCAGTTATTTGGCAAATTGATCATGCACGGAGGATAAACAACAGCCAATATTTCTGAATGGGAGTTTTAGGGTGTTTATCCATACACCATAATTAGTAAAGCATTTGTCATGGAAGAGAGAGTATGGAATTTAGATCTGGTGTCAGTCCTCTTGAGTGTTTCATGAAATGTCATTGTGCATGTCAATGATCATTATGTTGCATAAATAACAACATGAATGTATGTCTGGAGTCATGTTTAATAATTTTCTTATTTTAACTGGTTCTGAATCAGGAAACAAAGATTGTATTTTGGGCAGTGCTGGGTCTTCTTCAAGTTATTTGTATTGTGCTTATGAATAGCAAGTTGGCCGGGACTCGTATTTTGTAATGAATAACATAATTAGGTGATTGGAGGCATTTGTTTCCCTGGTTTGGTGAGCATTAGCGAGGCTGTGTAAAATGTTAACACTGGTTTTTTGTTTTCTCTTTGCAGGAAAAGAAAGGCACGCAGTGGAAACCATGGAAGCAATACTGTAGCAGAAACTTTGGCTAAGTGGGAAGAGCTGAACAGGCAGGCAGAGAGCTCAAAAGATGGCTCAAAAAGAATCAAAAAAGCGCCGGCCAAAGGTTCAAAGAAAGGATGCATGAAAGGAAAAGGTGGTCCTGAGAATGCACATTGCAGTTTCAGAGGAGTTAGACAGAGAACATGGGGAAAATGGGTTGCGGAGATCAGAGAACCTAATCGGGGCAGTCGACTCTGGCTGGGTACCTTTTCTTCAGCTGAAGATGCCGCACTTGCGTATGATGGGGCTGCAAGAGCCATGTATGGATCTTGTGCTCGTCTGAATCTTCCAGAAAGTGCCTCAAAGGATTCCTCAATAACATCATCTTCAACCCATGTCACTAGTGAATCTCAAGAATGCTCTACATCTCAGCAATGGGAAGTCTCTAGCAATCGGAAGGATTTCAAACAGGGTATCTGTTCCAAAAATTCTTGTTTCAGCCCTATTCCTTCGTCTCGGTCTCTCTCAGGTGGTGATGTTTCCAAAGCTGGAGTGGAAGGGAGGAATGGTGCTAGAACTGTTGAGATAGATCAGGGGCATGGGCCACAAATGTGCATAGGTCTTCAGACTTCTAAGTCAGCTGGGGTGGAAGTGAGGAATGATGGTGTAACCACTGATATAGATCTGGGACGGGGGCAGCAAATGTGCATAGGCATTGAGGCTTTTAGGCCCGATTCTTCATCAAAATTCCCCATCAAATCTGATGTAAGAGCCGCAAAAGAAGAGTCTACATTAGATTTCTCCAATAAATTGGAGACTATCAAATCTGAGATAGGATCTGCTGAAGGAGACCCAACAGTTGATATGCTTCTCAAAGCAGAGCAAGGAGATGGAAAATTACTGCCAAGAATTATACCTAAAAATGATTCCCAAGATGCAAGACATGGAAATGCTTTTGATTATCTTCAGGATGTTTCCCATGGAGCCACGCCTAAAGATGTAACACAGACGAATTTACCCACCACTGTTAATTCCAAATTAGTGGTGAAGGCTGAACTGCAGCCTACTATCACGAATGTTGAATTCACGGATTCTGGTGAACCACTTGATTCCTTGCCTGACCTGGAACTGCAGTGTCTTCATGAACTATTTGATCCAGACGAGTTTTTAAGTATGATTGAGAATGAAAAGAAGTCTGAATTCACAGAAGTGGACCCTGATGCATTCAATCCAATTTATTACAGCTCTTGGCCGCAGGATGAGTTTACTGAAGTGAACAGTTCACCATGTAATCAAATGCATCCATCTTCTTGTCCATCATTTCTATCCTTACAGTTACAGAACATGGATGGAAGACTACTTGAAAATCTATCTCCCATGCAACTATTTCCTAATCTAGATGATGGTGAACAATGTCATATTGATGACAGAAAACAATCAAAGAACCTTGATGATGAGATGGAACATGGCTTTGGACAATCTAACATCCATGGTGACAGACAACTTTTAAGATTTGATGATAGACAGGTTCTGCATCAGAAGGTTGTCAATGATGGGCATTTTGCCTGTTTCCAATACACAGACAACAATCAAGATTTTCAATCTCAAGATACTGGAGGCTGGCAAATCTCACCACCTGAGTCAATACTGGCTGATGTCATGCATGGAATGCAGGATATTGGAGTGTTTGAAGATATCATGAAAGGTTCCAAGTAGATGAAGTCTTGTTGTAAGTAGAAAAATACATCGTCAGTAACTATTTTTCGTATTTGTTGCAGTAGCCGGGATATTTTGTGGATATGGATAAATATGTCAGATATGTTTGATATGAACCGGTCGGGTCTAATTCTACACTGCCTACTGCAGCAAACAGCATAAAGAAGAGGGAAAAGGAAAAAGCGTTTTTTGATAGGGGAAATGGCATTACTATCCCCTTTTATTGTATAGAAAATCTGGACTGGCATTTTGGTTGTACTATATTACGTGATTGGTTAATCATATACTGTTTTTTCTCACAGGGTTTTGCATCAGAAGCTCAGAGTAGAGCTTGTTTTACTGTACAATGAAGAATATATGTGTTTTTTCTTACCAGGCTCTCAAATACTTGTTGCATCTGAGTGGTGTTGTTTATACGACAATTCATACATGACGTTGGATATTGCAGGAACTGTAGAGTATTTTTTTTTAGCTAAAAATATTGTGAAAAGTTCACAAAAGATATATGATCCGAAGGTCTACAAAAGTAGAGATCAAACTGGTCAAAGCACTCCATACGGGCATGCAATTAATTCCGACTTAATCCACACAAATGGTTACAAACGGTCTCGTAGAGATTTGACTTTGCAATATTGCATGAACTGTAGAAGTTTTTTTTATGTTTTTTAAATATTGTGAAAAGTTCAAAAAAGATCTAGGACCTGAAGGTCTACCAAAGTAGAGATCAAACTGGTCATAGTAATCCATACGGGCATGCAATCAATTCAGACTTAATCCACACAAAAGCTTACGAACATCTTGTAGAGATTTGACTCTGTTTTATAAAAAAATAATCTTTCAATTATTCACGAGTACAGGTCACATTTACTTAAAGTAACTGCATTTCTCTTGTTCATTAGCATTCTTCATATCAGGTCCCTCCTTGAGATTACGAATTTACGAGGTCCCTTCTTGAAAGGATTAATTTACGAGGTCCCTCGGAAACTACAAGGTCAATGCGCAGGGGTTTGTTGAGAGACTGAGCAAGTCCTTCAATCTGGGTAGGATCTGGACAGCTATACGCATTAGGAAGTTCCTTACTGGCACAGTCCAAGTCAGTTCGTTATAGGGGTTTGTTGAGAGGTTAAGTAAGTCTTTCAATCTGGGTAGGATCTGCACAACTATAGCCATTAGGAAGTTCCTTACTGGCACAGGCCAAGTCAAGGTTTGCAAATACACCAAGTCAAAATGTTGATGGACTTAACTACCTATGGCATTAATATTTCTGCTGAGAAGGGCAGTAGTCCAGTCCTTTTCTTTTCAAGAGCACTTAAGGCATGAGGATAACGTGTGTACCAGAATCAGGAACATCTGTATTCTTTTTAGTATGAGGGTCATCACAATCCATTCCCTGATGACAATGCCTACCAAAACTTAATGAATTTCTTTCAATATATTCTGCTGAGAGGGTTTTGGAGGAGATTTGAGACACAGATTGTTAGTGGCTTTAGCAGGTTCACTATTCAATGCATTCCGTTCGGCTGGGAGAGGATCAACCTGAAGATAGTAAGTTTGGGTGACGGTGTCCTAACCAAACAGGTTCTCATGATGTGCATCCTCATTATTAGGAACATGAGGCCAAGAAGGTGGTCTAGTCACTCTAGGGAAATACCCAGTTCCCGCAGGTAGTCAGGATCAATCTGTATGGAGCCGGAGGCTGAGAACTTTCTCGGCGCATGTCTAGTGGCCACCATCTGAATATTGACCTGCACAGCAAGCAAGTGAACTATGATTTCATAATTAAAGGCAGAAACCCCCCTGCTGCCAATATCTTGAAAAACATCATTATTGTGGGCTTTCCTGAAAGACCATAGGACTTCAGTGGACACAAGGAACCAAAGCTTGCGCAAAATAGAAAGTATCTTAATATCAGAGTTAGTAAGACCAAATATAACATCAAACCAACAAATTTGCTTTTGACCAACCATACACTAAGAAAATAAAACAAGGGACCAAACATTCTTTAGCAAAAGAACACAATTTTTTTTTTTTATAGCAAACTCCACATTGCTAACACTCAAGGCATTGCCTATTTTACCAGTTACCCATTTTACACATGGGAGCCCCAACAAGAAGCTTATTATGAAGTAAAAGCCATCCAAAGCAAGAAGACCACAGAACATTAAATCTATCAATACATCTGCCAATAGGATAGTAGACATTTCACTTATTGTCAAGGCACAAGGTAAGGTTTGGGGAGAATACAATTCTTTGATAATAGTTGTTTGGAAGTAGCCTCCATGAGAGGGGGGGCCCTTTGAGCCACCTCACAGTGTCCTAAAAGTTAACCTCCTACTCCGGATTTAATCCAGTAGAGGGAGGTTTGAAAGATTTTCTGAACATTCTCTATGTTCTAAACCGAGATTGAGGAAAGATTATACACAGCATTAGGTCTATCCGTTTCATCCTCTTCCCAAATCTGTACAAGTCGTGAAATGTTTTAATTCTTTTCTCAAACTAAAGGTTGGCAGAGCAGCGTCTTGTAAAGGCAAGGATCCTCTCTATATATTTCAAATTGCCACCAAATCGCTC
This sequence comes from Taxus chinensis, assembly GCA_019776745.2. NCBI lineage: Eukaryota > Viridiplantae > Streptophyta > Pinopsida > Cupressales > Taxaceae > Taxus > Taxus chinensis. The sequence goes on from CM034156.1 coordinate 415,395,751, forward strand.
TATACCTAGTGTCAAAGAAAGTGAAGATACACTGCCCAACGACCAATTGCTTATCCATTAAACAGTGGGAATTAATCGTTCCCCAGGCCCTTAATGGTAAAAAGATTTCATCTTTTCTATTGTTTATTTCTTTATAGTTCAACTGAATTGCTGCAAAAATGGTTCTATTTTTTTCAGTCTGCAGGTAAGTAGAGTGTGGTAGAAAGTGAAAGAAGGTTTTCTGGATATCATCAAGGTTAGAAAAAATGCCACCAATATCAGTGGCCTCATTTTTTTTCTCTAACATGTTTAGCTTTTAGGACCTCTAGAAAAGAACTTTCACCACTTTTCACCATGTGTTTGAAATCATGGCCCTGTGAGCAATATAGTTCTGTAGAGCCCTTTGCCGGTGTTTAATTGTGAGAGATTGTTTAACAAACTGTTTGATCTAGATGACCTTTTGGAGAAAACACTGATCCATGCCAACATTCAGATAAGGAATTATAAAAGTATATATTTAGAAATTATTAAGATCTACTTCTAGCAGTTAATTATCGAGATGGGTTTTCAGAGATGGAACGATCCATATCAATAATTAGAGCATTATTTCTAAAATGACTTTTTTTTAGAGAAGTCCTGATATATATATATATATATATATATATAATATTAGCAGGGTTTGACAACGTTTGGTGTTTTGTATTTTCTAATAGTCTTCAAAACATTTATGGGATTCAGAGAGTATGATGATAATATTTTCAAGCTCATTTGATGACCTTTCGGCTTCCATTTAGAACTCTTTATTTCTTATTTTTACAAATTTTCATCTTCTATATTGTTTAACTATAAATAAGATGTTTTTAAATGAAGACAAATTTACAAGTTGAAAGGTTTTGTAGGCATAAGTTGCAGGTTGGAAGTTTGTATGTTTTGTGGTATACATCTTTTATATAGAGTTTGCGCATTTGTATATATCGTTATTTGCAGAGAATTGTGACGCTTGCATCTCTTTTATAGAGTTTGCCCATTATGCATCCATTCTTGATTGCAAAGAGATTCGACATACATTTTTACCATAGATTTTGTCCATTTTGTATATATGTTTAATAAAATTATTGTACTTCTATAAATACAATTTTATTTATGCAATACAATTCAGTTTTACAATTACAATTTTACTTGTGCAATACAATTCAGTTTTATCTCTGTAATACAATTCACTGTTTCTATAATTTCACCTATTTTATTATTAATGTACTACCATAATACATAATTGCCACTGTTAGTGTGTTGTCCACTAAATTCCAAAAATAATTCAGATTAGAGTAGTATGAGAGTGAAAAAAGAATATATCAAAATTTTGCAGGTTTCGACAATGATGGAAAATCTAATTGGAAAAAACAAGAGGGCCCAATTCGTGATGTAGAGCCACTTCTAGCACCATGGAAGAAGCACAAATCAATCAATGCAAAAAACAAGTTTTTTAAGGAAGAGAATTGGTGGTTGCAAATCAATATGAGCATGGTCATGGAGTAGATGATGAATAAGCAAAAAAAATTGACCCATTTTGGAAGCCCCATTGTGGAAGGATTCTTCCACCCAGAGGCAAGGTGCAACAAAGTTATTTGTAGAATCAACTTTGGAGAAAAAGAAACATTTTGTGAGGAAATTAAAGAAGCCCTATGTCATGTCCCCATCGGCATGGGTCCAAAATAAGTCTAAAAGATACCAAAGGGAATCCTTGAATAAATATTAAAACAATAATAAAGGATGTTTTTTTAAAAAGTTAATAACAACAATGCGATAAAACTAAATACGACTAAGTTGCGGTTAAAGGATATTACGGTGAAGATGACACTAAACCGCTTGAGCATGGTATTTAATTATTATGGCGATCACAATTGCAATAGCATACTCAATTAAATTGATTTAAATCATATATTTTACATTTTGAAAGTTATTAAGGACTAAAATGTGCCCAAAGATTACAAGAGTAGGGCATGAGTCCAATTTGGTTCCCCAATGGACTCATACCCTATTAAAATTTAAACAACTCAACAATTAAATAAATAGCATGAGCAAATATTAAATCACATATATGCCCAAATCAAGAATAAAGGAGAGCCCTTGGATCAAAGGGGCCTCCTAGGATATTAGGGCATCTAGGAATGCCCCAATTTTACTTTATGGGCTTTTACAAAGTCATTCTTATTTCATTTCAATTCTTTGTTTGGTTGAAATTTTCTTTGGAGGTACGAAGAAGAGGAAAGGAGCTCTCATGGAGCTCAAGTAAACAACATGGTTTACTCTTTTGTTTTATTTGCTCCATTTCAGTTGGAATTCCGTAAGGGTTTTGAGATTTTCAAATTTTTATCTTGATTGTAGTGCCTCCATTACCCTGCATTAATATTATGATCATATCCAATTTGAGGAAAGGAAAATTTCTTCTCTAAGGCTGTCATGGGAGTTCTAATTTGTTTCATTTTTGTTTAAGAGAAATCTTGGATTACATCTCCTCTATGAAGAGTTGTATTGTTTTTTTTTAACAGTTATAAATTTATGTATGCAATAAGTATATATATGTTGATTTAAAAGGGGAAGGGTTTGACCCTGTCCCTAAGGGCTCGTATCTTGGTAAGGGCCATACAACCAGTCCTATATTGGCCGAAGTCGAAGTGCCAGGGGGTCGCTCTGTAGCTCCATACCACAATCGACTGACATGACCATATGGTTAGTAATAAGTTATAATATTAAATAAGTAATATTATGATTTTTGTGTTTTTATTTTGATTAAAATAACAATTTGGTTTCAAAACAGATTTATGGGTGGTTTAAATAGGATATAAACACACACACACACACACACACACACAGAGACACAAATCAATCAAAGTGAAGTTTTCTGGTTTTATTTTGTCAAAAGAATACAATCAACTTTCTTGGGTTTCAGAGAGATAAGTTAATATTTTAAATTTTTGTAATGTTAAGACTTGAAACATTTCATGTAAACTATATATATATATATATTTACATAATTAAAACTATTTACTTTTTCAGAGATAATACAATTCGTCTTTTTGTGAGATTACAAGATACAAATAGAAATATAATTGAACCCACTTTCCAGAATTTCTTAATACAAACTGTAGTAATTATTTTACCATCAATACTTCTTTCTAACCCCAAGCGCGCAAGCCTATCATCTAGCATATGTTGGGCGCTCACCCGAGAAATGCACGGGTGCCAAGCCCCTCCTTTATGTGAGCTTTGCAAGAGAGTTCTGCCATTAATGGAGGATTATTTGCAGAAATAGAAGTACATTCATCTACTTTAAAAGGTAGAAGATATAACTACCAGATCTACACATTAATGCATCACAACAACTAATAAACATTGTAAGAAATACAACAAACTAGATCTGAGTCATGATAAGCCAAATAACATGAGGGCTTACACCCATAAGCAAGTTGTACAGAATAGATCCATGTATATTGATTTAATAGAGTTTTGGTAGTCATATTACATTCAAAAGGGTCATCTCAAACCATATATATCAAATGACAGAGACTCAACTCCTGCAAACCTATATGATCAGAGATCCTAACTATGTTTTTCCCCATTATATCCCTTATTACAGATCCCAGTACCCATACATATGCTTAATGGTATCTCTTACAACCCTCTAGCACTAAGTACTCTAAACCTTAGCACCATGAACTCCAAACCATTAACATTTCCTAACATTTCTACAACATTTCGTTACTCTTCTTCTTTTCTCCCCTTTGCACTTTGCACCCATATATCTCTCTATCTCTATTATATGCACCAAGCACTCCTTTAAATAGGATCATCATCCGCCACCATGACTTCTCTCCTGAGCAGATCACGTGCCAAGTGTTGATGTGGTCCTCCATTGGCGAATGCTTATCCTCTTTGCAAACCTTCCACTAACTGTAATGATGCCTCTGAGAATATTCCTTGCATGGAATATCCTTTTCTTAACCTCCAAGGCTGACACCTTATCCATTCATCACGCCTAGTCAGGTCCTCACGTTTTTCCTCAAGTGACTCCATGATGCCAAATATGGCTAATTCCTTTAAACCCTTGTTTTGCCTCTTGCGTGCGCCCTGGTTTCACTTAACCCCTTCTTAAATCTCATTTTCCTGTGCGCTTTTCCATGAGCGCCCTTCTATTTACTGATCCTGCACGCGCGCCTCTTGGTACTTAGCCAATATTTTAGGGTCCAACATCACTCCACACTACACGTGTTCTCCGTCTTCGAAAACATTCTGCTTCCTCAAAGAATAAAGAATAAAGGTATTGAAACAATTAAAGAATGGAAGGATGGAAGAATAGAAGAATATGTTACTGCTGCATGAGGAGTGGGAACTCCTTCATGAATGCCTCAATCTTCTCCCAAACGTCTACTTCTCCCCATGCCAGCAGAAGTAGGTCACCCACTAATGCGCTTAATCAAAACCAAGTTCCTCGCTCTTAGCTTTCAGCCTATCTACAATGCTTTCTAGCTGCTTGTTAAGATCGCATAGCGCATCCATCTTGCGAGTGACTTGGGGGTATAGTTCCTTTAGCCTATTCTTAATTGAACCCCGCAAGGTTTCGATTGCTTCCAACTTCTTCTCAACTTTGGCTAGGATCTTGTCACGCTCTGCCCTATTGCCTTTGTGCTTTTCCTAGAATTATTTTAGATTCGTATCATGTGCAACAACCAATATGCTTGCTACCATGTCTTGGTTGGAACCATTGTCATACACGGCTTCGGTCATTTGTGCGGCGGTCTTTACTGCGGCAAGGAGCTCAGAGTACTGAGTCACTATCTCCCCAATCTTCCACTTTTCCTCCTTCTGGCGTGCCATAACCTCCTCTATTGACTCTAATGCGAGTTGTCACCTTTCCATGGTGAGGATGCAGGTTAAGTCTCCCAAACAGTGCATGGTTGACTCATATTTCTGCTCAGGTGGGGCCAAGTCAGGTTCCTTCAAGATAACGACATCTGAAATGGCTCGTATCTTCTTATGGACTTCACGCACCTTTGCCTTTTCATCCCTCAACTCGCGCCTTAACTGCGCACTGATCAATTCCTTTTGTTTTATCTCCCTGTCTCGCTCAATGATCTCCTCATTATTTTTCTCAAGCTCTTCCTCCAAGACCCTTATTCTATTGTTTCTACCGAAGAGTCTTGCCTCCACCTCCACTAATGCTTTGTTGAGCACGTTGCAAAATTGCTCATCGGATAGTTGTTGGACATTTACCAGAGGGTTTACTCCCTTGGCATATGGTATCTTCATAAATGCATCTCGATTTACCTCAAACTCGGGTTTATCAATGTGGGACTCAAAAGCCCAAGATAACATTTTCCTTGTGCGTGGGTACACACCTTCTTCATCAAAAGAAGACCAAGCGAGGAGTTGGTTTATGGGCACAGTACTTTGGAAGTGCTTGCGCAGTACCTTGTTCAGATCATTAATGTAAGTCATTTCTTGTTCCTGCGTCGCTACTATGCCCTTTCCACATGTGCGCACTGCCTTAGGGAAGCTTACTGCCAAGCTGGGGTCTCCGCCCATGCTTCCATACTCTTTCCCACACCTGCGTTTTCCTCAGTTTCCTTCAGAACTTCTTCGGTGCTTTTCTCAACTTCGTGCTCCAATAACTGTTGGATAATTCCTGCAACTTCCCTCTCTATAGTGTTAGCCATCTGCTCCTTGGTCGGGGTCGGGGTCTTCTGATCCTTCATGTTTACTTCCTCGCTCCATCCTTTGTCATGAGTGCCTTCCTCATTCTCATCCTTCTCTTCATTTCCTTCTTCATCTGACTCGTGTACATCGTACACAAGATGATTCTAAGCCTCATCATGTTCTTCATCGTCTTCATCGCCCTTGTCGCCCTGCATGCTTTTTTTTCTCCTGAGTTCAAACCTTTTGTCACCCTCTACTTCTTCCTTAGTGGTGAGTCCAATTTAGGGGACTTCTCTTTTTCTTCTTTCTCGGGTGACTCTCCCCTTGCTGGTGACTCTTCCTTCTATGGCGACTCTTCCTTCTGTGTTGATTCCTCCTTCTGTGGCGACTCTTTTTTTATGGGATGTTAGGTTATGGAGCTAGATTGCTTTATAATAAGCATGCATTACATGTGGCTGGTTTACACAGTAACTGGCATGGGTAAACTTATTAACCATCGTCGGTCAGCATATTAACCATTTTCGGTCAGCATAAGAACTGCCATTGGTCAGTAGATGAACTGCCATCGGTCAGGGTAACCGTCATCGGTTACCTGTGCATGAAATTTTATATTTAACTCATGGGAATTAGATCTAACTTTGTTATAAATTTGATCTAAAGGTTATAAATGCATAGCTAAGGTGCCCTAAGTCTTTCTAAGCTTATATAAGCTATAAAACTAGGGTTAGAATAGAAGGATAGAGGAAGAATGTTAAGTCTCCTTGGTTGAAGACGAAGAAGAAGAAAAAGAAGAACAGGTTAAAGGTTGCATGTAGACATAAGGAAATAGCAGGTACATCTAAATGGTGAGAAGAGGGTAACATCTTCTACTGTATTTCCTTTGTATAGTTATTCTCTCATTATAATGGCTTGCATAGTATGCAAAGCACATAGAATTTATTCTTGTAGATCCACATGTTGGTGAGATCTTGTATTATAGATCCATGTAGATCTAGTCTTATATTGTTCGATCCATAGGTTGTTGTGAGATCATGTATTCATAGATCCATGATATTATGTTGTATTGTTGATCCATATAGATCTAGATATTGTATAGGAGGTTGTCTTCATGTTTGCATAGGTTGATGCAGTGATGGAGAGACAAACTTACTTCTTGGTGCACAGTCATGGATGCACATTGGTAGACCCATGTGAGAGGTCTTGTTACAGATCCACGTAGAACTTGGTAGCAGTTTAGAGATGCAGTAGTTCCTAGTTATGTGAGATCTGTTGGTGGTGTTTGGAGGCACGGTTGTAGTACACTCAAATAGATTCATTTAGAGATCTGAAGGAGAGGAGATACTCTTAGAAAGATGCATTGTACTCTTGTATTGAATAGTTGGGTTTTACTCTTGTTATATTATATACATGATATCTCTATCTTTGGTGGACATATCCCACATTGGGTGAACCATGGTACATGTTGTGCTATGTGTGTGTACTTTGTATTGATTTGGATTATTCTAGTTTATACTTACACTACTGTAGATTTTGGGGAATTGTTTATATCTTGTGTGCATGATTGAGTTTGTTATTGAATCATATCACTATTCCGCAGTCCCAAATTCCCAACAAATGGTATCAGAGCTTGGTTATTTCAGATCAATTTTGGCTTCGGTCTATTGTTAGTGGTTCACTGACAGGTGTATGAGAGTAGGGTTTGTTTTGGCTGATGTGAAAATTATAGAAAATATTTAAATCTCAAGTGGAAGCTAGAAATGTGAGGTTGTGGAGAATATAGTAACTAACATCGGTTAGGTGGCAATCAATGTCGGTAAGGTGACTGTGGTCTATTACAGGGTGACCATGGTTGGTTATTGGGTAACCTATTTTTTTAAACAAAAAATCATAGATCTGAAGAAATTGAGAGATGCATGAAATGTATCTTGTTTGTTGAGGTGTCCTTGGTTCCTAGAGGCATAAGCATGTTGATCAGATTATAGATTTGATTTCTAGAGGTATGGTTTTATCTTGATATCGCATTGCTTGTATTATTTTGGTTGCACATGCATGTTTGGGATTACATATCTGAGTATGAGATAGAGGAGCATTTATGCATCCTTTTGGTGCAGTTAGATGCATGGACTTCATTAGAGAAGTAGAATATAGTATCACAGAATGAAGACAGGGTTTCCATCAGAGAAGCATGATCTTCAGTTAAAGATGTGGTTGAGTATCTTGGTACTGGTAAGGTGATGTATTTCATCTTGGTGTTGTTTTATTACATGTATTATTGTTGTTAAGTTTTTGTGCAAGATTTGGGTGCTTCTTGAAAAGACTGGCTCAGCACAACTATCAACTTTGGTCAAAGTAGGCACCTGGTTTGGTGACCTATGCAAATTTATGGAATTGCGTTCATTCCAGCAGCATCGACGTCGGTCAAAAAATCAACATCGGTCACAAAGGGTAACCAGTATCAGTCAATGAACCATGGTTGGTTTCTGTGACAACGCGGTTGCACAGGATTTCTTACAGTAGAAGAGGGCATGGATGGTTCGGTTAACTATTTTCAAGGACAATGTGTACAGGTAGAAACAGTGTAGATCACTTCAATTTTTGGATCCGAAAGAGGATGAAGTTGGCTCGATTAATCTTGTGAGATTTTGAGTCAGGTATCTCTATATGATTCATGTTTTATTTCTTTCATTTGGAGCAACTGATATTATGTTTGGATAGTGTGCACAAATTTACACCATGGTTTTTGGTGTTGTTTGACTTTTATTTCCTGGTAGTGTGAAATATTGAGGACAAAGATATCTAGTCTAAGGATGAGATCCTCAATGAAAAGTGAAGATTACACACAGTTGCAGGTAACGAGAGATGTTGAGTACATGGGATGAAAATAATTTGATTCACTTACTTCACAAGAATTCTAAACTTCTGTGATGTAGAAGTATTCTTTGATAAAAAGGGAATCAATTTATATGTTCTTTCATCTAGTTTTATTTCTCATTGACATATTAGATTTTGAGCTTGATGTTTGAGGCAATGCATGGGATTTTTTGTTCAGTAGGAACACACCATGGTTGTTGGCATTGCAGGATTGGATACATGATGCATATGCAAAGTGAGATAAGATTGCTACTATTCAGAGTGGCAGGAGGCACAAGTTGGTTTTGGAGGGTAGTCATGACTTTGCAGGTAGTTTGAGTTTATTACTTTGTGATGTCACTTCTAGTTTATTTTGTGGTGCCTAGATATTCCTTAGGGAATGCAATTGGTGGCTGATTCAGCTGGTTTTAGATGATAGAGAAATTTTCAGAGTTTTAAGGGTGAAAAAGGAGAAAAATTGATAGTTACAGAGACCGGTGTCGGTTAGGGTTAACCATGGTTAGTAAGGTAGTGACCGGAGTTGGTTAGAAAACCATAGTCAGTTTGGTCACATGTTTGACAGTAGTGTTTATTTACCATTTTTAGATGGTGCCCTTGTTTTCCTTTCATCTTGGTTGATTGTGCAGAGTATGTTGATAACATGTTTACTGGTATTTGCACTTGGTATTAGTGGCATGGTTTAGCATGGATTTTTTTATTGACATTGATGAGTGCAAGACTCATATTCAGCTTTGGAGTTAGTTGGTGGTAGACTTGGAGCTTTTAGAAAGCTTGGTGATATGGTTGGATGTACATGGTGAGTTTGTACATGTGGATAGATTCAATTTTGTGAGTCTATGATGATGCAGATGTTTGATTTGCACATGGATGACTATGAGAACAGTTTAGATGCCTTGAGCATGAGTAGGGGATGTTTGTATTTCCTCTTGTTACTATGTTACTCCATGATATATACATTATCTACATATGGTTGTCTTAGACATGCTAGTTGTTTATGTAGGATTGGATTTGTAAATTGCAGTGTTTAGATTTCTTTGAGTTATGCAGGTTTTTTTAGATTGATCACCCACTGTTGCATGTAGAAATCATTTAGGGTTGTTATTACCTGGGATGTTGTTTTGCTTTTGCATATTCCAATATTGACTTGTATTTGGATAATTGCATTGTTGGTTGCATGGAGACATAGATAGATGTTTGGAGAACATGGCTAGTTTTCCAGGTATGGTTATGGTTGTAGTAGAAGCTCAATACTTAATTTTGAGTGGGATATCTTGCAGGTGTGTTAGTCATGATGGCTTATTGCATGAGGAGCTTGGTTGGCTTGATTTCCTAACACCAACAATTGGTATGGCATTACGATTCATTGGGAGCTTGAGGCTTGGTGTCACAAATCAATTTTAGCTTCATGCAAGTTTGGTAAGTCATGATTTTATCTTCTTGGTTTGAGAAGATGTTTTTTATCTTCCTAGTTTTATTTTTAAGATAATTTTTGAAGTAAAAAATAGATGGTCTTCACGATAGGTAGAGGATGGTGATGTATAGGTATAAGTACAAAGGTTCAGCAATTTATCTCCAAGTGGGAGATTATTAGGTTGTGGAGCTAGATTGCTTCATAATAAGCATGCATTACATGTGGTTGGTTTACACATTAACCACCGTTGGTCAACATATTAATCGTTGTCAGTCAGCATATTAATCACCGTCTGTCAACATAAGAATTGCCATCAGTCAACAGATGAACTGCCATCGGTTAGGGTAATTGTCATCGGTTACGTATGCATGAAATTTAATATTTAACTCACGGGAATTAGATCTAGCTTTGTTATAAATTTGATCTAAAGGTTGTAAATGCATGGCTAAGGTGCCCTAAGTTTTTCTAATCTTATATAAGCTAGAAAACTAGGGTTAGAACAGAAGGATAGAGGAAGAATGTTAATTCTCGTTGGTTGAAGATGAAGAAGAAGAAAAAGAAGAAAAAGGTTACATGTAGATAGAGCTTCAATGGAGAGGAGCTAGATAGAAGGAAATAACATGTACATCTGAATGGTGAGAAGAGGGTAACATATTCTACTGAATTTCCTTTGTATAGTTATTGTCTCATTGTAATGGCTTGCATAGTATGCAAAGCACATAAAGTTTCTTCTTGTAGGTCCACATGTTGGGGAGATATTGTATTATAGCTCCATGTAGATCTAGTCTTGTATTTTTAGATTCATAGGTTGTTGTGAGATCTTGTATTTGTAGATCCATGAGATCATGTTGTATTGTTAATCCATGTAGATCTAGATATTGTAGAGAAGGTTGTCTTCATGTTTACACAGGTTGATGCAGTGATGGAGAGACAAACTTACTTCTTGGTGCACAGTCATGGTTGCACATTGGTAGACCCATGTGAGAGGTCTTATTGTAGATCCATAGAGAACTTGGTAGCAATTTAGAGATGCAGTAGTTCCTAGTTATGTGAGATCTATTGGTGGTGTTTGAAGGCACGGTTGTAGTACACTCATGTAGATCCGTTTAGAGATATGAAGGAGAGGAGATACTCTTGGAGAGGTGCATTATACTCTTGTTATATTATATATATGAGATCTCTATCTTTGGTGGACATATCCCACATTGGGTGAACCATGGTACATATTGTGTTATGTGTGTGTACTTTGTTTTCATTTGGATTATTCTAGTTTATACTTCCACTGCAGTAGATTTTAGGGAATTGTTTAGATCTTATGTACATGATTGAGTTTGTTATTGAATCATAGCACTATTCCACAGTCCCGATTCCTAACACAGGATACCTCTTCTGGAGGACGTAAGTACTTATGCCCACACTTGACTCTTGTGTCCCTACTGTCTGTATTGTCTGCGTACTTAATGCCTTTTTCTCAGGAGCCTCTCCTCTGTTTCTTTTTCTTAGCACAATATTTTTCCACGCAGTGGGGTCCTCAGGAATGGAGACATAATATTCAACATAAGCACCCTTTTCATACTTTGGCCTTATGCGTAAATAAACCCTCATTGCTATCCTCCCTGCAATAGGTAATGTTACTAGTTTTAACATGTGCACGCCATGAGAGACATACTTCTCCACATAAGCACGCTTCTTGGGGTATATTAGTTTCTTGTGCAGCTCGTGGTAGTTTTTATCTACTACAATTAGATCAAATATGAGTTTCTTCTCCTCTTTAAATCAATTAACCCCGGCCTGGAAGTACTGCACTGTGAAGGATAAAGAAAATTTACACCAAGGACTCTTGGTGCCATATACCAAAGTAAATTTGCCGATACAAAATGCTGGTATATGATAAACTCAACCTATTCTTATACTAATTAGGGTAACTACTTGGGTATTCTCCATTCAGCCCCGAATGCATCGTGAATCCACTTATACCACTTTTCTAGGCGCGCCTTATGAGTGGCTGTCATGGTGTCATAGGTATACTGTTCAAATCTCTTGGCGGGGGATGGGTTTTCATATGGGTATTCCCAAACAAACTTATCTGGCCCATCGGGAACTCTAATATCTGAAAAGAAAATGGTGAGGAGGACATTAGCAAACTTGATCTTCTCTTTGTCATGCACGGCGTTTATAATCTCCTCTTTAATAAAAGATGAGAGTTATAGATGGTTCCCTCTGAGATCTTGCCGCACATATTCAACCAGGCCTTATTGATTTGTGTCCATCTCTCTTGCCCATTCAAATTTGTAACCAAACACACAAACATCCTCATCATGGGTCAGTAATTTCAGAAATGTCGAAGTAGCGCCAACCCTTCTTATACTTATAATCCTCAACCGTATTTTTAATGGCTTCCTTGTCTACCAAATCATCGTCCAATGATTCTCCTTCTCATATAAGGCCGATGAACTTAGAAAACAGCCGGGGGGTTATGCACATCCTCTGACTTGTGAAATAGAATTGCTCTTCATGCACACGTAACATCAACCATTGGTATAGTCACTCAAGATTTCCAAAATAGGGAAACTCGTAGAGTTGTAATAACCCATCCTTCTCCATTTTCACCTTTATCTCATCGTCATAGATGAGCATTCCATTTGGTGTCCTCTTCTCTGTAGGGTGAACTAGTTCTAATGTCAATTCATTCTCTATGGTGCTTGTTTGATGGTTGTAATAACAGAAGGCCATCTTCTTGATGTGAGACAACCATTCTTTACCAAGTACTACGCCATCCGAGTACTGCATTTCCGTGAACCATTCTTCATTGAAACTAGTAGAAATGACTTGTTTTCCCTTCTCATTGCCATTCTTTGGTGAAACATTTTCTACTCTCCTTGGTGGCATTCCTTCATCGGGTCCTTAAAAATTCTTCCTCTCTCTTGATCCTGGCTCTGCTCAACTTTGCGGCTCTACTCCTTTGCGAAAATTCCTTGAAACCCCGTGCCCTAGCTATGCAACCCTAACCTGGAAAACCCTTTTTCCACAAGACGACATAACAACCACGAGATTCTTCCACACAACCTTGTCCACTTATGCCCATGTACTTCTTTCCAATCTAGTTCACTGATCGAACTAGCAATGCACGAAAATATTCACAACTCTTCTCAAACTTTCTTCGCAAGGATGCCCTAGTTCGTAAGATATCTTTGATAACTTAAAAGGCAAGGTAGAAAATAACGCACCCTCAATCTTCTATTTATAACTTTTCTCTTCTCCACAATAAATGCCATGCCACCTACCAATGTAATTTCACAATAAAGGGGACTTTTTTTCCAACGCCAACCTTCAGCGCTTTTCCTCCACGCTCAATCCTACGTGAACACTTCTGCAACCTTCTAGCACTCAACTGCCTTGACCATATAATTCTTCGTGCTTTCTCCCACGCCAAAGTCAATTATTCCTCTATGTCTTAGACCAAGTTCTTTCCGCTGCCTACCTCATGTTGCTCCTGCGCTTTTTACCCTTGTACGTGGTTTCTTAAAGCCTTTTGACAACATCATTCCTTTATTTTCCATGCGTGATCTTCCAATCCATGTATTTTTGATTTTTCAACCCGGGCCATCCACAACCATAGCTTCCAACACTTGTAACATCACTCCACCCACACAAAAATGGATGCGCAGTCCTCTGCGCATAGATTTTTTTTGAAAATAATAAGTGGCTACCAGTGGACAAACACGTATAAAACAAAACATCAAGAAAGGGAAACATAAAGAAAATAAACGACATAAAAGTAAAACCCAGGCTAACTGGCAATACTACCTTATTTATAAACAAAAAGAAGATTCATTTATAGTAGGGCTTCAGCCTACTCCCATTGAAATGGCTTGGAAATCGTGTTCTATCCAGCACTTGTAACTGACAAGCCCCTGAACCAAGTATATAGGATACAATGTATGGGACCATCCAATGGACTTTGAATTTCCCAAGATGGCACAAAAAAATGGAATCATACAATAAAACCATCTGTCTAACTTGAAATTGCTTGTTCTTGACGTGTTTATCATGTCATGCCTTCTACCTATATTTTTTCTGTTTTTCTAACTCTAGCAAACAATAACCTACCTCTCATCCAACTGCATCAACTTATCGATCCTCTCCTCAAGCGCTTGTTGATCATATAACCCTCTTGCACATGGTATACATAGTGATGGTAACATGAATTCAATAGGTAACACAAATTCCACGCCAAACACCAATTGAAAAGGCGTGACCTTGTTTAGTCTCTTATAAGTAGTCCGATATGACCATAACACAACAAAAAATTTATCATCCCAATCCTTTGTTCCCACATCACAAATCTTGGTTAATGTGTGATTCAAAATTTTATTAAATGCCTCAGTAGTCCCATTAACTTGTGGGTGATAAGGGGTAGTCTTGTGATGGGCTACCATGAATTCTGCCAATATGATTCTAACTATCTCATTTAAGAAATGAGTACCCCTATCACTTGTTAAGCTCAGCGGGCATCCATATTTGCTGATTATATTTTACCACAAGAACCTAGCTGCTGTTGCCACTATGTAATCCCTTGTAGGTGCCACTTCTACCCACCTTATAAGGTAATCTGTGCATGTAATGATATAGCGTGAACCTATCCTTTGCACGACTAGGGAAATATGACCTACGAAGTCAATTACCCACTTCTCAAATGGTTCTACACTGGTAGTCAATCTTAATGCAATTTCATCTCTTTTCCTTGGTTTACCAAGACACTAGCAGTGGTCACATGCCTTACAATACTTGATACAATCTTTTTAAACCTCTTCCCACCAAAAGCCTGCTAGAAGGATATTGCACATGATTGCATTCCCTGCATAGTGTCCTCTTGCAATTCCACCATGTGCTTCCTCCATGATTTCATCACACTCATGCTCTAACACACACTGGTACAAAAACTCATCGCGAAATAGCTTGTATAAGTCTCCACTAATTAGCATGTAGGGTGTGGCGCGTATGGCTAACGAATTCCTTTCTAAAGTCTTCATTCCTTCGGACGCCACACCCATTTTAAGAAACAAAACAATATCTTCCAAGTTAGAGGGTGCATGCTGCAATTTTAACAATTGTGTATCTGACATTGTGTCCTCAATTCTTTGCATGTCCTCTCTTGAGTCAATCCTTGATAGATGGTTAGGCCCCAAATTACTCTTACCCATTTTTACAACAACCGTAAACTCAAACTCTTGAAATAGTAGGACCCACCGACACATGTGCCCTTGTAGAATGGGCTTGTTTACCAAGTAATTCAATGCCGAGTGTTTTGTGTAGAATATAAAGGGTGTTTCCAATAGATACTGCCTGAATTTGTGCAATGCGTAGATCATTGACAATGCCTTGCGCACAAGAGGTGGTCAACAATTCCCTCTCCAGGTTATGCTAAGATTGCTCCAATCGTCATCCCTGAAGCATCAACATGTACATGGAATGAATCATCCCAAGAGGGACAACGTAATATGGGCATGATTATAAGCCTATTCTTTAATGTGTCAAAAGCCATCTATTGTGCCTCTCACTAATGAAATGTAATTTTGTGCTTCAACAAATTTTCTAATGGCACAAAGATCTTGGCATATCCCTTAATAAATTTTTGGTAATACCCCATATGCCCAAGGAATCCACGCACCGTGCTTTGGCTGGTAGGTTCCCCTAATTTGACAATAATGACAACTTTGGTAGGATCCACCAGTAAGCCTTCCTTACATATGATATGCCCCAAAAGGGTTCCAAATGGAGTAGTGAAATCATATTTCTTAATGTTGAGGGATATACTCAACTTCCAACACCTCTCAAACATTAGCCTCAGATTTTCGCAATGGTCTTTTACTAGTCTATAAACCGTCAAATCATCAAGGTAGACTTGAAGAAACTTATGGATAAAGTCCTGAAATGCTTGAACCACAATGCACAAAAACACAATAGGCACGTTCTTCAGGCCATAAGGCATGACCGTGTAGGAAAAACTTCCCCATTCAATGGAAAAAGTTGTCTTTTCTTGGTCCTCCTTTACAATTCTAACGTGATGATATCCTGAGAATTCATCTATGAAAGAATACATCTCGCGCCCAACTACTCCTTCCAATATATCCTCAGTGAAGGGGGTTGGAAAAGGGTCAATGAAACATACCACATTCAAATCCATATAATCGATGTAAATCCTTATCCTTCCATCCTTCTTAATGCTGATGACCATTGGACTTATCCATTTTGATTCTTCAACATCCTCAATGATGCTTGATGTGATCTGCTTGTCAATCTCCTCCTTGACTTTGACACACAGATTCATATTCATTCGATAAGGTCTCTTCCAAATTAGTCACGCACCTTCCTTTAAATTGATCTTCATTTCTCCCAAGGAGTTGTGAAATCCTTTAAGCTTATGGTACCCGTGTGGAAACAAATATTGAAATTCACACAACAGATCGATGATCTTCAAAACCTCATTTTTTTTAGTAATCTCTAATTGTAGCCTCCTTAGGTTCCACCTTTGAAGTAATGTTAACCTCATTTGTTTTTAGGGGTTCATGATAGGCACACGCTTGCTCATCAAAACTATCCATAACCTCGCGTGTAACAACAATATTGTTAACATCTAAGTTTTCCACTTCTTCACCATCTATTACGTAGACCAATTTTCCTTTCTCTTTTTCCATGCATGCGTGCTCAAGGTGTACCTCCTCTGATTTTTCCTCATCAAAGTGTGCTTCTACGCCAGGTTCTCCTAATAATTCTAGTATTCTATCCTCCACCATGGCACTATCTCCCATAGTTAGGCGCTTAACAATTTGTAGTGCCTCATTCACCAATGGTTTAGTACTCCAGTACTTGAAAGCTTGAAGGAGATCAACCGTTAACTCCTGCTAGTTTCCTATTTGATGGCGCAACTTTGAGTGAATGTACCATACATGCATCCAACCTTAGAAGGTGCAGTAAAGATTATGCACCCATAAAGATGGAGGCATTGCTTCCACGCTGTTGGTGCTCGAATTAATCTTGCCCCTTTTTGTTTGAAAATTTCCTTCAAAATTTGTTGTGTTCTCTGTTTTCTAGTGAGGGGTGTTGGTTTGAAAGGTTATAGTCATTGATTTAATTATTTTGAGTCTCCTATATGTTGATTTGCTGTTTCCTCTTTTTGGTTGAGGATCGTGTTTGGGTATGAATTATTTTAGAAACCCCTACAATCGAAAACTAATCACGAATCAGGTTTAAAAATAAGAAAAATTACCTGTGTGAGGTATTCCTTGATCATGTCAGTAATTTCATGTTTTGTTCTGCCACCCGTTGGTATGTGGCATTTCTCAGTTGGATGTGGTATGGCGGGTTTAAGTTACAAACTTATAACTTTTTATTGCTTTCACAAAAATGCAAAGTTGGCTCCATGACCCGATGAATATTCCTCTAAATATTCGTAATCAAAAAAGGCACAAGATAGAAATTTATTCCACCCTCCAAATATGTACACTTGTCACAATGCGGGATGGATGTAGGGGATTGGGGCATAGTTATATTTTTGAGCACCAAGGTAATAAGGTGTAAAAGTGAAAGGAATTTCCCAAGGCCCATAGCAAAAACATGTGGTCTCTTTCTTATGCAAGGAGCGGGGAAGTGGGTCATTGGAGAAAACTTATACTTTTGGTTTAATGTGAAAAAGGAACAAAGTTTCAAAAAAGGCCCATAGCTCCGCTATCTGTTAGGTGTGACCACGTGTCAAGCTCATATTGAAAGTCAAAAGTGGGAAGATGGGTCAAATGATTAAAAGTGTATATGTTTTAAAACATGGCAAAAAATACAAAGAATATCCCTGAGCCCGCATCGACACAAGTTTTTTTCCATGTGGATGGCTAAACTTTTAAAATTGGGAAAAGTGGTAATGAGTGGCCATGATGCAATCCATTAATTTCTATCACCATCAATGCATCTTGCACAAATCAAGGACGGATTTTAAAGTTTTCAAGCACCTTGATCCTTTTATTATCAATTGTCATGATCTAGTTGTCATCCTTAGTGATTTTTCATTGAGGAATATTGCGAATTTTGATTGTGGAGCTTGAATTGGGAACCAAAAGTTTGAAAAACTTTTGAATTGACATTGAAGTGCTCATTCAGTCATGGGAAAGCCGGTAAGAAATAAATAACTCCTGTGATTTTTATTTTATTGGAAAAGAAATTTGAAGTAAAGCTAGGGATTTTAAAGAAGAAAACCATGTCATCCTCATTCTCAGTTGCATCTGGAATCACAAGTGATTTAGATAAAATTATGAAAATAGACTTAATGAATTATGACTTAAAGGATTTTCTTCAGAGATTGAGTAACCCTAATAAGAGTGAGTCTATGGGAGTAATTCAAGATAGACACACCACTCTAGCTGGTGCTATTCCACCATCAGTTCATTCCTGAGAATTGGTATGGCATTGTCCTATGAACTATGACCTAGAAAAAAGGGAAGTGCTAGACGGAAGTGGTGATGCAGTGTTGACATTAACGCCTGCGACTATCAGGATAATGATCAAGTTACCTGTAATAACTAATCCAATAACCTTGGGTATCAAGTTAGCCTTGCGAGACTATGAGGAAAAGAAAAAAGAGTATGCTAGACTCATAAACACAAAATGGATCCTAGCGGAGAAAAAGGAAACAACCCGAATCCTTAAGAGACTGGTTAGGGCACAATTTGTTGAAGAAGACTGAGGATGTTATTGTATTATTAATTCGAATGGCTGGATTAGAGACTACAAATGAGTTCAAGGAATGGATGTGTACCTACATGTGGATAATTTTGGAAAGAAAGATGGAGCATCTACTGGGATACTTTTATTGCAGAAGCACTTCATGGTCACATGGTTACCTTGGCAAAAAAAAATAGAAATGGGTGATACCTCAGAGTTGGAATTTTACATGATGACCTACCTAGTTATAATGTTGCAAGATATAGACGTTTCCCCAGCCTCTTGCCACATGCTGATTTTAAGCAATGCCAAATGCATGAGATATTTCCCCAAGCTACAGCTGGTTAATTGGAATGGGAATGTGAGATTGTTCAATGGCGCTTTCTTTGCACCAATTATATGTCTTTTCAAATCGGTATGGGGTAATAAAAATTTTCTGAGTAGGCTAGGTAGGTGATTCTGGAATATGGGTGTTATTTTATTCATTACAGGAAGTTCACATATATAAGGGTTATTTGGTTTTGAAGGTAAGCCATATAAGTTACCGAGATACTTAGATGATAAGAAGGATTTGTGTGAACTAGAAAGGAAATTAACACCAGTTCACAAATTGATTGTTGGGAAACATAAGAAAAATATTAAGTTCCCCATCAGAATTGGAAGGTACTCATGCCCTTCAATTTTAAAATCTAGATTAATTGAGGATGAATTAAAAAGGTTTGAGTTGGAAACATTTGAGGCAAGAGATAACTATGATATTAGATGGGTGTTTAATAATATTGCAAACACTTTTGAACATGAGCCTCATTTTGAAGACTATTGGATGAATTGTAGGGATGAGGAAGAGGTCAGACTGAGAGATTTCTCTAGAATGACCCTTGCACAAATCATAGAATTCAAGATTGCAGTTATCCCTGAAGGAATTGTGGATGATCCACACACGGTGAGTAAGTACTATCTTGATCAAAAGATAGAAGGACAACCTATAGCCCCTTTAAACTGGAATGAAATAGAATCATATGATTCTTATATTCAGATAACTGATGTGATGAGGAGAACTATAAATTGGTTGGCTCAAAATAATATTGATCTATCAATCCAAAATACAAGAATCTTGAATAAATTTAGGGATCTGGGAAACTTAAGTGATGATATCCCTCCCCTAATAGAAGGGGCTGATAGAATCGATCCTTTGGGAGGAAAAGCTCCTAAGTTTCCTTCAAAGAGGCCCACTTCTGAACTTATAGATGAATGAATTTCAACCACTAGTGGGACTGGTACTTCTATATCTGCTTTGAGGAAAAATACTGGAGAAATGCTCTTGAAATCTATGGAAAATGCTCCTATTACTTTTGTAACACCACTTCAAGAAAAAGGGAAATTTTGGCATCTCATCTGGTTCCCTCAAGTATTTTTCCAAACCCTCGTAGTGCTAAATTTTTTATGAGTGGGGCTATAACAAGTGGCCATGCTCAATCTAAGCCACGTAAAGAGGAACAAAAGGAAGCACTAGACCTCAGGAAGAGACACAAGGTTGTCTATGAGAAAATTCGAGTGAGAGAGGGTTCCCACCCACCCAAGAAACATAAGCACAGAGATGTGGTGACTGACCCCCCTGAACATGAGAGGAGTGATGTTTCTCAGACACAACCTGCTACACTAGTACCATAGATGGAACAATCTATCCCTTTCTCCTCATATTTTCCTTTGGATGAAGTGACAACAGGAAGCACTCGGGAACAAATGATCTAAGGAAATGTTTCATCCGATCCAATGGATAACAAAATTCTAAATCCAGGTATGAGAACATATGAAATCCTACTTGTTGAGGATGTGAGTATACCTTTGTTTGAAACATTGCACGAGTCTACCAAGGCTCGAGAAGATGTGATAGATGTTGACATTGGTGAATAATTTTCCAAATTATAAGCACTTGATGTATCTATTGATGAACAAATAGCAAAACCAGTAGATAATATTCAAATAAATAAAGAATTGGAAGAGGTCACTCATGTGTCAACTGATAAAGTTGAGATCCAAACAAAAGAAGTTTCTCCTATAGGTCAAGTAACTTCAAATCAAAGGGACCAAATATATTAGTGGAAGAATATTCTTCCCATTGTGTTAAAATTACTAAGGATGATGAGCATTTTCAACAGAGTATATCTATCTCTGAAAAGACAATATAAGTTACACAGAATGCAAGTGCTAGAAAGGAATTTATTGTTGGTATAGATATGCAATATCTAGATGGGAATAGGGAGTTGGCATCAGATGAGAAATCCACTATGGCATAATATGAGGTGTCATTAGAACATGAGGATAGTAAGATGCCAACCCAACAATCTTCAAAGAAGGTAGAGATATGTGATGGGAAGGAGGAATCTACAAGCTAGCTATTGATTAAAGAAAACCTCAGGGAAGAAACTGAATCTAATGTGGCATCGATTGGAGAGATAAGGAAAGAATATATTCCAACTACTGGTATAAATCAAAAGGAGGTATGATCAATCTCAAGATCTAGACCAAGGAGAAAGAAAAGTGAAGGAAATGTCAGTACAAGATGAGAGTACGAAGATGGTTATTGAAATATATGGTGAGAAACAAGTAAATCCATTAGCCCAAGATGAACAAGGAATATCTAAGCAAATTGGTGGTTTTCTGTGAGAAACCCCAACAAGAATTACAGGAAACAAAATTTGGAACAAGTCTTGCAAAAGGGTGGATTGGTGAATTGATTTCAAGTGAAGAGAAATAAATTATTCCTATTCAGGATATTGATCTTACTGCATTATATTTTCCAAAGATGATAAGAAACTCCAAAATGGCTAGGTTTATTACCAAGAATCATATTGATCCATTTGGGTCCAAAAACTCTAGAAATATCAATCCCTTACGAAGGTAAAACCAGAGACAATGTAACAACTAGTGACTATAATGTTCAACTCATTCCTTTAGGAAAACCTCAAGAGATCAACTAAAATAGGGAGTATTAGAAGCGATAAATGACTTATTGCAAAAGGTGGATGAAGACAAGATAACGAAGAAGCAATTGAAGGAACATGTAAAATCCTTGAGTTCTAGTATACAACAGCTAATTGGGAAACCTAGCCACACTCAATCAGATACCTCTGTAAACACCCCTGAAGGATTGGATAAGATTGATAAGGCTGTCAAGAAGGTTCAAGTTGTAGACACATGGATTGAGAAGCTAACAAGGAAGGGAAAAATAACAATTGAGAAAGCTAGGGAAAAATATGAAGAACTCAAAAACAGGCTTAATGAGATTGATGAGATAACTGAGCAATGTGACAATGAAATATTTTACTTTGAGGGAATTTTTCCCAAATTATACTGTATTACTCATCTCGGTGATGAATTGCTTGAGCAGGAAAATATTGTGCCAACATAATTATGAGGAAGTCACCATGCCTTGGAAGAATTAGCAAAAATCAGAGTGGAAACTTTGAATGGGATCAAAGAAAAGATCGAAGTTAAAATAAATTGGGTTGATGATACTCTTGATGCCATCGATTTGAAACTAGAAGACATGGTATTTGAAAAATTCAAAAAGAGTTATGGTGATTTTAAGATTGATTTCTTGATCAACTCTTTTGAGAAGGAATATGCAGAAGGATGATTTCTCTTATGAAGTCATTAAAAACACTGAGAAAAATTGAACATAAAATTACAGATTTGAAAGCTAGGCCACTGGAATACAAGCAGAAGATGGGTCATTGTATGGATGCAATCAGCTAGATATAACATTAATCTTCCAACACCACACTGGGCTAGATGAAAGTGAAATAAATGAGATTTTCTAGAGATATGATGCATACATGGAAATATTGTCAAAAGAATAGGATGTAGAAGTGGAAACTGAAGAAGAAAAGGATGTAGATATTTGAAATGATGAACAAGTTTAGGCTTGTTGCTATTAAAATTTGTACTTTCTTCCCATACTTATTTTATAAGATGTTGTTTTAACTATTATCTCTGTTTCATTAAGGATAATTGTTACTCTGAAATTCATTATTGTCTTATATCAATTGTAAAATGGTATGATACATTAGTTTTATATGGCTTAGGTGAAATTCAATGCACATTTATATAAGCATATAAATTATTCTAATTTTTATGCTTCTTTCATGTTGAGGAAAAAAAATGGGGTTCTATAGGGGCCCCTGACCATGGAAAAATAGGGTTGTGTACAAATTGAGAATAATGACAACAAGGAAAAAATAATATTCAGACATCTTTTATTCCCTCTTCAAAACTTCCCCTAATGGAGGAAGTTTGTTCAACAACTTATTCTTCCTCATTAGGAATTCACTTGAGCCCTATGTTGTCTGGAAAAATATGACAGGACCTTGCTAGATCTTGAGACATCCCCATCTCCATCAATGACTTAAGAGTCATTCTAGGACTATCCATAATCTTTTCCATCTCAATTATTTTCTGATGGGAGGACACCCAATCCAGAAGATCCAAACCACATGTGAAGAAGGTTGTTTTCCCCTTCCCCTTGTGAGAGATTGACTTATTAGGAGTGGATTGAGAGGGAACACTTGAGGTAATTGGAAGGGCAATAACTGCACCTTGTGGACCAAGAAAGTTACGAGGTCCTGAGCTTGACCCAACTTCCCATCTCCTTGTGTGGGGTGGATGCTCTCTAGGAGAAGGAACTAGCCGAAGGCCCAAAAATTCATGCTATGACTGAGGAGCATGATGCACTAAATGAGAGGATGAATAAATGGAAAATATACCCCTATTGTCCCGAGCAGATGATATTGCTACTCTTGAATGGTGAGAAGATATGGAAAACTCTTCTTCTCCATATGAGATAATGATTGGCATTTTGAGAGCTTGATTCACCCTTCCTCTTGGCCCAAAGATGGTGTTGGCATTGAAATTGGTTGTGAAGACTCATGTCTCATCTACCCCTTCTGAAAAAGAGATGATCCTTTGACTCTAATTCATCTACCTTGTGAGAGATCAGGCACAGTGTCAATGGAGTATTTGTCGTATAATACATATGATTCCTTAGGAATATCCTTCAATACAAAATCTTCATCACATAGGAATGGAACATTGAAAATTAGTCTTCCTAGACACTTGGGTCCTCCTTTCAATCATAGATTTATTTAAGACTTCAGGGGTTTTTTAGGTGTTACTACCAAAATAGATGGAAATACATGACCTTGAAAGGTTGCGAATACATGATTGATCATAATCATCCTTGTAAGAAGCACTAACCAAACTTGCCAATAAATTAGGGGTCCTCTAGTGTTTCATGCACACTCTATGTCAAATAAGGCCCTAACAAAAGCCTCATTAGGGTCACTCAGGTCGAAAATCTGATTCAAATCCTCTGAAGAAATTTCTTTCAATCTTGTGTGCTACAAGTACCTTTCCATTTTTTGATAAGAAATATGAAAAATAATCTTTACCTTCAGAATAAGAAAATAAACACATAATGGTGAATGGGAGGAACCAAGTTTTATAGTGAAAGGGGGTGCATATTGATCTGATTAAGAGAAATATTTCCCATAAGGTGAAAGAAGATTTCACTTTAGCTCACTCAAAGAAAATTTAAGATATGGAAGGGATTTGAAATGATAAGAACTGATGAATCGATATGATTTGACAAGATACATGTGTGGTAATTAATCTAATAAGACATAAAATGGAATGCACAACACCCAAGATGGATTCTTGGGAGGTAGATGAGGATATATGTCATATAGAAATCATCTAGAAGTGCTAAGAGGTCATCAAAAGTGATTATCCAATCAATATGTGGAAAGAATGATTAAAATAAGATGCCAAAAGTGATGACCTGGGTATCCTAGTCAAGCACAAGCAGAACCAATTGAAAATACTTTCATTTTGTACACCTGGCAGTATGAAATGAAGCATTTTTCAAAAGAGTGGCATGTTTCAAAATAGATATTGTAAAGGGGAATATTCATTGGAATATTCATATTTTTTGGGGGAAAATGATTTGAAGGCTGGTAAGTGAGTTGAATAGTATAAAAGTGTGAAAGATAATCATGAACGAAAGGGGGTTAAAATTTTCTTAGAATTGTTCGAAGAAACAAGAGAACTGAGTAAAAAACCATTTTCCAAAGAACTTATTTGAGAAACCTGTTATTTCCTTTGTGTTTTCAAATTTAATCATGTCAAGATGGTTGCAAGTGTCCAACCATTGACAAGCTTTGAGATTAAAAATAAAGCTTTCCCTTGCTGATAAATTTGATAAACCTTGAGTTAATTGTGTCAATCATGAGCATCATTGTATCTAATTTCATTTTGAGATGTTTTCAAGTAGTTATTCATGTTCATATTGCAATATTATGTTAGGAATTCCTCTGAATCACACAAGATCTTGTCCTTTTGGTAGTATTGTGGAATTTGTAATTGTGTTGTGAGAAGAGCTTTCATTTTAGTGCAAAATAAACAATTTAAATTCACTTTACTTCCATTCTATTGATAGAGATTGTTTGTTAGCTTATGAGTGCATCTTAGGCATAATGAACCAGGAATATTTGATGTTTAGTTGAGTCTTTGATATGATCTTTTATGTCAATTTCTCAAAGAATGTGTTAAACTGTGCATCTTTGGGATTCCATGGATGTGCATATCTTCTGGTTGAAGGTTCATTTTTGACTATTTGAAGTTTTTTTATCATCTTGCTTGGTAGAATTTCTAACCTTTGTTGAAATTTATGAATAATTTCGTGTAATCAACTTTATCCTACTTAATTCCCCAACAAAACTCATCTAAAAATGATAAATCCTACAGGAACTACCCATGTTTACAATGTTTGTCCATAAATGTTAAGGATATTTGTTAAATTTACTAATCCTTTACTCAAAACATGCAGGAGAAATCAGGTCTTATGGTTGTCTTTAGTAACCTTAACCTTTTTTAGAAGACATTTCCATTCTCTAGAGTGAAAAATCGTGAGAGTTAGATTATGTTACATTGACCATGTCTTCCTAAGGTTTTATTTTGAATATCATAGAAGGAAAGTCCTTTGTAGCCAATCCATTTACATTTCTTACTAATACAAGTTATAAAATGGGTCCTCTCACCCTAGTTGAAATGAATAACCAAAAGTAGTGAGGGTAGGTCAAACCCTTTTCATAGTGCTACTTATTTTCTCCAAGATCTAGTGACAAAAAGTCATTCAAATCCCTCCTCAACTATAAAATGACTTAAGATCTGATTTATCTATCTTTAAGCATTTTTCTCAACCTGTTAAAGGAGAATCAATTTGGGTACCAACACATGCCTTCCATCAAGGCCTTCTCACATGCCTGGACGTGAAACAAGGCAGGTTCCTTCCCATGATAATCTTGTATAACAATAGGTGTATTGCTTTGGAGAAACCTATCAGAGAACACGATTCTCTCCTTGCACCACTCTAGAAGGTTATCGTGATGGGTCGCCCACCAATGTGTTGCGGTCTTGAGAAAATTATATCTAAGAATCCTTCTCCTTTCGATCTTACGTCTCCACTGGGTCTCCATTTCTCACAGGAAGACATCAGGGTTAGCTCCCCTAGTTTAACTTAGAAACTTCTTTCCTCCTAGGCACCTGACTAAGTGGGCTTTTGTTACTCTCGTCACAAAGCCTCTTAAATGCCTTCCGACTAACTCATATATCCCGTGTGCCCAATTTTCATATGCGACACTAGTTGTATCACTTATATAGATTGAGCATCTTCCCACTAAATAACACCTTCTTTTGTTGATTACACAACCTCAGGGTCCCTGATAGTGTACACATAGAATTTGTTTTAGGTATTCTTCTCCCAAGTGCTCAGTACAGGGTGTTGACTTCCCATTTGTCAAAGGAATGATAACTTGCTCCTCCTTGTTCTGAAAATTAATATACCCCTTATTAAAATGTAAGTCAACATTGTTCTTATAACACTAGGGGTTTCCAAGTAACACTAGAAAGTTGTCCGCCTCAGGAAGCGCTAAGAATTTGAAGTCTCCAGTGAATTTCACCCCTTGGATAGTGATATCAGCATCCTTTAAAACAAAAATGGGCATTGAATTTGTTTTATTAGCCATAGACAACACATTTGAGGATGGTTGTAATGGGGGCCTTCCCATTTGATTCCATGCCTCTCAAGTGAGAACATTAACTTCCATGCCTATGTTAATCAAAATATTTCTTAGGAGCCAAAGTTAATCTCTTTATCATAGTCAAGGTTGTGAGGAGGAAGGTTAGCATGCAAAACTTTCCTCTCGAGCTGTCCTCCATCGCTTGGTACTTTACCTCTCAACTATTCTCCTAATAGATGAATGATATTCTCTTGGCGCATAACATCTTTTACAACTCTCTTTGACATCATCTAGATCCGACTCAAGGGACCTTCAGCACTTTTCTTGTACTCCAACTTCCTGGATTTACTCTTTTAGACATTGAATTTCCCCTTGAAGATTTCTAATTACATCCATGATATCTTGATATATGCCCTTATGATGCATAGGGTCCAAATACTTCCCATGTACCACCTCTTCTCTTGTAATCAACAACATTTGCTTTGGTATCTCCTTTGCACACACAGTCGTCAGCTCAGTGTTGTTACTAGTAAATGTTATAACTTCTGACTCACATGCGCACCATTCTAGGAAATCCACTATTGATCAACACTCTTTACGCTCACCATCCCTAGTGCCCTTATCCTTCCACTACTTCTAGCTCATATGTTTAAATAATTTTGGGCACTCCTCATAACTTTTTCTTCTTTCCACACCAAGAGAACTATAGCAGATCAGGGCATTCATGCTTATAGTGTTCCGTAGACCCACAGTTGCAACAAGTTCCATGTGGGAAATCCACTTCTTCTCACCTTTGCGGTTGCCACGACCCCTAAATCCTCCACGAAAGCCTCTTCCTATGACTTCCTCCATCCATGTGCATCCTTCATAATGATGACCATCATCCTTGGAGACTAGTCGTAACACTAGTCTAGATGCACACCAGTATTAATGACATCATGTATTTGGTCAATCAATCTATAATCATTTGTGTCATGAGTAGTAGAGGTGAAAATTTTGTAATAGCAAGACACATGCTTACGAATCACGTGCTGTAGTAACAAACACCTACTTACATCATGATCTCTATGGTAGATCTCATCAGTATACCACCATCACACGTACCAGATCTCCGAGAAAACAATTTTCCTTCGTATGCCTTTATACCTCACAATCTGTACACCATAACCCGACTGTGAGTCTCATGAGCCGAGTTCACAAACAAATTTCTCCAGCTGGTTTGCCATTGCAGTAATTTGGGCTTCTAAGAATGGACTAACTCTTGTATCAATGCTTCCTGCTACCTCAGCACGCAAGGTAGCCTCTAATGCCTCACGTAGATCTCTAAAAGTCTTATGTGAAAGTGCCCTCTTGAACGACAGTGTGATTAATCCTCCGACGAACCACTGAGCATGCCTGTGAAGGATGAATGCCATAAGATAACTTGGATATGAGAGTCTTTAAACATGTGTGTCATACTCCTTACACAATCTCTTCCATTACTTGTCTGAATCTCCTTCAACACACTGATGCTTTTCTAGTTTAAACTCAGGCATGTGGAACTCCTGCCAAAAAGGTATTACGCAGTGCTAATGTAATCCACCACTGTATGGTGTGGGTCATATTTCTTGTAACAGCTATACACACATCCTTGCAATATGGTTGCAAACTGACTTGTTTTCCGCTCTAAGGCAGTGATCTCCTTCATGCGCCATAGTAACTCGCACTTGTGCACATGTTCTATGCGACATCCTCAATGCCCTTTATAATTAGGTAAGTGGAGTGACATCTCTTAAAACACATGTTGATGGTGTTATGGACCTTGTCTGCCAAATCCAAGAATTTGATTACCTCTGATGTTACCTGCACCACCAGACCCACTAGATCCACTAGTACCAATGCCTCCAAATCCACCAGATCCTCCTCCTAGTTGTAGGCAAGGGGCCTAATGTGAGTTCCACCATGTCGAACCCATCGTCACACTAAACTATGCGTGCCGAATATTTTGTGATACCGAACCACTCCCAGATGTGTTTCCCATGTACCGCTCCAAGACCCAATTCTCAAACCTTGTGATCCCAAACCTTTCCCAAATGTGTGTTCCAGAAAAAATACCCCCAAACATAGGAAATGATTGTGTAGCCATAGATGTCCCCAAATGAAAAATTATACCTCCTAGGTGTCACTCGACTATGAATACCGATACCAACTAGATTATCAACACTTATCTCAGGAATTGGAAAAATAAGTGCTAGGGTTTGGTCACAATGTGGGTTGATATGCACGCCTATGGCTCCTCTCCTTTCTTCATATGAAGAGATATCTCCAAAAGCTGAGGGGGTTTCTCTTCCGCGATTTTCAAGATGGGGCTAGCTCAGACTGCTCAAGTTCCACGTCCTCTGTGCAAACCTCAAATCCTTCCCGCAACGTCTACCTCCATAAATCCATCACTCCTACAACTTTGCATTGTTTTACCAAATCCCTCTCTTGAGATTCATTATACTTGAGCCGTACCTTTCCTCTCTCTCTATTTTTGTCCGCAAGGTCTACCATCCTTTACCGTGCACTAGCTTCCGACGCCCTGCACCTAGCATGAATTTAACCATCCATGGGAAAGGCTTTCAAACTCAAAGTAATGACTAGGATCTTGATAGCCAATGGAATAGCATGCAAGAATGATCCTCTAGGCTCCCTTAAGAACTCAAACTTAGCAACCTCCGGCCACGAATATGTAGAAATAGCATATTCCAAGGTATAACTAGTCAACACTCTACTCCACTAGTGATCAACAACACAAGTCCAGGTCAGATCGACATCATGCAACCGTTGATATTCCTCCTAGGTCCAAACATGAGGTCTATAGTACCAATTTTTCCTTGATGCATATGTTGATAGCCATTCATACAATTCTACAGGGAAACAACAGAAGAATGTCTCGTAGAGTTCGTGATACAGGTTCTCCTCCACTCATTTTCGTGCATCAAACTCAGATTCTATGTACTAATACCTCTGAGAAAACTCACTCCTCCGTTATTTTGAGCCAAGATCTCAACACTGTCCAAGGTCAAACACTCCGTCAATACACATTTCTCTCATAATAGCTTCAAAAGAGGTCTCAGACAATGGAACCAAGATGTAGTCATTATTTTACCCTCAATACTTCTTTCTAACCTCAAGCGTGCACCGGCCTATCATCCATAGCATATGTTGGGCGCTCACCCGAGGTGTGCGTGGGTGCCAAGCCCCTCCTTTATGTCAGATTTGTGCAAGAGATTTATGCCATTAACGAAGGATTCTTTACAGAAATAGAATTACATTCATCTACTTTAAAAGGCAGAAGATATAACTAATAGATCTACACATTAATGCATCACAAAAGCTAAATAAACATTGTAAGAAGTACACGAAACTAGATCTTTGTCATGATAAGCCATATAACATGAGGGTTTATACCCATAAGCAATTTGTACAGAATAGATCCATGTATATTGATTTAACACAGTTTTGGTAGCCATATTACATTTAAAACGGATCATCTCAGACCATATACATCAAATGACAGAGACTCAACTCCTACAAACATATCTAATTAGAGATCCTAACTATGACTTTTCCCCATTATATCCAAATGTTACAGATCGTAGTACCCATACATATGCTTAATGGTATCCCTTACAACCCTCTAGCATGAATGAACTCCTAACCCTAGTACCATGAACTCCAAACCCTTAGCATTTCCTAACATTTCTACAGCACTTTGGTTACTCTCCTTCTCTTTTTTTTCTCCCCTTTGTACTTTGCATCCGTATATATCTCTCTCTTTGTTACTCTGTGCCAAGACACTTCTTTAAATAGGACCATCGTTCCACCGCCATGACTTCTCTCCTGAGCAGATCCCATGCCAATTGTCAATGTGGTCCTCCATTGGCAAATGCTTATCCTCTTTGAAAACCTTCCACTAACTGTAATGATGCCTCTAGGAATATTCCCTGACATGGAATATCATTTTCTTAACCTCCAAGATTCCAGGCTGGCACTTTATCCACTTATCATGTCTAGTCGGGTCCTCACGTTTTTCCTCAAGTGGCTCCATGATGCCAAATACGGCTAAGTCCTTTAAACCCTTGTTCTACCTCCCATGCGTGTGTTGGTTTCACTTAAACCACTTCTTAAACCTCCTTTTTTTTGTGTGCATTTTCCCCTGAGCACCCTTCTATTTACTGATCCTGCATGCACACGCCTCTTGGTACTTAGCCAATATTAAAGGGTCCAACACAAACACCAATAATGTAACTTCATTTCCAAAGATAGAGAACATGTAAAAGTATGCAATTTTCTAATTTATTCTTCAAAAGATACTTAAATGGAACTTAGGATTTAGTTAAGGGAGGGAAAAATTAGTTCATTTTAATTTTATTGTAGCAACAAAACTATTTAGTTTTCCTTATTCTAATTTCTGCACTTTCATTTTTTTTGAAGAGGAAGACTTAAGAGAGTACAAGAAAATATTTGCAATAGTTTATATCATTTTGAATGAGATGAAAAATATCTTTCATAATAAATTTGTAACATATCCAAAACAACACTTTATATTTCCATAGGAGCTTCAAAACAATCTTTCAATTTTAACAAGGCATAGTTAAAATTTCAATTTATTACAATCAATCCTTAACCATAAGAAGGAAGAATTATGCTTGAAATAAAAGTTTACAAGCCCTCCACAAAGTGGAGACAACATGACAAAATTTTACAAAATTTCTAACTCCCAAACAACAAGAAAAAACTTGGAACTTGCTCCAAAGTTCCATCTTCAAATCCATGCTCCAAATAACTCATAAAATCTCCCAAATAACCATAAACATAACTTGGTTGACCATCCAACCGAATGACATCATTACATGTCTCAAAGAGAACAATGATAGCATGCTAGCCTTGTTCCCAAGCCCATGGGAAAGAGAAAGTCATGTCTCTAACCAACACTAGTACAAGAAATCAATCATAAATACCAGGCTTACAATTTCATAAAAAAGCCAAACATAAAAGTAAATACAACTTTGAGAAACCACAAGCTTCTTTCCATGTTAAGAGGGGATGAAAATATACCAATTTTACCAATCATAATAACCAATAAATTTCTAAAATATAACCTCCAAACTACTTATCTCTCCATGTCAGACCCCCTCACCCACCCCATATCTCCATTTTTCACCCTTATCACCGCATACCCCTCCCCATCAAGGATTTTCAAACTTAAAAGTTTCCTTGAATTAAGATAGGGGGTGATTTCAAAACCAAATGGACGTCAACCCCTATTAAAAACAAAATTTAGGGGGGAAACATAATCCCCTCAAGCTTGACCAAAGCAATGAGGGTGAGAATGAAAGGGATTTCTCCCTCTTCCCAAAAATTTCCCAAATCCACTCCCCTCAAGGGTGGATGGAGTGAAAAAACATAAATTCAACACAAACAATTAGATTACTTTCAAATAACCAATTTCACCATGAAAGAATACAATCTCATAAACAAACATGGAGAAAAATAGGAACAAGATCCTACCTTACAAGCAAACAACAAATTCCAAATTCCAAGCTTGTCCACCCAAGGCTTCTTCTTGCTTCTAAGCTCTCCAAAACCATCACAAAAAAGAGCCAAAATAACCCCATTCCCTTCAACATGAGTGAAAAAATAGAGGGAGAGCCAACAACACAAGTAAATGGGAGGGAAATAAGTGTCACCCTCCACCAAATATTTAACCAACCAAAACTTTCTAAAATTACTTCTCGAAATCAAAAAGAGGAAAAAAAATCCCAAGCACTCATGAAAATCTCCCAAATTCCAAAACAAAACCCCAAATCAAGAATCATTAATAGAAGGTGGATAAAAGGAGGAAAAATGGGCAAATGAGCTCCATTTTCCTTGTAAAGAGCCCACCCACCCATAGGGGTAGGACTTAAGGTCTCTTTTCAAATAAAATAAAGTCCTTTTCTTGCATACTACACCTTGTAAATGACACATCTTTCTCGAATCTGAGTTTGGGAAAGATGTGACATTTAGGAGGGATAATTAGGCTCACATAATCCAAGATTAAGTGCCCCAAATCCCTCCTTAGCATTAGTAAACAACCCAAATCAAAATCTACCGAATGATAAGAGGTTAGCACTAATAAACAAGATCAACTACTAATTCAAAGAGAGGTTAAAATTAACAAATAGAAAAGACATCAAAGGGGTGGAAACCACCATAAAGGTAAAGGAATAGGATAATACAAACACATAGGAGTGTAAATCCACATATAACCCAAAGTCTAAATGTTGATCAGAGAACACTTGACAGAACTCACACAAGAAGTCTGCAGGGGAAAACATGCTATGTTTAAGGGTGCGAATGGACAGGAAGAACCCGCGTGTGGAGGGCAAGTTCAACATTTAGGACTTAGCCAATTTTGAGCATTGTTGGTCTGAAAATCTGTCGCCTGGACAGATCTATGGATAGACGAGCCAACAGTGTGCAGGGCTTAGCCCCTCTTTGAGTCAGCAAAGCGAAACTGGTTTATTGCTATTCTACCAGCAGGAATCTATGCAAGTCTCACAGATTCTACCTTCGGGGGTTTGGGATCTCATCCCAGTAGAGTGTTTCAGGCTGCGAAAAGAAAGGAATGAAAGAGGGAAAAGAGAAAGAACAGATCCGAAGGAAGAAAAGAAATGAATTCCAAAGCAGAAAGGTCAGAAGATTTATGTTTTTGGGTTGGTAGTAAATAGAGCCAAACCTACTTGCATAAATAAACAAAGCAATACTGATGAGCAAATGACAGAAAAGTAGATATGAATCCAACATATTAAACACATACAGATCTAACGTAAGGAAGATCTAATACATAACACAGCTATTGAGCACAAAGTCTTAATATTTGTATTACTGTTTTCTTCTGTTACAAGAAAGCTCAAAGTCTTTCTCTCCTCACTTCTATTTTCATCTAAAAAATGTTCACCACGAATACAACAAGTATTCCAGTATTTATAGAAGAGAGGAGAAGGAAAGCAAAAAAGGAGCCAACAAATATTTACAAAGATATTTACAAAATATCTAAAAGTCATGTTGAATTTTGACAACTTGATGGATGACATCATCCCATGATGCAACATGGATGATGTCATCATTTGTGCCAACACACTTTAGACATTTCAACAAGAAAGTCGGAGAATAGAGAGAAGAAGAAGAAGAGGAAGAAGAAGAAGAAGAAGCAGCTACTCGTCATCGTCATCCTGTGGCCGAAAGGGGGTTGCCTGATTCTGATGCTGCTCAGGAGATGATATGTGGAACTGAGCGCGGTATTCCAAAAACTTGTTAATCATGGGCCCAAATTGATCCTGTGATGGATCCTTGTGCCGTTTGCTGATTGCTTCGCAAGTCTCCCGCTCGCTTATGAGCTTTTCTGGGAGTTTAGAATAATCTTTCTCCGCCTCGATGAGGAACCCGATGAAGTCCCTACAGGCCAGCAGGTTGTTGATAGATTCAGTGTCAAATGTGACCTCTGGCCCCGTTCCTTGAGAAGCGATCTCCTTGAAGATCCGGATAGTTTCATCAGCCGATCTCATGGTAAAGGAAGGAGTGAGCAGCCCTGGAGACATGTTAAGAACAATTCGCTCCATTTGATGTATCGCATCCAGGGCCTCTTCCTTCACCTTGTCTATCTTTTCCAGAACAAATTCCAGCTGATCTATCCGATAGTCCAGAGTGGACATGGTTTTGTTGAGGGCCCTTGGATGGCCGAAAACTCCGAACTTGACCAGATCCTCGACTGAACAGTCGAACATTTGTTGAAAGGTCTCATGTTGGAGTCTAGCATGATCTAGCTCTTCTGATATGGGACCCACTAATACTTGGAGTTCCTTGTTCACCTTTTTGATGTTTAGATATGAATTGACATACTCGGCGATCACTCTTTCACTGTCCTTGAGGATCTGGCTCCTCCAAGCAGAAACGGCCATACCCTGCTCGCCGATCTTTGAATATTCATTGATTTTCTCCTGGCTGAGAAGCTCAGAAGTCTCGGCGGCAGTCGTGGGAGGTGCACTACCCATCTTCTGTAAGGCTTGAAGCAAATATTTGTTCTGCTCCTTCAGTAGCCTTTTCTCTTCTTTTATTCCTTGAAGCTTTTTGTAGAGGGCATCGACTGCGGAAAGAGCTTCCCCCTGGAGACTTTCAGAAGACGTCCTCATTGTGACTTGAGTCACAGTAAAATCTGTTGGAGACAGATCTTTTTTCTCCTTGAGGGGATCAGGGTATGCTATTTCCATAACTCTCTCACCCGCAGCACTTTGAGAGAAGCGTGTTATAGGCTTTTGCTTCTTTGCCCCTTTGGCCGGAATCACTGAAAAGTCCATCAGAGCGATGGGAACTTTCCTCTTTTGTTGGCTCAACTGCTGAGAGATCCAGGCTGGTCCCATAGAAGAAGGACCAGAGACAGAGGAGGAGGGAGCAACAGTAGAAGAGGGGAAAAATGTGGAGACACGCGGCGGTGGCATTGAAAGCATAGCCGAAGAAGTGTCCACGGGAGGAAGGGAAACCGCAGCTGCAGAAGACAAAGGAAGGGAAGGGAGCCCGGAAATGAGGGAAGAAATGGAAGAAGATAAATCAGTGAGGGAAGACAAGATAGACGAAGAGGCAGGGGAAAGAGTAGAAGAAGAGGCGGAGGACATGACCAAAGGGATGGTTGCCTGAGTTACTTGAGGAGGGGAAGGAAGAGAAGAAGAAGGAATAGAAGGGACTTCTGTGGTTGTAGCAATGCCGACATCCTGAGTGGATGGGCGTATGGGACTATCCTCTGCTGCTTCTTTCTCTGGCGAATCCAGAGTTATTACCTGTTCTGGCGCTATGGAAGGAGGACTTTCAGGGGCTTCTTCCTAAATGGTGCTGGATTCACCTTCTGTACCTTTGCCTTTTAGCTGCTTCTTGGACCTTGGAGGTGCATTGCCCAATGGGGAGGTGGTGAAATCTACCCCGAGGTAGATCAGCCCATTCATGCGGCACCAGTGCTCTGTTCTGCGCATAGTCTCCTTGACCCTCTCCTCAATTGTTTGAGGAGCCTTGCTTCTGTCAATGGCCGGGAAGGGCCAATCATCCCCTTCCATGTCATTATACACCTTGTCTACTTCATCTTCCGTAGTTTGGAAGCCTTTGGGGACAATGGCCACTCCGTATTGGATAATTTCCGCCAATGCTAAGCGAGAATGATCCTTTCTTCTGAGTTCCACCTCGTGGATGACGTCAATGTAAATATCCTCAATTTGAGGGACATGGATCGGATCAAGCTTAGCCCTTGGCAGGCAGCTCCTTGGGTCAAAGGTAGGCCTGGTTGGGAAGTCATGTTTCAAATTGAGCAACTCCAGTTCTGCGAACATTTCCTTCACCTTGTGATGGGAGGAGCATGTGTACCGGCCCACTGTGAGGGGGAAAGGAGTTCCGCCCTTCTTTCTTTTGAGGCATTTCTCATGGCATGTGACCAGCTGCCTTGATAACTCTAGTAGAATCAGCTTAGGTCCAGCATACCTCGGTAGCCTGGTTGGCTCGCCCAAGAAGTTGACCGCCCTCAGATAGGTAAATGTGGGGAACTGGGTGAACAGGGCCCCCCACTTCTCCACGGTTGACACAATGTTTTTGGTCATGCGACCATGAGTTAGATTTGGCCTTAACAGGCAAATGATGTGATAGAAGAAAGCATCATTAATTTTGGCGAATTGAGGGATGCTATTCTCCAGCCTCAGTTCTGGATAATATTCATATATTTTGACCTGAGGCCAAATTCCACTTCGGTTTAGCCCTGGACAATCCCTCTCTGACGTTGCAGCATAGACTATGTAGGAGTTCATATGGAACACTCCCGTTGTGGTGAATTGTTGTAGCTGCTCGGAGATGGTGCTGCTTATTATTTCTCCCCAGCAAAAGCGCTGCTCAGGCACATTCTTATTCATTGTTTCCAAGTACCTCAGCATCCATTTATGGAAGTAGTGGGCATCAGAAAGCCCGAAGACCCTGCTCAGGAAAGTAATAGTATTGCTGAGCTCTTCTGAGAAGTCACTGTGGTGGATGATTTGGGGCCACCGGGTTACCACCTTCTTGTTTTTCAAGTAGACTTCATTCATTAGTTACATGCATTGGTCTTCATTGTCTTCCTAGGCCTTGATGCACTCTTCTTGGTTGACAGCCACAAAGTGCCGGTGTGGTGAGGGATGCCGAGCATTATCTCAAAATGACGAGCAGTGATGTTTATGACTACCTCGCCCTTGCTATTTTCGACACATCTTGTGTCCTTGTTGTAAGATTGTGCAATCACCATCATGAATTCATTGTTGACGGCACTGACGGGGATTCCTCCGGCGAAATGCAGGGCACTGCCTATTAATTTGTCCATCCACGGAATTCTTGTAACCTTCTGAGTCCTAACCCAGAATTCTTCCATGTCAATGTGACCCAACTCTGAGTCCCTGACATCTATACTGCATTCAGCCTGTGATTCGGGCATCCTTACCCTTTGATATTTGTACTTCATCTCTTCCTCTGTAAGCTTAGCCTTTCCTCTTGGTTTGGTGGGTCTCTTGCTGGATGTAGACCATATGTTCTTTTGAACTCAGCTGTTGATCTGCATGAAGAAGAAGCGAGACCCAATCCAAAAAGGTTGAATTAGCCATTCGATCTTCCATTAGAATGTCGAGCAGAAGAAAGAGTTAGAGATTTTAAGGCTCAGGGCGCAGGGCACATGAAAATTACAACTTGCAGGCCAAATAAACAGGGCGCATGGCGCATGGATGTTACAGATTGCATTTTATAAAAGGCGCATGAGAATAGTGTGTTGCATGGAAACAAGATGCACCAAAGGCACATGGGCCTTGCATGTTACATTAGGATTGGGTACGCCCTTTGGTGCATGGGAAAAGCGTGTAACATGGAATTTTCGTGCGCCGAAGGAAATATGGCGCGGCGCACGAAGAGTTTACACAACATAATGTTATTGCAATCGTGGATGCGCCTGCGCCTTTATAGCTTCATACTTGCGCAGATAAAGCTTGTGTTGCATGGAAGCTGGGTACGTCATGGGTGCATGAAAACGTGATGCAACACAAAAGGATGGCGCGCCAAAGGGGCGCGAGATTTTGACACTTGTAGCATGTGAAAGAGATGCGCCAAAGGGTGCAGAGGTCATGATGCAGCAGGCAGAAAAGGTGCGCCATTGGCACGGGTTTTGCTCACGTTACAAGGTGGTCAGATGTGCCAAAGGGACGCAACTGTTCTTAGTGTTGCAGGGGTGACAGACGCGCCAAGGAGAAAAATAGAAAACTAAACTCTTAAAGGGGTTTTTTTACATGATTCTTAGATTTCTTCTCCTCTCTTTTTTAACATGCTCAGTGGGCAAACGAAATGATTAAAACCAAGAGGATTACAATCATGGTTTCAAGAAAATGACCTTCTCCAGCAGATCTGGAAAGAGGAAGGATAACATGGGGGGTAGACAGCAAACGGAGGAGGCTAGGCTGATCACATTTATATATAAACAACCACCCAACAAGAAAGAACCAAACCAGGAATACACCAGGAACTAAAAGCACAAAACGCACAAGAGAGAAATAACACCTCTTACCTGGATATATAGCAAAAGTTCGGGAACGGGTCCACAGGACGATGAAAACGACGGAGCAGAGGATGAAAAGTTCAGAACGATCACGTGCTCAATAAAAGTGAAAATGACATTTGGGAGCGCACTCACATATATATAGAAAAACTGGTCATAAATGCGCCAACCACTTTTTCAAAGGTGCATGAGATTTGTTGTCGACAGGAGAAAGTGTGCGCCCTTTGGCGCATGAGAGTATTTGACAACAGGAGATGAAGTGTGCCTTGGCGCGCCAAAAGCATTGTTGACATGAAGTTATGTGTGCCCTTTGGCGCACCAAAATATGGTGTCGCAATAAGATTATGTGTGCCCTTTGGCGCACCAAAAAGTGGAGCAAAAAAAGTTGTGTCAACAATAAGGTGCATGCGCCTTGGTGCACGCAAAAGAGACTCAACATCCTTTGGCACACCGAAAGATGTGTTAACATGGAAAACCATGCGCCAAAGGCTTTTAAGGGGGCTCATCAAAGGCTAGTGTTACAAGGATATTTCATGCGCCTAGCCAAAAAAGGCTCAGAAAGACTAAGTTCAAAAACTAGATTTCCCGGGAAGGGAATTTACAACGTTTCGAACGCGAGGGATCCCTAACGAGGGATCGAAACAAAATTTTCCGTATGGTTATCGGTAAAATTGCCCTTGTCAATTTTACGGGATAACAAGCATGAAGACATATTTTTAGAAGATGGCATGTGGAACACACCAATGATGCAGAGACATGTGTGCCACACATTGTCTATCTTTAAAGGATCAGATCGAAGCATTTTGCATGGAGACGAGCTAAGAATAGGATTGTCACTTCAGTTAACTGTAAGAGGTTTATAGATAGCACACTTTCATGTGTGGCTATGCTTGTAAACAAAACGTGGCTATTAATAGCATGTGACCTATTTTTGGAATAGATAAGTGGTGAAGGGCAAGTCCCCAACCTATATATATATGATGTGAATCATATAGTAGTATATATAGAGATATAGTGAGGAGAGATATATAGGAATAAGCAGAGTGTAAGAGATAATGATTGGATTAATGTAACAGATCCATGCACGTATCGATATAGAATGGAATTATTGTAAGGAGCTTCTATGTTTATTAATAGATGGGAGTTATTAGCCGAGTCTAAGTTTCATTCCTATGTGTAATTGAGTAATGCATGTTCTTGTTTCAATCATGATTATTGCTTAAGTTTATTCTTTCATAGATCTGAATATGGCATGCATTATAGAATGATAGATTAGTTATAGACCTATATGTTTCTTCCTTCATCATGCTAACATCCTACTACAACAACCCTAAGGAGGAACCTGATACCTTTGCACGCTTCGAGTGAGCGCTCAGTCTAGGCTGAGTGATGTGCTAGCGCGTCTAGGGTGTTATCTGGTAAATTCTAGGCTGCATCATTGGTTCTATTAATGGGACCTCTTTTTCAGTTGTCTTTAGGATGGTTCATGATGAAGACATACCGGTTAACTCTAGAAAGTATTGAAAAGTGGGTACATGATCTGGAGGAAGAATATGCATGGCAGTTCATCAGTGGATTTGAGTTTAACGCACGCACTTGGGTAGAATTATATGAGTGGCTGATTGCGTATGCATATAAGTGGAATTGGAGGTATCGCGCACTTGTCTGGACACAAGAAGAATTTTAGGACCTTTATGATGCTGATCTGATTTGGAATCGTGCTGTGGATACATGGTTTCATGGTGTTCTAAACAGTTATATTATGAAATATTCAATTTCGATGTATTCTTGCTTGGAGGTAGCTGAATTCCAATTTTTACTGTATCCTAGAGGAGCATCTTTGCAAGGTATTCCACTGGCGATCAAGATCTTGATGGTAAATTTGAACTTGGAGAGTAAACCGATGGATAACTAAACCTCACCTCACGTGAGGGAAGGAACAAGTTTGGTGAAAGATGGCAGACCTAGTGGAACAAAGGTAGAGAGAGGAAAGGAAGCTTAAGTATAATGAGGCATACGAGAGGGAGATAGAGAAGCAACATACTATTACAGAAAGTATGGCATTGAGGAGAGAGATGACTCGTGAAGGATTTGAAGCTCACGTAGAAGACGTGGAGTAAGAGCATCAGGAACTCCCCCATATTGGAAAGCATGACAGAGATTCCCCCTTGGCTTCACACAGAAGTGTACTAGCAAAGATTATATGGGCCGCGGGTGCACATCTTAATCCACCTGGTGACCTAGCCCTTGCGCTTGGTTTTTCCTGTATCTAGTACGACAAGTAACTAGCAAGCTAACTTGGGAAGTAGGAGAACAAGAGTAAGTCAGGGAGAAAGTACATCAGTGGAAGGACAGATGACTTCAATGTTATTTTGAGGAAGATTTTTAGATGGATCATCCACACAAAACATGAGTGTGTAGAATGTTGGATTCACCTCTGGAAGTGGAACTACCTCATAGATTATAGGGGTTCAGTAGAGTACTACTATTGGAGAACAGGGGATTACATCTACAGGTCCTATTCTAGCTACAAGTGGAGGATTAGGAGGTATAGGTGCTTCTAGTTCTGGTGGATCTAGTGGTTTTGGAGGTAGAGGAAACATAGGAGGTTCTGGATTATGTGGTCAAGGCTCGCAACAACCACATAATATCTATATGGAGATGTCTCTTCATCTTCCGGAGTATAGAGGCATAGAGGATATTGCTGAGCATGTGCACATGTGTGAAATATTGTGGTGCACGAAAGTGATCACAACTTTTGAGTGTAAGGCAAGTCAATTTACTACTACATTACAGGGATGTGCGCACAACTGGTATAGGAAGTTTGACCCTGATCAAACTTGCATTGATTATGCAGCATTGAAGGATGCTTTCTTAAAAGAGTTCCATATCCCCGAGTTTGAGTAGAAGAGTAGAAGTGTGCTCAAGGATATTAAGCAAGGCACTACTAAGAGTGTACGTGAGTATGATGCCCATTTTGAAAGAATCCTATCTAATATTTCTTATGATATTCACGTAAACTGGCATGCACAATGGTTTTTTGGAGGATTGATTACAACATTCAGAAGGGCACTATCACATAAGACATAAAATCATCTGTGTGAAGCACTAGAAGTAGATTTGTGTGTTGAGGTAGTTGGGATCATTGACACTGGCATTAGTCCATTCTTAGAGGCACATATTACAGCTATGAAAAAATAGTTAGAGAAGCTATCAGTGAATCCGTGCATGAAACATGCTCAAAGATTTGGTGTACGGATTGTGAGGTGGAAGGTCACACCAAGGATAGTTGCCCTTGCAGATCTATACATTCATTACTGTTAGACTGTGAAATCTATCATTTGAATCATGATGCTAGTCACTGTCCTTTGTTACAACACACGATAAGGAAGAATGTATCTTGCTTTTGCAAGATTTACATGTCCATGACCCACGATACTGAGGATTGTCAATTAATTGGTTAGACCCATGATGCTATAGACATTGGGGTATGATAGACAAGTGTAACAGATAATTCTAAGGGTAAGAATGAACACCAGGATCAAGAACATAATCAAACGTGCTATGACAGGAATGAGGGGTGTTTTGAAGGAGGTCATGGAAGGGGGCATGGATATCATGGTGGATATGGAGGATGAGGTTATGGTGAAGGAAGAGGTGAGTTCCATCTTAGAACATGTTATATGTGTAGATCTCCTGAACACTATAGGCACGAATGTCCTTAGAATATTGTATGTTCTTTATGTGGAAAGAACCATAGCTATGAAGAGTTCCTAGACTTATATGAGCATTTGAGTAAGCAAAATAAGCAAGAAAACAAAGGTGTCAGAATGGTTAGAATCCAACATGTGGTCAAAGATTAGTGGATGCCCAAGATATCACTAAAAGCTGAGGCATTGACAATGAAGATTAATACACAAGCTGAAGTGACGTGCACAAGAGAGGCATTGTACCAGAAGCCTACGATCACCAAGGAGGAGGTTTTACATGCAAGGTACCTACATCCTAATCATCAGAAGGAAGTTTACCAGGATATCATGGAAGTGCTAAGGAATATTCAGGGTGAGATACAATACTTAAAGGAGAAAAAAGCATTAGAGATAATCCAAACTGATATCGATGATCTGAGAGAAGTGTGCAAAATGTTGCGCCAGGAGAACATCATTCCACTATTAGGAAGTTGGTTAAAAGGGAACACTCCACACGTAAGTATTGAGACCGGATAATAGATCATGCATGTGAATCTTCCCCCTGATAGCATTACTATGACAAGGAAATTAATTTGAATACTGTTGTGGATGGATGGCTGTTGAGCAACATATTGATTGATACTGGTGTGGAAGTAAATGTGCTTACATTAGAAGCATGGGTACAAATGGGGAGGCCTCCATTGCAGCCATCATCTAATGTGTTGTTTATGGAAAATTAGGACTAAGGCCACTCCCTATAGGAGTCTTGAAGGATGCATCTATAACCATACAAGGGGCCAAATTCACTGGGGATTTTGAGTTATTAGCACTTGCAGAAGCAGACAGTTTTCCAGCCTTGCTTGGATGCCCTTGGTGTTATGCGATGAATGCTGACTGGAGATTTAGTAAGGGGTATATAAACTTTGAGAACAAGGAGTAAATAATTGTGATACCTTTGACAGGTGGGAAGTCTACCCCATATGTTGAGCCTCTAAGTGAGGAGGACTTAAATAGAATATATGTACATGCTATTTAGGACCCATAGGTCAATGAGCCATCAAAGGAAGGCATCCTACAGTGGGAGGATTCTCATTCTATTAGTGATACTACGAGTATTGCTTGTGACAATTGGGCTCATGGTACATATGAACTAGTAGGGCGTGAGGTAAAAAGTGCGGTTGCATGCAAGAATGGAGTTCATTCTGTTTGACGGATAGGTGGTGTAGTACCTTGGTATACAGGAGAAGAATATCTTCCTGTATTTTTGAAAGCCATGGAGGCACAGTGGATATACTAGGTCAGGAGAAGAGATATGTTAGTATATACCTTGCACGGGACAACAACGTGCTGGTGGGTAGTTCATAGAGATGTTCTTATGAAGTGGAAGGAGATCATGATTGCCTTATCTACCAGGTTTGTAAGAAGTAATGCACCTACAAAAATTTGCACTTATAATAGTGATCAACCTGTTCAATACCACATTTAGTAGTGTGAGAGAATCTAGACGGCAGGATAGGAAGCATTACCACCTTCACTCTGGGTGCATAAATTGTACTCCACTTTACAAGGGTGCGCACGCGCCTTGTATGTAAATGCAAAACTACATCGAGAGACTGGAAATTGGTGAAATTTGACCAGGAATGCTTTAGACCTTTGACTACTTCTTGACTAACCTCCAGTAGAAGAGACATTAAATTTTTTAAAGCAGTTAACCATTGGAGATAGTGCAAAGGCGGGGGAAATCATACAAGAATTATTTGGTGAGACAG
The DNA here is from genome assembly GCA_019776745.2 of Taxus chinensis. NCBI lineage: Eukaryota > Viridiplantae > Streptophyta > Pinopsida > Cupressales > Taxaceae > Taxus > Taxus chinensis. The sequence goes on from CM034156.1 coordinate 415,439,559, forward strand.
AATTAGGCGCATGTTTTGAAGAAGAAGGAAAAGACTCCATATTTCTTGAACGTGCTTGCCTTATGAAAGAAAAGGGAAAGATGGTGTACATCATGGATGATGAGGAAGTTGAAAACCTAGATATTGACCATTCACAGGGGGCACATGAAGTCTTAGATAGTGCAAATAAGGATACGTGTGCATACCATGAACCAATGAAGAAAAAGAAGGTCAATATAGGATCAAAGGCTGAGCCTAAGGAGGTCATAATTGGAGACTACTAGTCAGACTCGGAGGTGGCAAAGATCATTGAGTTACTCAAGGATTATCAAGACTTATTCCCACGAGGGTATAATGAACTTAAAGGCATGTATGAATCACTTGGGGAAATGAAGATAAAACTTAAGGAATGTGCACATCCAGTGAGAAAGAGACCTTATAGAATGAATCCTAATTTGTGCAAAAAGGTAAAAGAAGAAATTGATAAAATGTTAAAGTCTGGAATCATTTGACCTTTGGATGAGTCAGAATGGGTTAGTCCAACGGTGATCCGTATCAAGAAGGATAATAGAATTTTAATATGTGTGTACTATAGGGAGCTAAATGATGCATGTGTAACAGACCCTTTCCTTATGCCATTTACTGAGGAAATACTAGGAGTTGCAGGGTGTGAAATATATTTATTCACAGATGGGTTTTTCGGGTATCATCAGGTTCAAATTTCTCAGGAGTATCAAGAAAAGGAAAATTTTACTACTGAATGGGGTAGTTTTTCCTATATTGTGATGCCTTTTGGATTGAAAAATGCACCTGCTGTATTCTCGCGGATAGTTTTTCAGGCATTCAAATATTTTATTCACAACTTCTTACAGGTCTACCTTGATGATTGGACAGTATATGGGCTTGTTATGGATCACTATGACAATCTACACTTAATGTTTGAATGGTGCAACCAATTGAGTATCTCTTTGAACATCAGTTCATATTTTCTACACCTTTTGGAATACTGTTTGGACACATAATATGCAAGGAGGGATTACTTATTGATCTAGCTAAGGTTGTAGTCATTCTAGGCCTGGAAGTGGCTACCAGTCAGAGTGAGGTGCATGGATTTTCAGGTCACATAAGATATTATAGGAGATTCATAAAGGGATATGCAAAAATTTCCACACCTTTGGAGGAGTTACTGAAAGGAAAAGGTACATTCTATTGGGGAGAATCGCAGCAGCGCACGTTTGAAACATTGAACGAGAAACTTACTACCACGCCTATCTTATGTTTTCCTTCATGGGGTAAACCATTTCATGTACATGTGGATGCCTCTGGCACGTCCATTGGCGTAATATTAGCTCAACCTGGAGAAGGTATTTTTGATCATCCTATTTTTTTTGCTAGTAGGAAGATGACTCATGTTGAATAGAATTATATAAATACAGAGTGTGAAGCCTTGTCAATGATCTATGCATTGCACAAGTTTCGATAGTATTTGCTAGCTACACCATTTGTATTCTATACAGATCACACGACATTGAAGTACTTGGTAAACAAAACCATCTTACAGGGGTGCATATGTAGATGGGTCATCTTATTTCAAGAGTTTGACTTCACAGTTGTGGTGAAGCCATGGAAAAGTAAATCTGGACTAGACCACTTGTCTAGAATTAACTCAGGAGAGGAAGCACAGACAATTGAAGAAACCATACCAGATGCCTAGTTATATAGGTTACAGCACGTGCCATCAGAATTGGAATACATTTTTTTCTTTCTATGGTTTGGTGTGGTACTAGAAGGAATGAAGACATTAGAAAAGAAACAACTTGTTATATGCGTGACACCATTTATGTTAATCAGTGGTGACCTCTACAAGTTAGGTAGAGATGAAGTATTACGCCGTTGTGTATTAGAGCATGAGCGCAAGGATATTATGGAAGAATCCCATGGAGGTATTGTAGGAGGCCACTATGCAGGTGACACAACTGCTTAGAAGATCTTACTTGCTATATTATGGTGGGAGACATTGTATAAAGACTGTAAAGAATATTGTAAGGTGTGTGACCATTGTCAACGCCTAGGAAAACCAAGACAAAGAGATGAGATGCCTTTGAGACCAATTACTAGTGCTGAACCATTTGAGAAATGGGCCATCAAATTTGTAGGACCTATTTCACTAGCCACGCATAGGACTGGATCATGCTATATCATTACTTGCACAGATTATCTCACATGGTGGGCCGAAGTAGCACCTACGAAGGACTGTACAATAGATACAATAGCTAGGTTTCTATGGGAGAATTTTCTTATAAGATATGGATGTCCTTTAAGATTGACAAGTGATAGGGGTACATACTTTTAAATGAAACCATAAGGATCCTCTTAGATGAGTTTATGGTTGCCCACCATAAGACTACACCTTACCACCCTTAGGCAAATGGAACTGCCGAGGCTTTTAACAAGATTTTGGGCCAGACATTAACAAAAAATTGTGATGTTGGAAGAAAGGATTGGGATGATAAAGTGTCAGCTGTTCTTTGGGCATATAGAACAACTTATAAGAGATTAAACAAAGCCACACCGTTTCAGTTGGTGTTTGGCACAGAAGCCATTCTCCCTATAGAATTTATGTTACCTTCTTTGCGCATTGCGCATGCTGGAGGTCTAGATGATGAGTAGGCTTTAGAAGAGCGTATTGCAAAGATGATTCAACTAGATGAATGATGAGCCATAGCACGATGGAGTCAGAATCAGGAAAAGGCCAGGCATAAAGCATGACATGACATAAATATAAAGAAGAAAAAGTTGGCGGCTGGACAAATGGTACTTCTTTATGACTCTAAGTTCTTGCACCATCCAAGAAAGCTCAAAGTACATTGGTTGGGGCCGTATGTCATCACTTACATACTTGAATCAGGTGCTTTCTAGTTAGAAGCACTTGATGGAACACAACTACCCGGTTACTTTAACGGGAGTAGGCTGAAGCCCTACTATAAATAAGTCTTCTTGGTGTTTGTAATAAGGAATTATTACCATTTAGATTAGGTTTTCCATTCTGTATTTCCTTCATTAACAATATGCTTTGTCAATTTAGTTGTTCTTGTGTAATAAGTGCGCTTGCGTGTATGAAGCTAATTACTATGTGAAGAATGTTTATGCACAGAGGACTGCACATCCTTTTAGTGTGGGGTGGTTGTTGACATCTAGGTACAAGACTATGGGAATTGAAAGGTGAAAGGAATAAGCTGCTATGGGTGTGCTTTAAGTCAAAAGAATATTGCTTCTCAAAAGTGACCAAGGATGGAGATGAATGAAAGGACAGTATAACGAGAGGTAAGTAGAGGCCATGATAACTACTAGGAGAAGGTACAATGATGAGGTACTTGGGCACAAGGGTGCACATTGAAGAGAAGTTTGTGACCATAGGGTAGGAAGGCATGCTAGAAGGTTATAGTTGGGGCACGAAGATGTACCAAATGGAATGAATGAATTTGGTCAATGAATGAGAGGATATTTGGTAGGTGAAGGAGCAATAAATGCATCAAAATTTGAAAAAACTATATAAGGATGGGATTCAAATTCATTTTTATCATTGTGACTAAGAGTATTTGAAATAAGCCAAGTGTGAAGAGCCGAGTGATCATTTTAAGGTGCGAGAGGTGTGTAACCAGTCTTGATGAAGTGATCTAGGTGCAAAAGAAGCTTGTGTCCCTAGTGGTGAAGGGTTTGAGTGAAGCAAGGTGACAAAAAGGAGTTAGGGCACAAATTTTCCACCTAGGGCATGCTGAATCGAACTAGGGTTTGCTTCACACCTTGCATAATTTGAGTGGTAAGAATCTACAAAGGATTTCAAGGTAGAAATGGCACCCAAGAAAGTAATTGTAGCAGGAGTGAGGGGAAAGAAGAAGGTGGTAGAAGAAGAAGAAATGGCTCCAGAAAGCAATTTTTATGAGATGTAATATCCAGAGGGGGTTATTGTTAGGCAGGGGTGGGATTATCACATAAGGAAAAGCAAAGTGAGTGAGTAAAATCACCGTACCATAGAGAACAAGAAGGATCATGACGCGTTGTTGAACATAAAGAAAAATAAATGCACGATAGAAGATATGCCAGTGTATGATGATGCTAGTGAGAAGTTCTTGTAGAGGATAGGAGTTTACCAACTTTATGAGCTCCTTTATTTCGGGAAGTATGATCCCTTGTACCAGTGGCTCATGAGTAGAGTACATGAGGATTTTTTCTACTTTGCAGGATGTAGAGTCATAATTTCAGCCATGCTCATCTCCACGGTAACAGGATTGAAATACACAGGAGATAATTTGTGAGATGATTTGATAGATAAAACCACAATATTAGAGACTAGAAAGGAGTTGGGATATACAAAGGGTCTACGTGGTATGGACATCGAAAAAATAAAGAAGTATCTAGTTGTACAAGCAACCACACATCTCATTACAAAGTGCAATGAACAAGAAAGGTGGTCACAAGTGAACACCATGTGGCTACACATTGCCAAAAATATGTCTGAATGAGTAGTCTACAAAATTTCGTGGTATATTACAGAGACAATCATTGAAGAAGTGCACACAAGAGGAAAGATCAGATTTGGAGCTATGTTGTTATCACTAGTGTTCATGGAGATCGGAGTACCTGATGGACCAAAGGAGAAGGTATGGGAGTATTCAATGGAACACAAATCACCTATAGAGCGCTTAAAGAAGTACTTATGTGAGGGATCCATGATAGAGCATGTTAAACAACAGGCTGAGAAGTGGTATGATAGGATCCGTGTGGATTTTGAAGAAGAATAGTGCTTCCCCAAGGAATTTCCTTCAATGGTTGGAAAGGTAGTTCAATTTGCTATATACCAGCATTTCTGCATCATGCGGTTCCCAATGAGAGATGAAGTCTGGAGCCCTTGGTGTAAATTTCCTTACACATTCACTACAAGGAATTTCCAAGCATCTGTTCATAGATTTAGAGACATGCGCTGATTGGTATTTAATATAGGTAAGGTAGACTGTGACTACCACACGTTGAGGAAGAAGTATGTGTATCCAGGAAGAAGTGCCTATGTCAAGAGGCTCATTTCAGAGGTATTGAATACTAAGCCAATAAGTCTAGATGTAGTAGATATAGGGGAAACATTAGTGTATCTTCAGCTAAAGCCCAAGATAGAGAAAAATAAGTATGTGGAGAATGAATTCACACTCCCAGGGCGACCAAAGGGTAAGCACACAATGAAAAACATACCAGTGCAAAGGCCCATAGAGACTGTGGAAGTAGAGGATGAAGAAGAGGAAAAAAACCATATAACAGAGAAGATTCACAACACGTGACCACTCTACCTCAGGGACAAAATGAAGAGGAAGATACAGAGGTTGAGCAAGGGGAGCACAAATTTAAGAAAGTGTTCAGACACACAAGGACTCAAGGTGGAACCCCACAAATGGTAAGGAAATCACCTCATCTCTCTCCACACAAGGAGACCACTGAGCCAAAGAGGAGAAGAAAGTTGAAGTTGGATGAAGAAGTGGAGGAATCAAGGGAGAGCGAGCATGCATCTCCTACCCCACTCAATCAAGAAGACGAGCCATAGAATGATGAAGAGAAAAAAGATGAAGAGATGAAGGACAAAGAAGAATGAGAGAAGGAAACCTCTGGATCCATGCATGTGACTATTCAAGGTGTAATGGGATAGGCTCCTAACCTTGAAGCTACAATTCCCAAGGGACCTATATCGAAGAGAATGAGTGGGGAACATAATGCAACAATCATGGGCTATGCAGAGGACACCAAAAAATTCATCCGCACATGTTTCCAAAGCACTGTAGAACAAAAGGATTTATTTGGCTAGGAATTAATGGATGGGGATATGGTGACTGTGCACACTTAAAAGAAACTATCATGGTCAATGCACACCCACATGGATGATCCTGAATTTGATGTATGCGAGGAGTCATGAGTGTTAAGACACCTAAAAAAGGCACCCCAAGCTAGACATATGACAGTAAAACCTACTGTCATGTCATTTGAGCAGGTCAACAATGCATTGGTGAAGGTTTCTACTGAAGTTACGAGAAGAAACATGGACAAAGCTGCAACGATAAGAGTGTTGCACGAGGAGCTAAAGACAAAGGATGCAGAGATAGCACTCATAACGGAAGAGAGGGACTTAGTGTAGAAGAAGAATGAAGTATTTATCAGTATTGTAGAGGAGATTGGAGACAATGTCATAAGAGCTAGGCCACACTTAGAGTCCAAGGTACCACAAATGTTTCCCTTTGTAATACATTATGTAGGAAAGTTGGTGGACCTGGTACTTGAAGACGAACCTCTACACATGCCAGCGCCAAGGAATCTAGAACAAGAGGCATAGCAAGAGAAAGCCTCAGTGATGCGAAAGATTGCATCCTATGAAGGGCTGCTGTAGGCGCTACAAGAAGTATTGAAGAACACAGACCAGGATTTGAAAATCTACACATATCTAGAGGAACTTATCAATATAAAGACCCTTGAAGAAAATAATGAGGTCTAGAGAGCAATGAAGGATGAAACATTGGGCCGCACAGAAAGATTGTCAATGGTTAAGAAGAAGCATGAGGCCTTGAAAGTAGCACAAGAGTTACAAAAGACTCAGCTAGAAGAGCTTGGGAAGCTCATTGTGCAAAAGATGGATCTTCTAGAAGGAAGAATGAGCTCAATGTCCAACATTGTGTTGGTTCTACAAAATGAAAGAGGGGAGATTGCGAAGGATGAATTGGAATCCATTACTATGGAATTCCAGAAAAAGTAGAACATGCACTCACTGAATGACAAGCCTTAGAGGCCGAAATAAAGGAGTATCTAGAGTTGATACTTCAAACTGATACAAAGGAGGCTACCTCATAAATCTTCTTTATTCATCAACAGTCTTTCATGCTTATTCTTTCCATTCTTCTATTCTTTACTTCAATTTTTGAAGATACCCATTGTCGGGGTGATAATGAGATTAGTGTGGGGTAATGTTGATCAGAGAACACTTGAAAAAACTCACACAAGAAGTTCACATGGGAAAACATGCCAGGTTTAAGGGTGCGAATGGATAGGAAGAACCTGCGCATGGAGGGAAAGTTTAGCATTCATGACTTAGCCAATTTTGAGCATGAAGACCTATTTTTAGAAGATGGTGTGTGTAACACACCAACAATGCAGAGACATGCATGCCACACATTATTTATCTTTAGAGGATCAGATCAAATCATTTTACATGGAGATGAGCTAAGAATAGGATTGTCACTTCTAGCACACTTGCATGTGTGGCTATGCCTGTAAATGGTGCATGGCTATTAATAGCATGTGGCCTATTTTTGGAATAGATAAGTAGTGAAGGGAAAGTCCCCACCCTATATATATGATGTGAATCACATAGTAGTATATATAGAGATATAGAGAGGAGAGATATATAGGAATATGTAGAGCATAAGAGGTAATGACTGGATTAGTGTAACAGATCCATGCACCCATCGGTATAGAATGCCATTGTTGTAGGGAGCTTCTGTGTTTATTAATAGATGGGAGTTATTGGTTGAGTCTAAGTGTCATTCTTATGTGTAATTGAGTAATACATGTTCTTGTTTAAATCATGATTATTGTTTAAGTTTGTTCTTTCATAGATCTGAATATGGCATGCATTATAGAATGATGGATTATTTATAGATCTATATGTTTCTTCCTTCGTTAGGCTAACATCCTGCTATAACAACCCTAAGGAGGGACCTGGTACCTTTACACACTTCGAGTGAGTGCTTAGTCTAGGCTGAGTGATGTGCCAATGCGTCTAGGGTGTTATCTGGTAAATTCTAGGCTGCATCACTAAACAAGGTGAACTAAATACCACAATCATCAAGGAAAGGAAAATTTGGCCCCTCAAGGTCCATTGTGCTAGTTAGAGTATGTCTGCTTGAGTCTCACGTTTCTCACATGGCTAAACCTGCCATCTGCACACTCTAGTCAAACAACATTCTTGTCCAATACCAATAATTGAAAGATCAACAAGATCAACAACTAGCTAATGCAAGTACATCATACTATGATCAATCATCTGATGTAACAAGAAGAGTTTACAACAATATATCCAAGATGAATCAAATAGACAATCACGAGATCATAATCCATCCAATCATATCATCAAATTGATAATCATAACATGATTAATAATACTAGCATGACATGCCATATTAATGACATGTCCAAAAAAAGTTAGCATCCTAATGCTAATATATATCCATATCATATAACCACAACCACACAGAAATGAAAATAACATAATAACAATATCTCTGTCATTGTAATATAATGATACAATGATTCAACATAGTCCAAAATGGAAATAAGAAAATAGACAGGCACTAAAACCTAGCCATATTATAAGAGGAATTCAAATAAATGAAAGGAAATAAGTGTTGCAGATGTAAAATCAGAAACAAAGGAGAGCATGATATGTATTTCATGTTTTGCTCATTTTCATATTCTCCATATGTGATTGGCAATTTCGAAAGCACATAAAATATATTGGTTTAAGTTGTTAAATCAAATGGGGGTGTTATGGGCATGGCCTTGGAAAAGATGGACAAGAAATTCATGGACCTCTCAAAGCATAAAAGAGACCCAATAATTTTTCTCTCAGGTACACCCGTGAATCATCTCAATCCACCATGGGTCCCACCCTCATTAAAGAAAGAAAAAATCCACAAAATACTTCTCAACATTAGTATGATCCTCTTATTCACGCATATGGAAGGTATTTGATTCGTCATGTAATTTGTAGTCATTGTGGTAGAAAAGGTCACAATTATATGCATTGTTGGAATCTCCATCCTTGTGATATTTGTGGGAAGTGCAACCATGACAGTTCTACATGTTGGTACACTCATATCCCTACACAGAGGTCTCTCAAAACGGTAAACATTCATTTTGGGTGAACCACCCCACTCAAGTAAAAGGATATTAGTTCAAAACTCATTTTTTTAATATACATCAAAGGTCAATATTATAAGCAATGGGGCCCATTGTTTCTAAAGGAAGGGAAAATGACCCAGATAAGATTTTGGAGAAAGACTGTCCCATGTCAACATTCAGAGAATGATTTATAAAATTTTATATCTAAAAATTACTGAGATCTATTTCTAGCAGTTAATGATCCAAATTGGTATTCATAGAAGGGACAATCCATATCAACAATAAGAACATTACTTCTAAAATGTCTATTTTTAGAAAGTATTGATATCTATTTTTAGTAGGTTTTGACAACTTTGGGTATTTTACATTTTGAAGGGTATTCAAAGCATTTATGGGGTTCATACAATATGATGATAATATACTCTGTTTTCATAGATTATATTTTCAATCTCACTCTGTTATCTTTCAAACAAATCGTGTGGTTTGCCAATTTGGTCAATAAACGATATGACCTCGACAAGGAACTATTTTCAAAAATTACACCCCATGCAATTTTGAACAACTTATCTAAGTTGGTACTTAGACACTTTTTGCTTAGGAAAGTCCTAAAACACTAGGTTATTCTTTGCAGAGTGTGTGGATGAAGTGTTCCATGGGTTATCTTAACCCGTGGAATCAAATCTTGAGACTTAGGTTGATTCTTAATGGATTTAGTGCTTCGCAGCTTCAAATCAGTCTCCTGCGGGTTGAAGAAAAGTTAGAGCACCATGGGGTTTACATGCCCACAAAAAGTTGGAAAAATCAGCTAAGGACGGGATCTGTAAAGCATGAGTGAGAAGAAGCTTAGTGCTTCATGGCATAGAAAAATAAAAATGTTACGTGGACTTAGAAGATATGGTATTATGTGGAGTTTGTTAATTTTTCACAACAAAACATGAAGTCCACCAAGTAAAATCCGTAATGCAAAGGGAATAAGTTTGAAGTGCCACAAAAAGGAAATGTAAGTTTGGAAAATGAATAAGGTTGGAAGCCACAAAACTCTATCTTAGTGTTCCTTGAGTTTCTCAATTGCAACATTCCGCGGGTTCTTAAAAGTCACAGAACAAAGAAACATGGTCATGGGTGTAGACACCAAATTTGGGTCACACTCCCCTTGGTCCCCTTTACTTAATTAACATAACACATTTAAATAATCATGACTCCTTTACCTCATATTAATATTCATCCTCACATTATTAATTAATTTAATTTCATCCTCACACCTCCACCTCATCATGAAACCTCATCCTGGACCCATTCTAGGGGCATTTAACTCATAGTGACCAAGTCATCACTCTCAGCACTAAGTCATCACTCCTAGTGCTGAGTCACTACTTGACCTAACTAACTAAGAATTCTTCCTAAACTTAACTAGACTTCTTCTAAGATCTTCCTACCTTCTCTCACGTGAAATCTACTTCCGTAAGTGGAACCAATGAGGAAAACATGCCAAACATTGGAAGATCTTCCTGTTTTTGGTAAATAGGACTATTTCACCCTAATCGATGCCGATTTATCATCGGTCGACGTCACTCACCTAAACCACCATCAGTTCCTTTATATAGAATTTTACAACCCTTTACCTAGGTTTTTCATTTGGTTATTGGAGCCTTATTGCATTCAAGCACGAATATGTAAGCCCTCTTGCACCCATACAACAAACACACAAACCAAAGTGTAAGACAAGTGACCGGTTCTCCTTCCAGAGCATTGGAATAATCATGAGAGAACACATGTTGTACTACCATGACATTGGGCTCAAACACCTCTTCTCTGATCAACCATTAACCATATCAACTCAAAGGATCTACAAAATACCAAGTAAGTACTATGATTTCAATCATTCATGTTTATCCCATTGTAGATCTCTTGCTACTTTCAATATTTTATTTCTTCTGTTACCCGTGCATCATCTTCTTCTCACCAACCCACTATTCAGCCACCCCAAGCCTTTCCACCCTTTTAAACATACTTCTTAGTGTTCCTGATTCTTCTCAGGCATATTACAACCCAAGACACACTACACTCACTCTATGTGCAATCACAGAGAGCCTAAAAACCTATTTTTAATAGTTCATTACCTATTGCCGCTACAGACATCAGTTCCCTGACTGCCACCGGTTTCATCCCCTTACTGGCATCAGTCATTAGAATGATATTGGTCTCTATGTCATTTCATATTCTCAGACCAACAAGCTTCCCACTCACTCAAAACTAACCCAGACCTCAACTAATCAGCCCCATACCCTTACCAGACCTTTGACAGACCTGTCTGACCTGAAAAAACCCTGGTTCTAATTAGATTTAGTGTTATTTTGATATCTAGCATAAAATATGGTGTATTGTGTGTATGATAAACCTAAATCATCACATTGCAATATGACTTGTTTATTTTAGTTGCTTGTTCACATTGAATTGTTATTTAATAGTGGATTGACAACCTTTCTAGGAAACAGAATGCTTCCTGGATCTAGCATACACTAGGCAGTCCAATGTCATATGCTATTTAATGCTCTTTTGTAGTCTTTCTTTGCATCTACAGGTAGTCCTTCCCAGACAAAAAGGAGTTCTCTATGATCAACTTGGATAATGTCAACAATGCGCACATTCTACTCTCCACCTTCACCTCACAGGTATTCCTCCTTAACCATTTACCTTCTATCTATTTCGTCCTAGAAATCGTAAAACTTATTGGTGAAACATTTTGACACACTTGATAGGACCCATTCAGGGCTCTTTACATTATTCATTCTTAGGGAATCATTGTGTGTTTATTTATTTTTAAAATAAAGTTCACATTAAAATATTCTCCCTGGGAAACATTCTTCTTCTCTTACTCATCTTAGTGAAACTTGTATTTTGGATTAAAAAGAACACTTCTTTTTATCCTATATTGCATTAGTGAAAGACATACTCTTTCCTATTCATTATTTCTCTTTTTAGACACCAAATTTAGGTCATACTACCCTTAGTCCACTTCCCTAAGCAAAATCAGTGAGAATCATGTAAAAAATAGTAAAGATCTTCCTATTTTTGGTAAACCTAGACTACCCGCTCTAACTGATGATGATTATCCCTCAACCAACACTGGTCACCTTAACCACCATTGGTTGCCTTATACACAGTTTTACAAATCTTTACCTAAGTTGGTTATTCAGTTATTAGAGCCTTATTGCATTCAAGTGTGAATCCTCAAGCCCTCATGCACCTAGACGACAAACACACACAAGCATAATGTAAAACAAGAAGCCATTTTCCCTTCCAAAGCATTGGAATATTCACGGGAACACTCTGGGAGTATCTCCATGACACTGAACACAAAATATCTTCATGGATCAACTACCATATTCTTCCACCTCCTAAGATTTGCAAGACATCAAGTAAGTATTGTGATCACAATCATTTTACTTATTCATTTTGTAGATATATATTTTCTTTTAGTAGTTTATTTCCTTTGTTGCTTGTACATCAACTTCCTCCCATCAACCCACTATTCAACCATCCCAATCATTTTCACCATTCTAAACCTCCTTCTTATTATCCTTGAGTCTTCTCAGCCATATTACAACCTAAACCATACTACCCTCACTCTCTGTGCAATCATAGAGATCCTAAAAAACTTTGTTTAATAATTTACTACCAAATTTCCCCTACCGACGTCAGTCACCTTAACCACTATTGATCTCACCTCCGTACCAATGTCGGTCTCCCTTCTCTGCCAACATCGGTCACCAGAATGATATTGGTCACTGTGTTTTCTATTAACCTTCACCAAAATTCCTCTAACATCACCTAAAATCCACCTAGACCTTACCAGATAACTCTATGACCTTACCTAACATCCCGGTAACCTGTCCCAACAAGAAACATACCTTTCCTGATGCTAAATTAGTTTATATTTTAATAATTTTCTTAATCTAGTTTGTTGATAACGTTTTGAGATACCTAAATAAAAGTGTTAGCAATAGGAACTTTATTTCTCGTATTTAATTTCATTAATTTGATGAAAACAAAGAATTAAAAGCCATTCAAGGAAGCAACACACTTCCCAGATCTATCCTTACTAGGAAGTCCTCTGACTCTTGGTATTTAATATCATTTGGTGGTCTTACTTTACATCTATAGGTAGTCCTTCCCAGACAAAAAGGAGTTCTTTATGATCATCTTGGGTAAAGTCAATAACAAATGCATTCAACCTTTGACCAACATAATCACAGGTATTCCTCCTTGACCATTACCTTATCTGTTTTATCACACAACAAAAATTCGGTGAAAATTTTTGGCACACCTGGTGGGAACCATTAGGGGTTCTTTTGCATTGTTCATTCCTAGGTGAAATTATTGTGTGTTTATTTCCTTTTGAAAGCATTCACATTAAATTTTCTCCATTGGAACATTCTTTCTCCTCTACTTGTCTATTGAAACTCGTATTTTTGATTAGAAATAACCATTCTTTTTATTTTTGTATTGCATTAGTGAAAGACATACTCTTGCATATTCATCATTTCTCTCATTGAATGTCATTGTGGATTTGGGTCTAAAATCTTTGCATATCATTTCCGAGTGTTTCATCTGTAGCTCATTTGAAAATTGTGGGCAACCTATATGCTGGAAGTCATGCCCATCTGATGGTTGAGAAATTGAACTGTAGTGCACACTTTCTTCTCTACACAAAACCACTACAAATAAAGTACTCATTTTATTAAACAACATCCTACCTGGAAGAAGATGCCAATGATCACATGATCAGAGGATTTACAGTGGGCTCAAAATTGGTTTCTCTGTCTAGTCATTATCTTAGAGGAATGATTTTCCACCCTAAAAATGACTTGAAACTATCCTTAGTTGTTGGATTTTCGTAGGGCATCTTTTATCAAACCAAAAAATCTACTCTATTCACAAGTCAGTCCTAAATGCCATAATCTGGAACACAAAATCCACCACATAGGATTTCGTGTTTGTTAGTTTTTACTTGATATGCATTTTGAGGTGTGAGTTTGTTTTCGTCATTCTTCTCTGCTTTCACACTCCATAATCATAGTTGGTGTATTCCAAATTTTTTTGAGTGTGTTAGGGTCAATCATTTCCATACTCAATTTTTTAGGTTAGTCTTTTATTTGATCAAAATCATTAAATTCACTTTTTTCCATATTTTCACAAATTTCACAGTGACCGATGTTGGTCCAGCGACCGTCATTAGTTTACTGACCGTTGTTGGTTTCCTACTTTTTTGGTTATTTTAACCAAATTAGCATTCATTATAGTTTTGTTCTTTTTTGGGGTTTCCTTAGTTACCTCACCATATCTCTGTGTCTTTGAAATCATTGTCAAAATCTAAATTTGCTTCATTTTCATTGTTTATTGCCACATTTACAAATATTTTGATTTCCCACAGTAACCGCTATTGGTCATTTGACAGTCATCGGTTACCTTGTGTTACCAACACCGACTACCCAACCACCGTTGGTCTCTGTGTTTTAACTTTTCAATTAAAACAACTAGTTTTCACCTTCCGGAACAATTTTCTCCATTCCTTCTGTGATTTTGTGTCATCTACAGAGATAAGATTACTAGGTCTACTATAACTCGTATGGTTTTAAATTTTAGGCAAGCCAATGCCCTCGTATTCCATGCTAGTGTTAAACCCCTCCCACCTAGCCCATCACCACCTTCCATTCTATCACCTATAGATCCCATTGAGCCTATCATCATCAATATCGGTGATGAGGAGTTTGCAAGACTCCTTGATAGAAAACCCACTGCTTTATAATATTATTTAGCCCATTCATCTACTCGGGATTCATCAAAGCATCTTGTATATGACATGCCTGTGTCTATTCCTCCTACCCTCTCACCCACTTCTGCATTAGCTATCGATATCTGCTACACCTGCAACATCTATCATGCCTTTGACGTCAGTTGCTCATGTGGTGTCAACTATTCCTTTACCAACCGCCTTGAGTGTAGGTCTATTTGCACCTACTACCTCTCATATACCTATTACATCTTAGCCACCCATGGTGTCGACAACCCATACTCCCTTCCAAAAAGTAATACTCTCCATCCTGCAATCACTTCCTTCAATTACTATGAGAGTCGTTACATCCACTCAACTTTCCTACACTTATCACTAACAACCCCCTATCTCATCTATCGCTTATTCAGGATACTTTCCACCTACATCTATTCCTCCCTCACAATTTTCATAGTCGGCACCACCATATACTGGGATGCTGCCCACGTCATACCTTCATCATCTACCCCCTTATACTACAGGGGGTGCTTAGTCATCAAAACCTACTAATGAGCTTATCAAAATGATGATGAAAAAGATGTAGACATTGTAAGCATTGGTCTATGGCTCACGTAATTATTTGACATATGAAGAGATTTGCAATGAGCCCATTCACCCATCCATTCTGATCCACCGATACCCTACGCATTAGGAAATGCCCAAATTCTACTAGTTTAACAACAAATAAGACCCGCATCAACACTTGTGGTATTTGAAACATGGGTGTTATCTAATTGCTCTCGATGACTATGCTCTTATGAACATTCCCAATGTCCTTGACAGGACCTGCGTTGGATTAGTATAGTGCTCTACCTAGGCACTCCATTTACTCATTCAACCAAGTAGCTCAAGCTTTCCTAGACCACTTTTCTATAAACACCATCAAGAAAGTCACCATGACTGACTTGTACTCGACATGACAATACAAAGAAAAATCTATCATAGATTTTGTCACTCGTTGGCGAAGCCTAATCAACCAGCTCATGTTTCAAATGCCTCAAAATGAGTTAATAGAGTTGTTCACCAGGGCTTGTGATTGGAACATCTCACCAACTCTCCAAGTTCAAACCTTCCGCACATTCGACGAGGTTTTCACCATGGCTCGAAAACTTGAAATTCATGCCATTGAAGAGAAGAAGATACAATTGTGTAACAATAACATTGCATTTAAATCAAATGATACCTCTTCTTCTTCCAAACCATAAAATAATTACTCCAAAGCAAAAGGATCTTCCCATGCAGTAGTTTTGAAAGCCTACCCTTCTCATCCATCCAACCAATCAAAACCTTTTTCCAACCTTTCTCATGTTTAATATTTTCAGTTCAAGTGGGAGCAACGAAAATACAATCCCATAGGAGAACCCTATTCTTCGGTTTTATAAAAACTTATAAAATCCAAAGCTATCACTCTTCCACCCATCAAACCACATAATGGTTTTGACCCCTCTCGTCTTGTGCCTGCGTGGTACAAAGAAAATGATTACTGTAACTCTCATCGTGTTAGAGGTCATAACGATGGTAATTGTATAAATTTCAAAAATATCATCCAAGAAATGTTAGATAATGTAGATATCATCTTGGATAATCCTAATGCACCGGCTTATCAGAACCTTCACACCTTCAAGAAGCCATTCCCAAATCACACTCCATTGTCTAGCCAAACTGGTGAAGCCTGACTAGTGATAGTAACTTTCATGAGGTTCATGTTGTTTTTGACATGATACCAACTCTTCCTTCTCAGTTTCATCCTACTCCATCTATCGAGGATATTATTTCATGGGATCCTTCCTCCATGGAGGGAGCTATATCATATTCTCCTTTACCCATTGAGGAGTCTCCCTTATCTTCTCCTTCACCCATTGAGGAGTCCACCATATCTGCTAATGTAGTTTCCCCACTCACCTCTCAACATGACAAACAACCCACAATACTTACTCTTCTACCCATGGGAGAGTCATGCTTACCTTCCTCTTCACTGAAATATGAAACTATCTCATCCTAATTGTCATCTCCCCTACCCATAGGGGATCCATTAACAACACCCCTTCCTATTGGTGATAACTCTCCATTAGATTTCAAGGATCATGTTGATTTTCTCTCAGATATTTTACCCACAATGTCTGAAGCCAACCATTTCCCTGTCTCACATAAATTATTTATAGGGATCACTACTAAATCAACATCATCCCCTCCTACAATGGTGTTATTTTCACGTCTGGCTGACCGCTTGGATTATGTTGACAATTCCATGCTTTGGGGACGCCTTCGGCTACCTTTCTCAACTCAGATGCAAATGTTGTTTGTTGATACTTCCACGATCTCCAAAGGTGTTTTAGATAACCAAATCAACCATGCCCATGCCAGTTGCAACAACCTCTTCTTCATCACCCTCTTCCACACTTAAACCTTTACCATCGACTAAAATTTTACCAATGCCTAAAGCCTTACCTACACCTATATCTTCCTCCACGTCCAGACCCAGTGCCACATTGGGAATCATGTTGACATCAAGCGTAGTTCATCATTTTATTAAAATAGATTTAGCCTCATCCTCACAAGCTAGCACAGAGACTATTATCCCACCTAAGAGGAAGACCCAACCTCTTAGTCTGCATACATCGGTTTCACCCACTACCCCTCTGCCACCTTCACTCTTTCCATCTATCCTAGGACCCCACCCATCAACCTTGGCCAAACAACCTCCTATCCAAGGTAAACCAAAAGCAAAAAAACCCACCTCCTCATCATGAGCCTCTGTTAGACCCAAATTACCTACACAAATTACACCTTCGCCGTCATCTGTATCCTTTCAAACACCTATGCCTACACCAATTCCAGTATCCTCATCATTACTGATGATATTTCCTTCTCTTCTACTAGTGCCTTCCACCTTTCCTCTTCCCACAACCTTCACCACACTGCCATTATCACCTTGGATAACCCATCCCCTTCTACCATCTACCTTCCATTCTACATCACACCCTCCTTTGACACCTTTACCCAAGAAGGTGCAACAAAAGTAAAAAAACCCACTACCCTCTAAAGAGGTAGTTAAACCTACACCACCTTCAACCTCTATCTCATCTGCTACATCTTTACCCAAGAAGGTACTATTATCCATATTTCCCCACCTAGGAAAAGTATTCGATCAGCCATGACCCCACACAGGAAGAACCAGAGAAAACATTGTTAAATCTTGCAAACAAGTCGCAAAAGGACTCAACAATGTAATGACAAGACATGTGAAGGACCAAATGACCCTATGCATGAAGCAATAAAATAGATAGCTCTATCGAGTGAATCCATGTCTTAAATCTATTTAACAGGTTACATGTAGGCTCAGAAATGGAACGAAAGGGTCAAAGAAAGAGGAATGGTGTCAAAAGGACTAGGAGCAAGAAGACAAAGAAGAAATAATGAAGATTCAAAGTCTTTAGGCTCAAAACGGTTTAGAACGAGTCCAAAAATTGGCTAAGTATGGAGGAGGAAGCGGAGAGAGCCACATGTTAGCACGACGCTTCTCCAAAGTTGAATCCATAAAAGGGAAGCTCAAAATTGTGCTAGCCCTTCACGTAGCAAATGGTCAACAAAGGTCAAAAGGTGGACAAGGTGGGGGCTCAAAAAAGAAGCTAAGTATAGAAGCACCATGGAAGCCGCCACATGTTAGTTTGGTGCATCTCCAAAGGCAGTTTCAAAGGTGGAGGGTCAAATAAGCGCCATTTTTCCACATAGCAAAGGGTCTGAAAAGGTAAAAGGGAGGCCATTGAAAAGTCTAAGAGCCTGCAAAGGCTTCCAAGTGTCAATCCAACGCTTCTTCAGAAGCAAAATCCTAAGCGGTTTCTAAGTAAACGCAGAGCCTCCACGCGTCCCATTTCAAAAGGGGACAGGGTCGGGTTAAATATTCAAACATTGAGACATACCAGTGGAGGGTGCCAAGTGTCCAAACAGTGCTAGTTCAAGAGCAAGATTGAAAAGAGGTTTTTAAACAAGCACCAGGCCGCTGTGTGTCACCGGTCAAGAACTATGACCTCGCCGAGCAAAGGACTTAGGCAAAAAACATAGAAATTGAGCAGGCCAATGGAGGAAGCCACGTGTTAGCCCCATACCATTCCAAGAGCAAAATATAGAGGCCACCCTCGAATAAGTGCAAACCCTCCACGTGTGCCATATATAAAAGAGGGCCCATTTTTCAAACCGGTTTTCCCACCCTTTTGTACAGATCCGATACAAACTTCGAAGGGGCATATATTTTGACTCAGGGCTCAAAATATTGCAAATCAGACACCATTGGAAATATCCCGGCCTCATCTATACCATGGAGATCTGAAACTTTAAGTTTGGGGAGCTTAGGTGGGAGAAAAATGGAGAAACATCTTCAGGACCATCAATGCGAGATCTATTATTGCCCTAACAACTAGATCAGTTTTCAATCTGATCCACTGTTTCCTCCTTCGAGACACCAAATAAGAAATTGATATAGTCAAGATAGATTTGGGGGAAAATTTTATGGAGGCATTAATAGCGGTGGTTGAGCTTGGAACTATTTTTTCCCACTTTTCTCTCTTTCTCTCCTCTGTGTTGAATCTATAAAAGTAGGGTCAAGACTCATTGTAAAGGGTTGGACATTCTTTTGTTTTAGAGGCTCCCCTTTTCTTCTGGTAAAGGAATTCATGGATTTCATACCTTCCATTTAAATTGCAATATGTTTTCTACCTTTTGGTCGTTTAGAATGCATTATATCAATCTGCAGAGCAATAAAACACATTTGTGATCGATTTTAAATCCTCTTTGGTCTCCTTTGCTCTCATTCGGTCTTTCATTATAAATCATGTTATCTATGCTTGATTATTGTATGTATTTTGTTCGTTTGTGTCTATCAGTAAAACTAATGTTAATCATTCCTTTGGTGCATCACCTTGTAGCTTAGTTTTTATTTATTGTATTCCTTTTATCCTTGTCTCCTTGGTAAAATTTAGATTAGGTTTAGGAATAGGTCCTCTTCAATTTTTTTACGTATACACCTAAACAAAGGAATAGAAACCAACCTTTAATCTTGAGAGTTTTTTCCATTTGCGAAGTCCCACACTTTGGGGAAAACTCAATGTTATGTGAATCACACAAAATGAATCTACCTTAGAAAAGTAGATCTGACAACTCATTTGGGGGTGCTGTGATTTTACATTAAAAATTTTGGCATGCCCACTGGGACAAAGAAGTCCCCATCTTCATTATAGTAAGATCGATGTTTACTTGCTGTGATTCTAGCTTTTAAGAAGCTTTTAAGAACTACACATTTGACGACTCCAAAAGGGAAAAAATCCACTGGTTTCAGTAGTTTGAATTCCCCGAGTTCATGAGAAGGATACAAAAAGGTCAAGAATAAGAGAAAAGGGACAATTTGTACACCTACACTTATCTCCAGATAGAAGGAGAAGAGGAAGAAGAGCCCAGAGGTATTCATCTCCACCAAACAGATCCTTATTGACACCTCCTCCCAGTAGGCCATTCTTTCAATCAAGAAGGGTACTTAGGACAATCAGGATGGCATAGCCAAATCCTTATGTCAATTTCACTGTCAATAGCCTAATTGCTTTGAATGCACAAAATCCAGTCCCGGTGGCAGCATTGAAGAGCATCCCATATTTCACCGGGGAAAACTAGAATTCTTTTGGTGACCACGTTCAAGATATTACAAATGTCTGTACAATCCATGGGATCACTGAGATGAACATTGCAGTCAAGTTGCTAGCATTTAACTCAAGGGTAAAGTTTCACAATGGTTCAGGAGCCTAGAAGTAGGCTCTATTCAAACTTATGACCATCTGTGCATAGCTCTTCATGATCAGTTTAGAGAAAAAGGAGATAACTTATCCCTGTTGGAGCAACTAACAACAATTAAGAGAGCTCTAAAGGAGCAGTTGACGGATTTCAACCTCAGGTTTCAATGAACCTGGGATAGGATTCCAGCAGTAGTAAAGCCCACTAATGAAGGTTCCTTCTTATACTTTCTTATAGCTTTAAATTCTGATATTGATTTAATGATTCACTCAATGGGGGGCATAACTTTACGTGTAGCCTATAGCCTTTCCATAGGAGCTGAGAATCATTTAATTCAAGCTGGAAAACTTTCTCCTAGGCCATCCATGCCTATATACCCCGAATTAGGAAACTCAAGTACCAGCCAAACACCCACAATAGCTCCTATACCTACTCCCAGGATTCAAATTTTAGTTGAATCCTCCACCTCATCATCTACCACCTCAAAGGAGGTTCAGGAAATTATGAAACAAATTCAAAACCTATGGAATGAGTTAGTAACCATCAAAAGACAACAGGATCAGAGTTCTAGGCCATATCAACCTCAATCTCAGTATCAAGCTATACCCTCGTATCAATAAAATAAACCACAAGCTCAGGATGTAACTCAGAGTCAACACCAAGGACAACCTCAAGCTACTAGACCTATTAGGCCATATGATCCAAACACAACTTCAACATCAAGGGCATTGGTTCCAGCATAGAATAACATGGCAAAATAATATGATTGGTGTTTCCCATGTAGTCAGCCACATAATCAATCAATGTGCTTCAATGGTGCACTAAATCAGGATTTGATGGTGCAAACCGTTTGTGTGTCATAAGAACCCAGCCAAGAAGAAAATCAGTAGCAAGGAGACCAACAAGATGGACATCCAACTGAAACTATGCTTGTCAATTAACAAGATGAAGACTTCTATGGAATTAATCAGGCTCCTTTTCCAAGTATAGCTTCTAATACACAGTCCAAGAAGAGAAATATTGGAGAAGGACATTCACCAAACTCAAGAGATCCGCAATCCTCCACTACTCCACAAGGTATTGACATCCAAAATATAACTCCCAATATGCAGAGCCAATCCAAGCCACCTTCCAAATCTACTCAGGCACCAGTTGTAACAACCCATGTGCAAGAGAAAAATGTGCCAAGGAAGGGGTAGCAGAAGGATAGCTCATTTAATATCATTGAGAAAATGAAGAGGACACGTGTGAACATTTCACTATGGGAGTCACTGGCCATTCTAGGGCAGAGGGATCTATTGTAGATTGCCATGCAAAATTGGTGAAGCTCAAATCATCCCCCTAACCAACAAGACAAAGTACTGACCAATATAACACAACCTGGGGCGAACCATCGAGAGCAGCAAGGTAAGAACCTGAGACCTCCTCCATTCTATGTTTCATTAATCATTGGGGATAAATTGGTACATAATTGCATGATTGATTATGGGGCAAGTAGTTATGTAATGACCAAATAAATAGCTGATCAACTGGGTCTCTAGTATGAAGTCATCTCTAGAGGGGTAATAGAATTAGATAGGACAACATTAAAAACTGTTGGAATCATCAAGAATTTGAGCCTCACTCTGCATGCCTACCCCAATGTGACTGTGTTGCAGAATGTATTAGTCATAGACTTTCCACCACATTTTTCATTGTGTTTGTCCAGGGACGTCACTACTAAAATTGGAGGCTATTTTTCTGCTGACTAGTCACATTTGCTATTTAGAACAAGGTATGGGGTGAAGGCCAATTAGATTCGAGCCCATAGAAGATTATCACATTGTGTCTTATGTGCTTAGCCCAATAAATGCAAATTGTTTGGATTTTGATCAGGAAGACCTCCTAAGCACTTCTGAAGCAGATACCAAGGTGGGGTGTATCCTAGACTTGAATCTTGATGAATGGGTGGTTAAAAGACATGATTTTGATCCTAATAAGGAGATGAAAGAATTTGAGCTAGGAGTTTACTGCCTGCATGAAGAGAATCATCCTCTTGCTGAATTTATTAAGCCAAAATATAAAGATGACAATGAAGTATGGAAATTGTTCTTTGATGGCTCGAGAAGTAGGCAAGAAGCCAGAGGTGGAGCTATGATTATGTCACCCCAAGGTATGAAGTACTACTCAACCTTCTGTTTCCAATTTTCCTACTCAAATAACACTGCAAAATATGAGGCTTTGGTTCATGGATTGCATTGGGCTAGAAGACGAGGAATCAAGAACCTGTAAGTGTTTGGTAATAGTGAATTGGTTTCCAATCAAGTCAAAGGACAAAATGTTGTCAAGAATGACCTACTCAAAAGATACAAGAATAGGGTATGTGATCTCATTGAATATATTGAAGCCTTGAACATTGTGTTCATACCCAGGAGGGAGAACGAAGTTGCTGATAGGATTGTAATAGTTGGAGCAACATTTGATGTGGTTGACAATATCAAGAGGGACAAAGGAAAACCACACATCCATGTTATCGTAAGGCCGACAATACCAGATAATAAAAAATGCTGGCAGG
Organism: Taxus chinensis; assembly: GCA_019776745.2. Classification (NCBI taxonomy): domain Eukaryota; kingdom Viridiplantae; phylum Streptophyta; class Pinopsida; order Cupressales; family Taxaceae; genus Taxus; species Taxus chinensis. The sequence continues at coordinate 415,462,634 of CM034156.1, forward strand.
TGTTCAAGAATGATCAACAAATCATCAATTTTTTGCAAGAGGAAGCTGAGTTCTTAGTTAGGAATCAAATCAAATTAGAGTAGAAATATGGAGATCAAGTAGTTAAGCTGCATACAAACAAGCTTCCCAAAGGCTTAGTGACATTGGAGTCCATCTTCAATCCTAATGATTAATTTCGAAAAGAGAAGGCTAATATATAGATCAAAGGAGAAGATTTAGAGTCAATTCCAGTTGGAGAAGGAAAAACACTTCAAATTGGCAAAATGGCCACCTAGTAAGAAAGGTATGAATTCATACAACTTTGCCAAGAGTTTCCAGAAGTATTTTCTTGGAGCTATGAATATCTAAGAGGGTTCAATCCGAAGCTACCACAACACACAATTGAACTAGATCCAGCTGCTAAGCCCATCAAGAAAAAGTAGAGACCAGTTAATCCACACATTGAACCTCTAATGAAGAAGGAACTAAACAAGCTGATAGAGGAAAGTATCATATTTCCAATCAAACACTCAAGCTGGGTTGCAAACTTGGTCCCAGTCGGGAAGAAGAATGGAGAGATTAGGTTGTGTGTAGAATTTTGAGACTTGAACATAGCTTCCCTCAAAGATCACTACCCACTCCCTTCAATGGAGAAAATCTTGTAAGTGGTGTCTAGATCAGAGAGATTCTCTCTCCTAGATGGCTACTTAGGGTACAACTAGATCATGGTGAAAGAAGATGATCAGTTCAAAACAACTTTCACCTCTAAATGGGGCACATATGCCTACAAAAAGATGCCATTTGGATTGTCGAATATCGGAGCCACTTTCCAAAGGGTAATGGATATGGCATTCAAAGGGTTGATAAAAAAATAGTACTGATCTATCTAAATGACATTACTGTGTTCTCCAAAAATGTAATAGACCACCTTTTTCACCTAAGACAAGTGTTTTAAAGGTGTAGGAGATTTTGGGTATCATTGAATCCTAAAAAATGCATATTCTTGGCCCATGAGGGCAGGCTTCTGGGCCATATTGTGTTAAAGGAAAGTTTGGAAATTGACCTAAAGAGATTTGAAGAAATAAGAGCCTTGCCATTACCAAGCCATAAGAAAGCTCTTCAAAGCTTCTTAGGAAAAATCAATTTTTTCTGTAGGTTTGTATCAAATTTTTCTGCCCTTGTCAAGCTAATAACGTTGATGTCGAAGAAAATTTTAGTGTTTAGGTGGAAATCTAAAGGAAAAACAAGTTTTGAGGCCATCAAAGAAGCTATATCACAAGCCCCAACTCTCGTGAATCTAGATTTTTCTAAGGATTTCATACTATATGCCATTGGTGGTAGTGACACAATTTCTACAATCCCTGTACAACAGAACAAAGAAGATACAGAGTAGCTAATTACCTTCTTCAACTAGGGTCTGGAAGATTACGAAGAGAGATACTCTTTCATCAAAATTTTTTTTCTGGTAGTTATCAGAGGGTTAAAGAAATTTAAGCATCTAGTTTCAATTAATAAAATTCAACTGTTAGTCTCCCATACAAGAGTTAAATAATTCCTTCTCAGCAAGGATCTGAATGAAAAACATGTAGGATGGATCAATCGTGTCATGGAGTATGAAATTGAGATCAAGGTCACTAAGCTAGTCCATGGGAAGGGATTGTGTGAACAACTAGCCTCAAGTCAACAAGATGAGGTAAATAGTGAAAAGGAAGTTGTTTTTGTTCTGCAAAATAGTCAATAAGAAGAAAATGATGATGTACCCACTCCTTTTTGGACTAAAAGCATGATGCACTTCCTTTGAACAAGCATGTGTCCTCCAGAAATGAGAAAAACAAAAAGGAGACATTTCAAACTACAGGCCATCCCATACGTGCTTGTTGATGGCATCATGTTCAAAAGGGACATCAATGACATTCTGTTAAGATGCATTAGGACAGATTAGATTGAGAGAGTGTTACAAGAGTTCCATGATGAAGCAGTTGGAGGCCATTTTGCTCCATGGGTGACGACACTCAAGATCATAAAGGTAGGTTATTATTGGCCTAGGGTTGTTAGTGACTGCTATGCATGGATCAAAAAGTGCAAAAATTATGCATTCTTCAAAGGTAAGGAAAGGCTAGCAACACTTCCATTGCACCCAATTTTAGTTGACCAAACATTTATGCAACAGGGATTGGATTTCATTAGGGTCATCAATCCAAATTCAAGCCAAGGCCACAAATGGATTCTGACGACAACAAACTATTTCACCAAGTGGACTGAGGTAGTGGCACTCAAAGAAGCTAATGAGTCTAGCATACTAGATTTCTATGAAAGGATAGTGACCAAATTTGGAGTTCCAGCCACCATTATATCAGACAATGTATTGGCATTAATAGGTTCCAAAATCACAAGATGGTCCATTAGGAATGAGATTTACTTAAGCACTTCATCAAATTATTACCCTCAGGGTGATGGCCAAGCTAAGTCTACAAACAAGAACTTGCTAAGGATTATCAGAAGAAATCTAGATGAAAATTAGAGAACTTGGCATACGAAACTCATATCAACCTTATGGGCTGATAGGACAACACCCAAGAAGTTTACAGGTAGCTCTCCATTCAAATGTGTCTATGGGAGAGAGGCAGTGTTGCCTATATCACTTGAGTTGCCCGACATTGGAACTCATGAAGAAGTTGGAGATGTCTGAGTTTGAACTAATGGAGGCTAGGTATATAGAGTTAGAGTTGGAAGAAACCAGAGAACATGCATTTCAAACAATGGAGAAGGATCAAGTCTCAATCAAGAGATGCTTTGACAAGAAGGCAAGAACAAGGGTCTTATAAGAAGGAGACCTAGTTTTGAAATGGGATGTAGATCGGGAAAAACTAGGAAGGTATTCCAAGTTTGATGTCATTTGGAGTGGCCCTTACATGGTCATAAAATGTAAAAGTAGCAATGCTTTCCAATTGTCTACATTAGATGGCGAAGAGTTACATATTCTAGTGAATGGAATCTATCTTAAACACTACTACTAGAAGGAAATTTCTCACCTTGTACATATTAATCTAGTTTCTCATTCGTCTAAGTGCTTGTGCACATTGTCTTATTGTAGTTTAGGTTTCTTTTATCCTAAGTACTTTACAAGTTGTTGGCAAGAAAATTTCTCTTATGGACAAATTGGTGGGTTTCAAGCTAACGCTATGGGAATCTAAATCCCTCTACTTGAATGGTGCAACTTCCATATGTGCATGTGTCAAAAAGTGGATTTCAATGGTGGCCTTTTGACCAGAGATCCAACAGGGGCACTCGACTGACCCTGTGGCAAAGATAGAAATTTATCACTAGAGAAGAACTTTGTATGAGAAGGGGAAAGGGAGTGAGAATGGAGCTAGGAGAAACTAATGTTGCGAGTAGAATATTAAATGCCCACACACATTAATGAGAAATTTCATTCACATGCATTTAGAGTTAGAAGAAAAAAAATTTGCAGGAGAAGCTACAAGACCGAATAAAATTCATTGGTCGTAAGGTACCAATCAATCCCTTAATAAAAAAGGTGAAAATTCCTTCTTTTATTATTGAAGCTAAAGAAGAATTTGTATAGAGCTTTGAGAATAGAGGAAAATCTAAGGAGAAGGGAAAATAAAAGAAGTATGGCATTTTCTATCTTTTCCAGGTACAAAGCACTCTGGTATTTTTGAAATCAATCGCTAACCCTTGGAATGACATCAAGAAGCCATTATATTCTTCACAAGAAACCGTTACAACTTCAAAAATCCTTAATGCCTTTTCAAATTCCTCTATTATGAAGAAAACAATCATGGTGGGTTAAAAACTAGATCTTGCAAAGCAACCGTTACATTCAATTTTCCAGTTTAAATATAGACCATTTGATTTTCTCCTCTTACTCTGAAATTGGGCTGTCCATGTGGCAGGAAGAGATTGGAGCTGTTACAGGGGAAGCCTTTCACATTTTGTGATTTTTCGTGAGATTTGGCAATTTGGAACAAATTGGCCCACAACCCCGATTTGACTTTTCAACTTATACACGTGGCACGTTCTTATTAGAAATGGGGTCACGGCCCTTTTCTCAAAATTTTAATCTTTTTTAGAAAAAGGCTCAGAAACTCAAAGTTCTCCACCGTTCCGCTCTCCTGATTTGACTTTTCAATGACATGCTTCACCTTTGACTTTTTCCCTTTAAAGCCTGATCGGGGTAGCAGGTCACTTTTTAACTTTTCACCTTTTTTTTTGCAAAGAGGCTACAAGACAAAAACTCCTCCACTGACCCACTACTCCGATTGAACTCTTGACATGTGACATCTTCTGATTAGAAACAGGGTCGCGACTCTTTTCTAAACATTTTAACCTTTTATGGAAAAGGCTCAACAACTCAATTTCCTCCACTGGCCCACCCTCACACTTTTAAATTTTTCAGCCGATTTGGCTTTCAGGTCCCAAGTGTCCCAATTAAACTTGTGTAGTCTGGGACAAAAGTTCCACTTTTTCCGCAATCGGCAATTTCGGCTTTTCGGGGCCGCAAGGCAAATTTACCATTTTTGCCAAAAGTGACCAAAAGTGTTAAGTTCACCAAAAATCCCGTTCCTCCCCATCTAATAGGATCTGACTATGTACCTGCATTCATTGGGGTCAAAATTTGACAGGGAAAAGATGCCCATCATCCCGATGGTGGAAAATAAGTAGAGGAAGAAAAATTCATCATTTTGAGTCCAATTTTTGAATTTCCTTCACAAACCAGAGGCATAGAGGCAAAACAATGATTTGATGACCCAGGCCATAGATCAAGTGAACAATTTTGATAAAAAATGGAGGTTGCAAAGAGGATATTAGGTGCACAGACCAGGAAATGGAGGATTTCTAAAAATGATCAAAACAGAGGTTTAAACAGCTCTAGGGCACAACTTTTGCTAATTTCTTGAATCTCTAACTTGGCTTAAACACAAACGAAGGGCATGAGCTTAGAAAAAAAATTGAATTTGGCTATGAAAATGTAGACTAGTTTTCGGGAGACAACACACACTCTACATGTTCTACTTGGAGCATGTATGATTTCAAATTTTGTATATAGTTGTGGTGCTGTTTTGTTGCTCTTGCATAACCCATTTAGAAATGGATGCAACCCTGGGTCAAAACAATTTTCTACTCTCAAAAATCATCATTTCAAGATTTCTTATGAAAATTGAGAGTGCAAACAGTTAGGCTCGTGAATCAGAGGTAGGATCAGTATCAGACCGCCATCCTCGACTCCATGACTAATGGATGTGACAAGGCAATTGGTCTTTTCATCTAGAGGGCAGATACCCCTGCGAGTCACCAAATTATTATCCATATTTTCCCCCCCGGGAAAAGTATTGGATCAACCACAACCCTGAATAGAAGGAACCAAAGAAAACACGGTTAAATCTTGCTAACAAGTCGTAAAAGGACTCAATGATGTAGTGGTGGTACATGCGAAGGACCAAATGACCCTATGCATGAAGAAAGAAAATAGATGGTTCTGTCGAGTGGATCCATGTCTTAAATCTATTTAATAGGTTATAGGTAGGCTCGAAAATGGAACAATAGGGTCAGAGAAAGAGGAATTGTGTTAAAAGAACTAGAAGCAAGAAGACAAAGAAGAAACAACGAAGATCCGAAGTCTTTGGGTTCAAAACGGTTTAGAACGAGTCCAAAAATTGGCTAAGTATGGAGGAGGCAGTAGAGAAAGCCACGTGTCAGCACGACACTTCTATAAAGTTGAATCCAAAATTGCACCAGCCCTTCATGTATAAAATGGTCAACAAAGGTCAAAAGGTGGACAAGGTGGGGGCTCAAAAAAGAAGCTAAGTATAGAAGCACCATGAAAGCTTCCACACATTAGTTTGGCATATCTCCAAAGATAGTTTCAAAGGTGGGGGCTCAAAAAATAAGCTAAGTATAGGAGTGCCATGGAAGCCACCACGTGTCAGTTTGGTGCATCTCCAAAGGTATTTTCAAAGGCAGAGGCTGAAATAATCACCAGTTCGCCACGTAGCAAAGGGTCTAAAAAGGTAAAAGGGAGGCCGTTGAAAAGTCTAAGAGCCTACAGAGGCTTCCAAGTGTCGATCCAACGCTTTTTCAGAAGAAAAATCCTAAGCAGTTTCTAAGTAAGCGCAGAGCCTCCATGCATCCCGTTTCAAAAGGGGACAAGGTTAGGTTGAATAGTCAAACATTGAGACAGACCAACAGAGGGTGCCAATTGTCTAAATGGCGCTAGTTCAAGAGCAAGATTGAAAGGAGGTTTTCAAACAAGTGCCAGGCTGTCGCATGTCCTTGCGAGAAAAGGACTTAGTCAAAAAATATAGAAATTGAGTAGGCTAATAGAGGAAGCCACGTGTCAGCCCCGCACCATTCCAAGAGAAAAATACAGAGGCCACCCTCAAACAAGCACCAACCCTCCATGTGTCCCATATATAAAAGGGGGCTCGTTTTTCAAACCGGTTTTCCCTCCCTTTTGTACGGATTTGATACAAACTTCAAAGGGGCATATCTTTCAACTCAGGGCTCAAAATATTACAAATATAACACCGTCGGAAAGATCTCGGCCTCGTCTACACCATGGGGATCTAAAAATTTAATTTTGGGGAGGTTAGGTGGGAGAAAAATGGAGAAACATCTTTAGATCCATCAATGCAGGATCTATTTTTGCCTTAAGAACCAGATGGGATTTCGATCCGATCTGCTATTTTCTCCTTCTTTGAGGTGCCAAATAAGAAATTGATACAGTCAAGACAGATTTGGGGGTAGATTTTATGGAGGCATTAATAGCAGTGGTTGATCTTGGAACTATTTTTTCCCACTTCCCTCTCTTTCTCCCCTCTGTGTTGAATCTATAAAAGCAGGGTTGAGACTCATTGTAAAGGGTTGGACATTCTTTTGTTTTACAAGCTCCCCTTTTCTTTTGGCAAAGGAATTTGTGGAGTTCAGACCTTCCATTTAAATTGCAATACATTTTCTACCTTCTGGCCATTTGTAATGCATTGTATCAATCTGTAGAGCAATAAAACACGTTTGTGATCAATTTTAGATCCTCTCTCGTCTCCTTTGCTCTCATTTGGTCTTTCATTATAAATCTTGTTATTTGTGCTTGATTATTATATGTATTTTGTTGGTTTGTGTCTATCAGCAAAACTAATGTTCATCATTCCTTCGGTGCATCAGCTCATAGATTAGTTTTGATTTCTTGTATTCCTTTTATCCTTGTCTCCTTGGTAAAACTTAGATTAGGTTTAGGAATAGGTCCTCTGCATGTTTTTACGTATGCACCTAAATAGAGGAATAGGAACCAACCTTTAATTTGGATAGTTTTTTCCATCTAAAAAGTCCCACACTTTGGGGAAAACTCAATGTTATGCGAATTACACCAAATGAATTTGACTTAGAAAAGTAGATCTGACAAATCATTTCGGGGTGCTGTGATTTTACATTAATAGGTGCAATCCAAACCTAAAACCCTACTACCTACCAAACAGGTGGTCAAATTGACTCAAAATCTAATTCTAACTCCCGTGGCAGCTCTCCCACCAAAATCACCCACACTTACTTTGCATTGTGATCCATTGGCAGGGTCTTACGCCAACATATTAGTTAACCTTTTGGAAACTTCTATCATCAAATTGCCACCACTTAGACCTTATGACCCACTTAAACCTAAACCAAAAGGTTTTGCCGATACAAAAATTTACACTCACCATCGTGTGTCAGAGCATGATGTTGAAAAATGTAAGGCTGTTAAAATTGTTCTTCTTCAATTATTTCCTCCCAAATAAAACTTTGACGATGATTATCTTTTAGTTGAGGACCATATTCCACCTCCATCTATCACCACACCTCCTCTTCTGATACATATTCACCAATCTTCATCTCCACCTCCACAACTCTTTTATCCCCCTCCAACATTTGAGATCAATATGGTCTGTATAAGAGAGCTATCCAAACCTCTGTCAAAATTACCAATGCACTACATTTTTCTCTCAAAACCAGTACATGACCTCACCATATTTTTCCCGTCCTGTTGCTACACCTATCATGACTCACCTTCTCCTTTACCACATATTAATATGGTTAACATTACCACTCGAGCTGAGAAGGATAAATGAATGGAGAAAACAGCCAGCCCATCTACCACTCTTTTACCCAATATCCCATCTACACCTACACCAAAAATCACTATTCGTGGATGCACATACCTTATTTTTGACGGGGTTTCCCATCATATAAAGCTTAAACAATTGCACCAATATCCTCTTAAAATATCTTTGTATGACCTTGTCCAAACCTTTGAGTCTCATTGACAGGCCCTCATTGAGGTTCTACAATCTATTGAGGTTTTACCTAATGACCATACTCTTGTGGCATCCATTATCACTCCTCACCATGTGGCCTCTCTCACCACTTCAGCCCCTTTCTCTACACTCGCTACCACTCATCAAGTAACCCCTCTTATTTTATCTGACGATGAGATTATACCTCTCCAATAAGATGATCTTGATACCACCCTATTTATTTTTGTCTACAGTTATAATATACACATTCGACGCATTATGATCGATGGAGGTGCTGTATCAACATCATTTCTTCCCATGCGTACAATCAAATGCACATCCCTACCAATTGCATTCATATCAACCTAGGTATGCTGTGTTCATTTAACAATGCCATGACTTCCACCCTTGACACCATCATTATCCACATTTGTGTGGGCCCCTGTACCATTCCTAAATTATTTTGTCTTAAAAGGGAAATTCTAGTATAACATGGTGCTTGGCTGACCTTGGATCCATGCCATGGGTTGTGTTCCTTCAACCTTACACTGCTGTTTAGAATTTGAACATGAAAGGCATAACTATACCATTCAGCCGACTCTTCACAATTCAAGACTTGTAACATGTTGTATCAACCCAATGATGTCCTTATTCCAGTTAAGGCATCTACCATCGCTATCATTTACCATTCACCCACGACCTTATCCACTAAAGTGGCCGCTACCTCTTCCACACCCAAATCCTCTATTCCCACTGCTTCCACAACTTCTGCAGTTGAGTCATTAGCCTACTTCACAACCAACCAATGCTTCTTCCTTCCAACCATCCAATACTTCGTCCATCCCCGCTACAAAAATATCAACTACTGATCCCTTAGAAGGTGTTTTTCAATGCCTCACTCTGGGGGAGTACCGCCTTTATAACATTGGCACATTCCTTACTCCTCAAAAGTATGGTAAAATTCACCAACATCCCTACTATGATCACTGCATAGGTGAGGTTTTCCCTTACGGTCCTCCCCACCTTCACACCAACTTAACGTATGGGGTACTTGATGCTTCTACCTAATCACCCAAGCCACCTTCCCAAAATTGACCATTTTCATCTGACCTTTAATCTCTCACCAACCGCTGCTTCACCCACAATTTCCTCCATTGCTATTCTTGGAATGGTTTCGGCTTTGGTTTATATGAAAAATGTTGCCATACTGTCATCCCATGCACCACTTGTAAGCATAAAGAATGTAGTGTTATTAGCTTTACCGAACCAACTACCAAGAAGGCCCGAGTCAAACTCATTGAGGATGATAAAACTTCTCCACAATATTCACCAATTTCACCACCTTCACCTACAGAGTCTATGGATACAGAATCCATTCTTCCTAACTTTTTTTTTTTGGGAACACCATTTCCCTGGGACCTCTAACTTATCAATGAGATGGTGAGGCACCCTCTTCTATTCCCTTCCTATATCCTGACATGATCGATGAAGATACACCTTCTATTAACGTTATTCAATGTTAGGATGATGAGTCTATTCTCACCTACCTTGGTGCAGAAGATTCTTATATTCACCAGTCGTTACCTTCCAAGACGTAAACCATGTTAAATGAATTAATCATTGAAATCAATATTAACACTTAGGATGACCCACACATTCTAAAAATAGGACAATCTTTAGATAATGCTGAACAAGAAGCTTTTACTTCTTTTCTCTAAGATCATAGCAACGATTTTACTTGGTCCAATGCTGATATGCCTAGTATTGAACTAAACATTGTGGTCCACAATATCGTAACTATTCCTGAGGCTAAACCTGTGAAATAGAAGCTGCGGAAAATGCATCCTTGCATTACCCTTCTTGTCAAAGTATAAATTCAATGCCTTCTTTTGGTTTCCTTTATCCTACCCATTGATTATCCCCAATGGATCTCTAACATTGTTCCTATCACCAAAGAAACAAGGGGACTTTGAATTTGAATAGATTTCTGTGACCTTAACTTAGCTTACCCCAAAGACGAATTTCCTTTACCTAGTATTGACCAACTAGTTGATCTCACCGCTTAACATGAGATGCTATCACTCATGGATGGTTTCTCGTGTTATAACAAAACATTACTTTCCCCAGAAGATCAACACAAAACCACCTTCATCACTCCTTGGGGGACCTTCTACTATCGTGTCATGCCCTTTGGCCTTAAAAACACTGGTGCTACATATCAGCGGGCTATGAATTATATCTTTCATGAAATTATGCATCGCATATTGGAAGATTACGTTGATGATATTCTTGCCAAATCCAAACATCGGACGAAAAACCTTACAGTCCTTAAAGTAATCTTTGACTGTCTCATCAAGTACTGTGTTTACCTTCAACCTAAGAAGTGTGTCTTTGCTGTTCTCTTCGACAAGCTCCTTGGTTTTATTATTTCTTTGCATGGCATTGAAGTTGATCCCACTAAAATCAAGGCTATTCTTGAAATGCCTCTAACTACTAACCTTCATCAACTTCATAGTTTACAAGGCAAGTTGCAATCTATTCGTCACTTTATTTCACAACTTTCTAACCACTGCCATCCATTTCATCATCTCCTAAAAAAGGATGTCTCCTTTAAATGGGATGATGAATGCCACAAATCCTTTAACACCTTAAAACAATACCTCCTCCAACCACCTGTGCTCATTCCCCCTAAGTATGACCAACCATTTTACCTTTCAATTTCTTCTATTGATCATTCCTTGGGTTCCATGCTCGATCGTCATGACGAGAAACACAGGGATAAAAGTTGGTTTATAAGCCATATATAATCTAGATATACTCATGTAGCTTCCATGGGTTAGACTTCGTCATGATGAGAAACACTAGATATTACTCATGCTTTTAGACTACGAAACTAGATATACTCATGCAGAAAAATTCTGCTTAGCCTTATTTTTTGTCACCACTAAACTTCACCATTACCTACTCAACCACAAAACCTTTGTTATCACCAATACTAACCCCTTACATTACATGTACGCTAAGCCAAGTACCAACATCAATGTGATGCATGTTGGCTCATGCTTCTTGTAGACCTAGATATCAAATTCACCCATCAAAAATCTGTCACAGGACAAATAATTGCAGACCAACTCGTAGACGCACCTCTCTCTAGAAATCAATCCTCTAACTTTTTTTTCCCTGAGGACTCCATCGCTACACTCTCTTTGGATGATACCATTTACTAGATGACCTTATTCTTTGATGGTTCCAAATTTCAGCGTGGGGGTGGTGTTAGAGTTATCCTCGTCCCTCTTGATGGTGAGACTATAACATTATCTTTCAAACTCGATTTTGATTGTACTAACAATATCACCAAATATGAAGCACTCGTGTTAGGCCTTCAAGTCACCATAGCCTTAGAAGTTAAATCGATTAATATCTTTGGTGACTCTCAATTGGTTATGAACCAAGTTAATGGTATATACAAATGTTGTAATGAGATACTTCAAAAGTATAAACATCATGTTGACATACTTTTGACTACCTTTGACCATTATGAACTTCAAACCACCCCGCGTTTCACTAATAAATTTGTGGACACCATGGCCTTTCTTGCTTCTCAAATCCCCGCTTCACCCTCCAACTTGAAAATATTTGTCATAGTACAAAGGTTGCAATCAACCTCTTATCTATTTCAAGATGTCAACCTTGTAGAAACCATTGAAACTGACCCACATGACCTTTGGTATAAGAATGTTGTTGTCTACCTTTCCCTTTCCATTCAAATTCCAGATATTACTCGCAATGGACAACGAGCCTTTCTCAAAAGTGTCTCTCATTATGTCATCATAGGTGGTATTTTTTATAAACGTGGTTTTGATGCTATCCTCTTACGATGCCTTATGAGTTCTGAAATTTCATACACCATAAAGGGAGTTCACGATGAAAATTTTGGGGGTCGCTTCAGTGGTTTAGCTATTGCTAGATGCATTCTTCACCAAAAATATTATTGGCCAACCCTAAACCATGATTTTTGTGACTATGTCAAGCATTGTGTGAAGTGTCAACAACATGCTAATCTTCATCACACCCTTAGTCACACATTATAGGTCACACGAGACCTTTGGCCTTTCTCTCAATGGGGTTTGGATCTTGTCGAAGAGATCAACCCTCATTCTTCCCAATGCCATCAATGGATCATAACCATTACTGAATATTACAATAAATGGGTGGAATCTGTACCTCTTATTTCTACAAAAGCCAAGAAAATTTATGAATACATCAATCAACACATCATTTTTCATTTTGGTGTTCCTCACCGCCTCATCATTGATAACGAAAAACAATTCAAAAACAAAACCCTATGGAAAATTTGTGATTCCTTCAACATTCAACTTTGTTTTTCTTAACCTTACTATCCTCAAATGAATGGCCAAGAGGAATCAACCAACAAAACCTTAAAAAAAATTCTTATGAAAGTGGTTGACGATATTGGAAAGGATTGGCACACACACATTCCTTTTTCCTTATGGGATTATTGTACTAGTATTCGTACCTCAACTGTTGCCATGCCTTTCTCTTTGGTCTATGGTACAGAGGTTGTCCTGCCTCTCGAAGTCCAAATTCCATCTCTTCATATCTCACTCAAAGATATGCTCAACGATGATGATTTTTGCCAGGACCATTTGACACAACTCGAGTTATTAGAAAAATGTCATCTTAATGCTCTCAATCACCTCCAAATCTACCCAAAACCTATCAAATGTGCCTATGATAAACATGTCCAAGAACAAACCTTACAGGTCGGTGACCTCATCCTGAAAGAAAATAAACATGTAAAAAAGTGGAGAAAAGTAAATTGGGAAATTTTTATCCTAATTATCTTAGACCCTATATTGTTACTCATACCTATGGATCATATGCTTATCATTTGTCTTCACTCAAAGGTAGACCCAAACCTGATCCCCTCAATGCATTGCATCTTCGACCATTCTATTATTGAATCAAGTCTTAGATCACCTTATGTCTATTAAGTGCTTGTCTCTCTAGCACCATTCACCTTCCACTTACCTATTTTAAGGATCAACGTTTAAACAAGAATAATGTGATTACCTGTCACCCTTCAAACTTATCTTTAATATAGGTACGACAAATCTACTCATGGCATGATTCTCATGGATACTATTCATCCTTTTTAGGATGGAATCCCATGGTCTTTCATCCCTTAAAACATCTCTTTCATAGCTAACCCCTGTGATCTATGGTTTTGTCTTCATAAAATAAGCCTATACTTCTCTATAGTCTTGTCCATGACCTAAAAGTCCAAAAAAAAATTCAAAAGTAATATACAAGATTTTCAAATTCAAACTCCTTGAGTAAAACTTCTAGGAAAAAGATAACTCCCTCAAAAAGGACATATAACCTTTCTATCTTGTTGCTATAAATAGACTACTCCCTCAAAGGAGAACTATAGAAAGCTAGCCATACTGTACATAGTCTATCACAAAAAGAGGACTATTGCTACAAAAATAAAATAAAATAAAAATATTTTGAAGGTTCCTACATTGATCAAATTCACAAATATCTCAAGGAGATATTATATTCATCCCACATAGAATTTCTATATTGATCAGTCTATAAAAACAAAAGCAAAAAGAAAAAGATGACTTTTTCATCATGGAATTGCTTATTTTGATCTCAGGTCTCTTACCAAAGAGGCATGTTGTCTCACACCATGTTATGCTAAACTATCTTTGTTCACCTCACCGCTTTACCTTTCTAACCTTCTACCTACTCAAGGGATGTGCCGCAAATGTGACATTTCATGATCATCTGACCTTATTCACCCTTAGAATAGTTAATTAGGAAATGCCTTTAGGATTTTATGTTCATACGCCATCCTGGGTATGATAGACTCATACTGGTTCTTATCAATTAGGCAGCTCTTTTGTCTCCTCTTATCATTCACCTCTTTTCTTACTTAGGTGATTCTTCTATACTGGACCAGACCTTCGACACCTAGATTTTGGGAATTCCTCTTTCACCAAAATCACCCATACCTACTCGACCCAAATTAAACCATGCCTATGACCTAATCTCAACCATGCCTAAATGACCTAAACTCACCCATACCTACTCGACCTACATTCAACCATGCCTATGACCTAAAACCAACCATGCCTAAATGACCTAAAACTCAACCATGCCTAAATGACCTAAACTTAACCATGCCTAAATGACTTAGACTCAATCATGCTAAAAACTTACCAGCCCATTCCTTTACCACATCATATTATTCCCTAGATTAAGGGAGAAAAACATTAGCATGAGGCCCCTTTTTTTCCGGGGCTATGTAGGCAACACTCAAAGGGAATGCGGCCCTTCGAGGTTAGCTCAGCCACTATTTCCCCTAACCAATTTTCCCACAACCAATTTTCCCCATTTTATATTCACATTCTACCCTAGTTGGTTTCCATTTTACACAAAACTGGGAAATTAAAAAATCATAAAAACATACATACCTTCCATTTTAAAACATCACCATTTCATACATCAATCATTTCACATTTCCATGATATCAAATATTTGGACATTTACACCGCAACATACATATACATCATCATTTATTTTCCATACCTCCAATAACTTGGAAATTAAATCAAACGAAAAAACATAACCAAACCATGCCTATACCTAACTCCACCATGCCTATATGACCTCGACTCCACCATGCCTAACTCACCTAAAGTCAACCATGCCTAAATCATCTAAACTCCATCATGCCTACATGACCTCGACTACCTAAATGACCTAGAAGCCATCATACCTAAATGACCTTGAATCATCATGCTTATACCTGACTCCACCATGCCTATACCTGACTCCATCATGTCTAAATGACCTTGACTCCATCATGCCTAAATGACCTTGACTCCATCATGCATAAATGACCTAACACTCCATCATGCATACATGACCTCAACTCAATCATGCCTAACTCAACTAGTTTACCCGTTACACATTAACAATGGAAATTAAAGTAAGTACATCATCCATCCAGAGAACATCATCAACTATATAAATGACCGAGTTTGTGTATCAATACATATATACGTAGATATACAATAAATATCACGTCTTCGGCACGCACACTGGTATATATATCAAAAAATCAGAATAATGGTACAATATCACATATGAATATCAATCATCACCCCATATGATACCCTCAAGTCTAGTATCACCTATCTCCTCCTCCTGGTCCTCTGCTGGACCCAGTCTCTAAGCGCTCGTAACCTCACCATCACCCTGTCTCTGGGGTCGATGAACCCCTGTGCTACCATACTATGATTCATGGATCTCGTCTGATCATTGGCTACTTGATGAGCTTGGTACTCAACATATGAGGTCACATCAACCCCTGTGGTGGCTAGATAACCTTAATAATAATGATCCTTATTCAGGGAATCCATGAACCTCACCATCAACATAGTCTGAGGTGGTGCCATGGGTCTCACTATAACCTATGAACTCTACCCTGATAATAATGGCCTCAACCACTATTTTAATACCTACCCTATTGCCTGTGCCACAAGACTCTATCTTGGTGTAGGTGCATGTACTGTGGGACCATGTCCCTGTGCCTGCGCTGGTTCTTGTGTAGCTACTTGGTCCTGCAAGGCCACAAATTGTGCCTGTGCTATGCCTGACTAGTCTTATAAACCTATCACCTGTGCCTATAGGGCAGTTACCTACCCTCCATCCCCATCTCCTCCATATGTAGGAACTATTTCCTTTTCTACCTAGGCCTATAGGGATGCCACATGTGCCTGCAAGGTAGTCACATATGCCTCTTACCCTGTCAGCTGTCCCTGTAAACATGTAATATGTGCATATAGGGTGGCTACCTGACCCTGTAATATATTCCTTTGCACTATAACAATAGCTAAATCAGGCTACCCTAGCCTCAATGGTGCCGCTTATAGCTGTGCCACCAACCATTGACTGTATCAATTAGTGACACCCAAATCATCAATCTATCTATCTCGTACCTGTTCCTCTTGCCCTGTAGGAACACTCAGACATGGTGGAGACATAGGTATCTCCACATCATCTCTACGGTACTGTGGGAAAGGTAGGGGAACATTCTATGGTAGTCCAAATTACCATTTGACCCTATCCATGGGAATCATCTCATGTTCCCTAGCACGCCACCCCTGTATCCATCTCAGTAGCCGAAGATTCTCTAACTCCTCAACCATGCCTCTGTATGATGGAAAGTCAACATTTGGCCTCCACATGATATCAATTGCTGAAAGGCTCTCCAATCACTACCTATAGTATGACACATCATATGTGTCCCTCACCACCCTCGGCTATCCACTGACTCGTACCAATTATCTGTAACCAACCTTGAACATGCCACCCCCGAACCAATCTTGTTGTGGTAAACCAACTGGGAGAATACACATAATGTGATCGTATGTTTAGCAGTGTAATAAATAAGAACAACACAGAATTTGGAAGAGAAAAACATCCCACCACTACCATCATCAATGCCAATAACCTAGTCTCATGCGGATGGGCTGCAAACATATCTCCATAAGTGAGACTCAAGTTGTGATACCTCAGCTCACCCATCACCTCATCAAATACCACCACTATTAGATCCACTGATGTCTTCGATAAAATGGAATATATTAGCTCCCAAAAAATAGGAAGTCACAAGATCCTATAAACATCCTCCAAGGTGATGGTCATCTCACCCATCGGTAAGTGAAAGGTATTGGTCGTGGAGTCCCATCTATCGATGTGAGCGACCATCAAGATATGATCCTGGGATATACGCCTATAGCGTTAGATCGTACTAAGTCCAACATCAGTCATGTTCTTCCACTCCTCCGTGGTCATGTTAGGCCTCATCCATACCAGTAGGGGTGATACTCTGTCCCTCATCCTCAACTGATCTCTCACCTACATCATCCAACACAACCTTGTCAAGACATGACCACCTCAAATCACCTATTACCCACCACACAATACCAAACTGCATCAATCATGCCTACCCCCTTTACATAATTCAACTATAAACCTACTGTCCCTTATCATAATTATCCACTAACTTAGTTCATCTCACCTACTTACCTATCCCACATTGCCAAAATAACACTTTACCCTTTCCCCTCTACATAAATCTTCACCTACCCCTTCCTCACCTATTTTACTTTCCTACTTAGACCTTCTTTCACTTATTTACTCTTAATCATGACCGACATCAGTCCCCCTGACCATCATTAGTCTTCTTTGACCAATGTCGTTCACCAAGACCTTGACCAATGCTGGCCAAAGCCCACTGATGTCAGCCAACCCATGATCGATGTCGGTCTCTGTTTTTGCCAAAAATCGAAACCCCTATCGCCATTATGAAAAAATTCACAAAAAAACAACCTAAATACCTACTCCCACCCACCCAAACCTATCCTATATTCATTACCAACCCTATTTAAGCTACATTGGACCTTCCCCCTTCCTCATTTCTTTCATTTTTAACCACGATTTCACAAAGTACCATTATACCCAAATTTTACACAAAACAATTTAAACAAACTCTCTTTCAATCAAATAAAGGATTCAAATTGAATCCTACCTCATCTTGGTGCCGTCTCTGTAGTGGCACATCTGGCCCCTACGCCGGTGGTACTCCCCTTGGTCCCCTTTTATCAATTAATGTAACATGTTCACTTAACCATGACCCCTTTACCCCATATTTGTATTAATTTAATTACTTATAATTGAATTAATGTTCATCCTCACATTATTAATTAATTTAATTAATTTAATTAAATTAATTTACACATCAACTAGACACCTCACCCTAAACCCATTCCAGGGGCATTTAACTCACAATGACCGAGTCATCACTCTCAACACTGAGTCATCACTCCCAGTGTCGAGTCACCACTTAACCTAACTAACTAAGACTTCTTCCAAAAACCTAATTGGAATTCATCTATGACCTTCCTAAATTATCTCACATAAAATCTACTTCCTTAAGTGGACTCAATGAGAATCATGCCAAAAAAAGTAAAGATCTACGTATTTTTGGTAAACCTAGACTTTCCCACCCTAACCGGCACCAGTTATCCCTCAGCCGATACTAGTCATCTTAACCGCCATCGGTTACCTTATATACACTTTTACAACTCTTTACCTTGGTTGGTCATTCAGTTATTGGAGC
Organism: Taxus chinensis; assembly: GCA_019776745.2. Taxonomy (NCBI): domain Eukaryota; kingdom Viridiplantae; phylum Streptophyta; class Pinopsida; order Cupressales; family Taxaceae; genus Taxus; species Taxus chinensis. The sequence continues at coordinate 415,481,117 of CM034156.1, forward strand.
CTTATTGCATTCAAGTGTGAATCCTCAAGCACTCTTGCATCCAGAAGATGAACACACACAACCACAATGCAAGCGAAGCAACCATTTTACCTTCCAGAGCATTGGAATATTCACGGGAACACTCTAGGAGTATTGTCATGGTACTGAACACAAAATATCTTCACAGATAAACTACCATCTTCCTTCACCTCCCAAGATATACAAGACATCAAGTAAGTATTTTTATCCTTATCATTTTACTTATTCCTTTTGTAGATCTCTGTTTTCTTTCTGTATTTTATTTCCTCTATTACCTGTAACTCACCTTCCTCCCATCAACCTACTATTCAACCATCCCAATCCTTTTCACAATTCTAAACCTCCTTCTTAGTATCCTTGAGTCTTCTCATCTATATTACGACCCAAACCATACTACCCTCACTCTCTGTGCAATCATAAAGAGCCTAAAAACCTATGTTTAATAATTTACTACAAAATTTCCCCTACCAACGTCAGTCACCTTAACTGCCATTGATCTCACCTCTGTACCGACGTTGGTCACCTTAACCGTCGTTGGTATCCCCTCTCTACCAGCATCGGTCACCAGACCAATGTCAGTCACTGTGTTTTTTATTAACCTTCACCAAAATGCCTCTAACATCACCTGACTTCCACCCAGACCTTACCAGATACCTCTGTGACCTTACCTAACACCCCTGTGATCTGTCCCAACTAAAAACATACTTGCATGATGCTAAATTAGTTTAGATTTTAATACTTTGCTTAATCTAGTTTGTTGATAACGTTTTGAGATACCTAAATCAAAGTGTTAGCAATAAAAGTTTATTTCTCATATTTAATTTCGTTAATTTGATAAAAACAGAGGATTTCCAACCATTCAAAAAAACATCATGCTTCCTGGATCTAGCCTTACTAGGCACTCCTCTAACTATTGCTATTTAATATCATTTGGTGGTCTTGCTTTGAATCTACAGGTAGTTCATCCCAGATAAAAAGGAATTCTCTACGATTAGCTTGGATAAAGCCAATAACACATGCCTTCCACCTTCGACCAACATAATCATAGGTATTCCTCCTTGAACATTACCTTATTTTTTTTATCACACAACAATTCAGTGAAACACTCTCATCAAATTTCATTGTGGATTTGGGTTTTAAAATCTTTGCATCTCATTTCTGTATGCTACAATCTACCTCATCTAAATTGTGGGCAACCTATATGCTAGAAGTCATGCCTAGCTGATGGTTGAAAAAGTGAACCATAGTTCACATTTTACACACTCTTTATACCAAATCACTAAAAAATAAACTACACACTTCTTAAACAACATATTTCTCAGAAGCTGTCAACGATCACACAATCAAAGGATTGACTGTGGGCTCTAGCTAGTTTTCTGGCTAGTTATCATATTAGAGAAGGATCCCCCACACAAAAAATTACCTGAAACCATCCATAGTTGTCAGTTTCTATAGGGCACCTTTGATAACCAAAAAATATATTCTATTCACAAGTCATTTCTAAATGGCATAAGCCACAACATAAAATCTACATCATAGGATTTCATGTTTACAAGATTTTTCTTGATTTGTGTTTTAAGATGTGAGTTCATTTTCTTCATCCCCCCCTACAAACTCCATAATCATAGTTGGTGTATTCTAATTGTTTCTAAGTGTGTTAGGACTAATAATTTCCATACTTTGTCTCTGAGTTGGTCTTTTCATTTGACGTAAATCACCTAAAATTCACCTTTTCCATTTTTCACATATTTTACAGTAACCGGTGTTGGTCCAGTGACCGCCATCAGTTTCATCATCTCATCACCTTCAGTTCACTGACTGTTGTTAGTTTTGTGCTTTTTTGGTCATTTTTTCCAAAGTGGAGTTCAATATGTATATATTTTCTTTTTGTGACTTACTCTGTCACTTTACTATATCTGTAAGTACTAGATATCACCTTCAGAGTCCAGTTCTACTTCGTCTTCATCATTTATTGCCAGATTTACAAATATTTTATTTCTCCATAGTAATTGATGTCGGTCTAGTCGACTGGTGGCGGTTACCCTCATACCAACATTGGTTACCCCAATCGACATTGGTTTATGTGTTCTTATTTTCCAATCAGAAAAATGATCAAATCACACATTTTAAACCCATTTTCCACTTCTTTTATGTTTCTGCATTATCAACACAATTCATAATACATGTTCTATCATCACTCACATGGTTTTGACTCATAAACAAGCTAACACTCTCATGTTTCATGCTAGCTTCCAGCCGCTCCCACCTAGCCCATCGCCCCCTTCCATCTCATCACCTATAGACCCCAATCAATCTCTTGCCATACCCACTGGTGATTTTTTCACTAGTTGACAGAGCTTGATCAACCAAATCACATTCCAACTACCTCAAAATGAGTTAATAGAGTTGTTCACCAGAGCTTGTGCTAGACACATCTCTCCTACTCTCTAAGTTCAAACCTTTTACATGTTTTACGAGGCATTCACCATGGCCCTAAAACTTTGAATTTGTGCCATTGAAGAGAAGAAGATAAAATTGCGTAACAATAACATTGTGTTTAAATCAAACGATACCTCTTCTTCTTCTAAACCATAAATTAATTATTCTAAAGTAAAAGGATATGCCAACGCAGTAGTTTTGAAAGTCAGCCCATCTCATCCATCCAACCAATCAAAGCCTTCTTCCAATCTTTCTCATGTCTATGATTTTCAATTCAAGCAGGAGCAATGAAAATATAATCCCACAGGAGAACCATACTCTTTAGTTTTATAAAAACTTGTAAAACCAAAGCAATCACTCTTCCACCCGTCAAACCACATACTGGTTTCAACCCCTGTCATCTTGTGCCTACGTGGTACAACATAAATTATTACTACACATATCATCGTGCTAAAGGTCATAATGATGGTAATTATATAAATTTCAAAATAATCATCCAAGAAATGTTAGATAATGTAGATATTTTCTTGGATAATCCTAATGCACCGGAAAATCAGAACCTTCACATCTTTAAGAAGTCATTCCCAAATCACACCCCATCATCTAACCAAACTAGCAAAACCTCAACTAGTGATAGTAACTTTCACGAGGTTCATGTTGTTTTCAACATCATACCAACTCTTTCTTATCAATTTCTTTCTACTCCATCTATCGAGGAGATTCTTGCACAAGATCCTCTCTCCAAGGAGGGACCTGTATAATCTACTCCTTTACCTAACGAGGAGTCTCCCTTATCTTCTCATTCACCCATAGAGGAGTCCACCATTTTTACCGATGTTGTTTCCCCACTCACCTCTCAATATGACAAACAACCAATAGTACTTATTGTTCTACCCATGGGAGAGTCATGCTTACCTTCTTCTTCACCAAAAAATGAACTTACCTCACCTAACTTGTCATCTCCACTACCCACGAGGGATCCATTGGCAGCATCCCTTCCTATTGGTGACAATTATCTATTGGTTTTCAAGGATCATGTTGATTTTCTCTCATATATTTTACCCGTAGAGTCTGAATCCAACCATTATCTTGTCTCACAGACATTATTTACATGGTTTACTACCAAATCAACATCATCCCATCCTACATCGGATTTGTTCTCACGTTTGGCTGACCACTTGGATTATGTTGACAATTCCATGCTTTGGAGATGTATTCAACTGCTTGTCTCAACTTAAATGTAGATGTTGTCTACTGACATTTCCAAAATCTATCCAAAGGTGTTTCAGACAACCAAACCCACCATGCCCATGCTAGTTATAACAGCCCCTTCTTTGTCACCCTTTCCTACACCTAAACATTTACAAACAAATGAACTTTTTCCTATGCCTAAAACCTTACCTACACCTAATCCTTCCTCCGTGTATAGACCCATTATCACATTAGGAGTCATGCTGACATCAATTCTAGTCCATCCTCCTATCAAACTAGATTTAACCACATCCTCACAAGCCATTGCAAAGAATATTCCCCCACCTAAGAAGAAGACCCAACCCCTTATGCCACATACACCAGCTTTTCCCACTAACCCTCTGTCATCTTCACAACTTCCATCTATCCTAGGTCCCCACCCATCAACCTTGGCCAAACAACCTCCTACCTAGAGTAAACCAAAAGAACAATATCCCACCTTGTCATGTTCCTCTGCTACACCAAAATTACATACATAGCTTATGCGTTCACCGTCACCTACATCCTTTCTATCTCATATACCTACATCACTTCTATTATCCTCATCATTACCCATGCCATTTCCTTCCCCTAAACCAATACCTTCCACATTGCCTCCTACCATAACCTTCAACACACCTCCATTATTGCGTTGGATAACCCATCCCCTTTTTCCATCTTCCTTCCCTTCTACATCAGACACTTCTTCACATTTACCCAAGAAGGTGCAACCAAAGCCCAAGAACCCACTACCCTCCAAAGAGGTAGTTAAAACTACACCACCTTCAACAACTAGTTCATTTGCTACATCATTATCCAAGAAGGTGCAATCCAAACCTAAAACCATACTATCTACCAAAAAAGTGGTTAAACTTACTCAACCTCAAATTACACCTCTAGTAACACCTCTCCCACCAAAATCACCCACACTTCCATCCAGATCCAAACTTTCTACACATTATGATCCATTGGCAGGGTCTTATGCCAACATCTTAGCTAACCTTTTGGAAACCTCTATCATCACATTTCCACTACTTAGACCTTATGACCCAATAAAACCCAAACCAGAAGGGTTTGATGATACCAAAAAATTGTAGTTACCATCGTGTGCCAGGGAATAATGTGGAAAACTGTAAGGCTCTTAAGACTATTCTTCTCCAACTAGGTCCTATTGAAGAAAAATTTGACGATGATGATCTTTTAGATGAGGACCCTATTACACCTGCACCTATCACCACACATCCTCATCTGTTACCTATTCAACAAACTCCATCTCCCCCTCCATAACCCTTTTATCCTCCTCCAACATTTGAGATCCATCTGGTCCACATAAGAGAGCTATCCAAACCTCCGCCAAAATGCAAATGTGCTACAATGTTTTCACAAAAATAGTATATGCCGTCACCATAGTTTTTCCTGTCCTATCACTACACCTATCATGACTCACGTTATCCTTTACCATAGATCAATATGGTTCAAATTTCCACTCAATCCCAGAAAGATAAAGGAAAGGAGAAAAAAAACAAGCTCATCCACTACTCTTTTACCCAATATTCCATCTGCACCTTTACCCAAAATTACCATTCGTGGACCCGCATACCCTATTTATGATGGGGTTTCCCATCTTACCATGCTTAAACAATGACACCAGTCTCCTCTCAAAATGTCTTTGTATGAACTCTTCCAAACCTCCGAGTCTCATCATCAGACCCTCATTAAGGTCTTGTAATCTATTGAGGTTATACCTAATGATCTTATACCTGTTATATCCATTATCACTCCTCACCATATCGCCACTCTCACCACTTCATCCCCTTCCTTTGCTCCTACTACCACTCATCAAATATCCACTCACAGTTTATCTGAGGATGAGATTGTATCTTTCCAATTGGATGATCCTGACCCCGCCCTATTTATTTCCATCTATGCTGATAATATACATGTCTGACGCATTATGATCGATGGAGGTGCCAGTATCAACATCATTTCCTCCCATGCGTACAACTAAATGCATATCCCTACCAACTACATGCATAATAACCCAGTTGTGCTGCATTCATTTAATGATGCCATGACTTCCACCCTCGACACCATCATTCTCCACATTTGTGTATGCCTCTATACCATTCCTAAATCATTCTATGTCTTAGAGGGGTAACTCAAGTACAACATGCTGTTTAGCCAACCTTGGATTCATGTCATGGGTTGTGTTCCTTAAACCTTACACCGCTATTTAAAATTGAAATATTAAGGGCACAACTATACCATTCTAGCTAACCCTTCACCTTTCAAGAAATGTAACATATTGTATCGACCTAATGATGTCCTTATACCAGTTAAGGCATCTACCACCACTACCAATTCTTCTTCAGCCACCACCTCATCCACCACTTCTGTCACTACATCTTTTGCAACTAACTCGTCTATTCCCACTACTACCATAGCCTCTGCAGCTGACCCATCAGCCAACCCATCTAATTCTCAAACATCTAATGCTTCTTCTTCCCAGTTATCAAGTGATTCATCCATTCTCGCTACTCACATACCTCACTATTGATCCTTAAGAAGTTTTTTTTCAATGCCTCACTCTGGGGGAGTACCAAATTTATAACATTAACAAATTCCTTACTCCTCAAGAGTATGGTAACCTTCAATAACATCCCTGCTATGATCACCGCATAGTTAAATTTTTCTCCTACGGTCGTCCCCACCTTCACATCAACTTAACATATGGGGGACTTGATGCTTGTACCTACTCACCTGAGCCACCTTCTCAAACTCGACCATTTTTCTTCGACCTTCAATCTCTCACCAACCACTCCTTCTCCCACACCTTCCTCCATCATTGTGCTTGAAAGGGCTTTGGATTTGGTTTCTATAAACAAGGCCACCATACTATCATTACTTATAGCACTCATAAGCAAAAAGACCGCAGTGGTATTGGATTTACTAAACCACCTTCTAAGAAGGCCCGAGTCGAACTCATTGAGGATGATAAACATTCCCCACCCAATTCGCCTCATTCACCACCTTCACATATAAAGTTTATAAATCCAGAATCCATTCCTCCTAACTTTTGATGCCTTCAACATTCAACTCAGGTTTTCTTCACCTTATTATCCACAAATAAATGGCCAAGATGAATCAACTAACAAAACCTTAAATAAAATTCTTATGAACGTGGTTGATGATACTAGTAAGGAGTGACACACACACATTCCTTTTTCCTTATAAGCTTATTGCACTAGTATTTGCACCTCAATTGCTTCTACACCTTTCTCTTTGGTCTACTATACAGAGGTTTTCTTACCGCTCAAAGTCCAAATTCCATCTCTTCGGATCTCACTCAAAGATACACTTAACGATGATGATTTTTTCTTGGACTATTTGGCATAGCTTGAGTTATTAGACAAATGTCATCTAAATGCTCTCGATCACCTTCAAATCTACCAAAAACATATCAAAGGTGCCTATGATAAATGTGTCCAAGAATGAACCTTCAAGGTCGGTGACTTCATCCTGAAGGAAAATAAACATGTAACAAAAGTAGAGAAAATTAAATGGGGCAAGTTCGATCCTAAATTACTTGGACCCTATATCGTTACTCATGCCTATGGATCAGGTGCTTATCATTTATCTTCACTTGAAGGTAAAAAAAAATATGAGCCCCTTAATGCCTTTCATCTTCAACCATTCTATTGTTGAATCAAGTCCTATATCACCTTCTGTCTATTAAATGTTCATCCCTTGAGCAACATTGACTCTTCCCACCAACCCACTATTCAACCACCCCAAGCCTTTTCAACCTTCTAAATCTCCTTCTTAGTGTTTGTGAGTCTTCTCAGCCATATTACGACCCAAGCCACACTACCCTCACTCTTTGTGTAATCACAGAGAGCCTAAAAACCCATTTTTAATAGTTCATTACCTATTGCCCCTACTAATGTCGATTCCCTAACCACCATCGGTTTCATCCCCATATCGGCATCGGTCACCAAACTGATATTGGTCTCTGTGTCATTTCATATTATCAGACCAACAAGCTTCCCACTCACCTAAAACCAATCTAGACCTCAACCAATCATCCCCAAACCCTTACCAAACCTTTGAAAGATCTGTCTGACCTGAATAAACCTCGGTTCTAATTAGATTTAGTGTTATTTTGATATCTATCATAAAATCTAGTGCATTGTGTGTATGAGAAACCTAAATCATCACATTATAATAGGACTTATTTATTTTAGTTACTTATTCACATTGAATTGTTATTAAACAGTGGATTGATAACCTCTCTAGGAAGCACCATGCTTCTTGGATCTAGCACACTCCAGGTAGTCCACTGTCATATACTATTTAATGCTCTTTTTTGGTCTTTCTTTGCATCTATAGGTAGTCCTTCCTAGACAAAAATGAGTTCTCTACGATCAACTTGGATAACGTCAACAATGCACACATTCCACCTTCCACCTTCACCTCATAGGTATTCCTCCTTAACCATTTACCTTTTCTATGTTTCGTCCTAGAAAGCTTAAAAATTATTGGTGAAATAGTGGGTAAAAAATCCATGCAACAAAGAAGAGGACCACTGTGGCATAACAGGAGTGAAAAATGGCTAAGTATGGAAGTTTTCAAGGTCATGTAACAAGGAATAGCCATAAGACATTAGAAATTCAGCACAATAAAGATACTCCATGGATAAAGAAGGTAAGAGTCTCATGGGTGCATGGGAGTTATTGTCTCCTGGGTTTCTCAATTTGTGGAAATATTTAAGGACAAAATCCACAAAATGTTACAAAATTCACATAGCAAGAGGTTTTCCACATAATAAGAAAATCACAAAAAAAATCTACGGGAAACCATAAAGTAATCTGAAAGCCACAAATTACACACAGGAGCCATGTCTAATATGAAATCAAACACTCAACCACTTCATCGACCAAAGTTTAATGAGTTATGGGTGTCATTATCCTCAACTTGTAAATCTAATGGCGTATAATTGGAGTCATGTTAGGAACCCATGGCTTTCTGTAGGTATCTATGATGATTAGTCCTTGGTGGTTGAACCTCTCTCTCGTTGGTGCCACTCTTTCTTTCTCTCTTCTTTTCATTTTCTACAAGTATGGAACTCACCCCATTATAAATATATTCTCTTGTGTTGTAACGAAACCTTTCCAAAATAGTGGTCGACTTCTCATGAGTTCTAAACCTCAGATTTGGACTCTGTGATGTGTTTTCACCTTCTTCCATGAATGTAATGGTCTATGTATCCTTTAAGAAATCAAATCTTGTGTTATGGATATTATCTTCCCTATGTTTGTGTTTGTTGTGTTCTTGCCTCTCTGTTCATCCTCTGGTATGTTGTGTGTGTTGCATTTGTAGGTTTCCATTTATGTGTGTTTTTAATGTGTGGGAGGGGTTATTTATTTGGTTTTTGGTTTGTGTCATATTTTTCTTCCCTCTCCTTCTACATTTTATTCCTTTCCTTCCCTTTTTGGAGAGTGATCACCATTATTTTCTGGCACTCCTTCCTCTATTTTAGATTAGTTTTCTTTCTACATATATGTATATGTGTGTGTCCATGTGTGTGTGTGCATGTGTGTGTGTGTGCGCGCGTGCGCGTGTGCGCGCGTGTGTCCTTAGTCCCTTAGATGTGATAGTGTAGATTAGCTTAGGAATAATGTTTACATTAGATTAGGTAGGTAGAGGAAGTTAGCCTTCTTCAGAGGTTTGTCTCAAGATGTAAGTCCCATGTTGGATAAAAATAGTGATCTTCCATGATCAAATCCAGGGTGCTACTTTTGTGCATTAATAGGAACACTTAAAAAAATAGATATAAAATATTGTTATTTTCAGTTTTTTTCCTTGTTTGTCCATTCAAATTCACCTCAAAGGTCGATGAATGTCATCTCCATGAAGGATGATCTTTTGAATTCCATTTGGAACCATTCATTTGATAACATTTCAATGTTCATTTGGAACCCTTCATTTGATAACCTTTCAACGTCCATTTGAAAACATTCATTTAATATTTCTAAACCTTTTTATCTTCCAAATTGTTTCACTATAAATAAGATGGTTTTGAATGAAGACAAATTTACAAGTTGAAAGGTTTTGTAAACATAAATTACAGTTTGCAGGGTTGCAATTTTTGAGGCATCCATCTCTCATATATAGTTTTCCCATTTGTATATATTTTTATTTGTGGAGACTTGCAAGGTATACATCTTTCCTATAGAGTTTTCCCACTTTGTATCCATATTTAATAAAGTTATTTTAATTTTACACTTACAATTTTATTTCTTTAGTACAATTCATTATGTCTACAATTTAAACTATTTTATTATAAATGTATTTCCATAACACATTAAATACCGTTATCACTGTGTTGTCCACGAAATTTCAAAAATAGTTCTAATCACTATCATTTTGAGTGGACACTTGGAGTTTAATTGAAATTGATGAGATCTGTCTGAATTCTTATTTTAACATTTCTTTTAGCTCTAGCTTTAGTTTTCCCATAGGCCCTCATGAATCTATCTTAGGGCATACATTGGTCCCACATGTTAATGGAAAATGTGAGGTGGAGAGGGATTTTACAATATTCTAAGAAATTTTCAGTCTTTGAAGGCAATAGAGTTTTCTAAACGAGAGATGTTGAACTTGTACGATTACTTCCATTCTTTAGACAAAGCGGGGAAAAAATTTAAACAAATAATTCATTTCAATAGGATGATGATCAAAGAGGGTGTAGAGAAATACATTGAAACCATTTCCTTGGTCCATAGAGGGAAGAAGGAAGAGCCCTCCAGGGATTAAAAATCCATCCAACCTCGAGTACACCTTTTGTCTTCACTATTATTGTGGAGAGTGATCACCATTATTTTCTGGCACTACCTCCTCTGTTTTAGATTAGTTTTCTTTCTGCATATATGTATATGCATAAATATATATCACATCTAAGGGGCCAAGGATATATATATATATATATCCTTGGTCCCTTAGATGTGATAATGTAAATTAGCTTAGAAATAGTGTTTACATTAGGTTAGATAGGTAGAGGAAGTTGGCCTTCTTTGGAGGTTTGTCTCAAGATTCAAGTCCCATGTTGATCAAAAATATTGATCTTCCATGATCAAATGTAGGGTTATACTTTTACACTTTAATAGGAACACTTAAAACAATAGATATAAAATATTGTTATTTTCAAATTTTTTTCCTTGTTTGTCCATTCAAATTCACCTCAAAGGTCGATGAATGTCATCTCCATGAAGGATGATCTTTTGATTTCCATTTGGAACCCTTCCTTTGATATAATTTCAATGTTCATTTGGAACCCTTAATTTGATAACCTTTCAATGTCCATTTAAAAACCGTCATTTACTATTCCTAAACCTTTTTATATTCCAAATTGTTTCACTATAAATAAGATGGTTTTGAATGAAAACAAATTTACAAGTTGAAAGGTTTTATAAAAATAAATTGCAGTTTGTAGAGTTGCAATTTTTGAGGCATACATCTCTCATATATAGTTTTCCCATTTGTATATAGTCTCATTTGCGGAGAATTACAAGGAATACATCTTTCCTGTAGAGTTTTCCCACTTTGTATACATATTTAATAAAGTTATTTTACTTTTACACTTACAATTTTATTTCTTTATTACAATTAATTGTATCTACAATTTAAACTATTTTATTATAAATGTATTTCCATAACACATTAAATTCCGTTATTAGTGTGTTGTCCACCAAATTTCAAAAATAGTTCAGATCACTATCATTCTGAGCGGACACTTGGAGTTTAATTGAAATTGATGAGATCTTTTTGAATTCTTGTTTTAGCATTTCTTTTGGCTCTAGCTTTGGTTTTCCCATAGGCCCTCATGAATCTATCTTAGGGCATACATTGGTCCCACATGTTAATGGAAAATGTGAGGTGGAGAGGTATTTTTCAATATTCCAAGAAATATTCAGTCCTTGAATGCAATAGAGTTTTCTAAATGAGAGATGTTGAACTTGTATGATTCCTTCCATTCTTTAGACAAAAAGTGGGGAAAAAATTTAAACAAAGAATTCATTTCAATAGGATGATGATCAAAGAGGGCATAGAGAAACACATTGACACCATTTCCTTAGTCTATAGAGGGAAGAAGGAAGAGCCTTCCAGGGACTAAAACTCCATCCAACCTCGAGTACAATTTTTTTCTTCCACTTGATTATCACACTAAGTGAGCCAAAAACCCTTTCTATATTTTTTTCCCTATAAGAAGGGGGTGAGTGAGTCTTAGGATCCTTTTCATTTTATACCAATATAATTGGTCATTGATTTTTCATTCAAAGGGTTTTCTACCCATCTTATCTTATGTATCTTATATCATGTTGAAGAACCTTAGTGATCTTTGGAATATCTTTTAGATTACTAGAGACATGTTCTAGAGATTTCAATATAGTCATTTTGGGCGTAGATAGAACATACACCAAATTCATGGACGTCATTATAAGAGAGACTTAGGAAATGTTGTTGGAAGGAAACATACCATGCCCTGGGATGAATTGAGAATGGTTTTTGTTGATTAGGATAGAACCCCCTCTTTTTCTAGCATGATCCATGGAAAAACATTGAGACCATGGTTAGATGAAGAAGAGTTAAGTCTCAAGCCCTAGGCTAACAAAATTAAAATTTTGTAAGATAAGGAAATTTAATCCTTCCTTGAATTTACATAATCTTCTAACAATTTCCTTTCTATCACATATGCTTTGATTCCCTTGACATCCCAACCTACTACTTTCATTAGTTAAAGGGTCGGTTCTAGGAATTTTCTAAGATTTTACATTCTTGTAAATCCCTTCAAGACAAGGATGTATTTCTCATCTCTTCCTTTCTTATTACTAATTTAATTTCTAAATTATCTTGCTATTTTATTTTTTTCCATTTTTAATAATTAGGGAGACCAAGTTTGGTACATTTTAAGAGCCATCCTTTTTTAAAAAATGAATTAACATTTTATTTGGACTTGGGGTTAGGTAATGAGTATTGAATAATATTTACATCAATGAGGTACTTTATAACATTAGTTTCTTGGATTTGCATAATATAACTTGAAGCACATGGAAGGGGAGGGACTTTTTCTCGTTTTTCTGAACCAATAAATAACATCTTATTTTATTCTTGCATGCAAGATAATATTATTTCTATAGCCTTAACAATAACCTCAAGTATGACTTATTGTGGGGGATCACTTGCAATTGGGTTAGCAAGAATGACTTCATACTCATTATAAACTTGAGCAACCTTATAAGGGGGAATTTCCATACCAATAAGAGGTAGGCCATCAAGGATATCAAAGAAAGGGGCCATGGTAGAGTCACCAAGGTCACCTTAAATTCTATCAGCATTCTCTTCAGGTGGATCAAATATCATCCCAGCTAGGTTCGGGGGGAGGATGCGCATGAGGAAAAATTCTAATAGCAAGTAAAGTTATTAACCATGGAATCAAGATGCCAAGAAGAGGGAGAGGAAAATTCATGAGGAAAAAATTTATCCAATTTATGAGTGAGAGAGATGCCATCAACCTTTGGTGAGTGTTGAGGTTGGGGATTTCAAATGAGTACCAGGATAATCCTTTTTAAGGTGCTCGTCTATAACGCCTCTAGCATAATAGGTACCTAAGATGACTTCTAGTTTAGAATGTACAAAATGTTGACATGTTATTTTGTCTTAAGAAAATGTACTCTTATGAATTTGGAAATCATGTTTGTAGTAGGAAATAATTCTTCTATTAAACAAGTACATTTTTTCATACTTTTTCTTAATATAAATGGATCAATTCACCTCCCTTATGCATGATTAATTCTCTACTTGATTTGAGAAATTTGGGTTCTATTTTCATAATTCTTATTTTAGAACATCATTACCTCGGATCAATTCCGTTGATCCAAGGTATGCTTTTAATTCATGACTTCGTGGTCATAATGACCAAGTTAGATAGATCAAATGATCTTTGGATTCTGAATGAGCTAAGGAGTGCATGAATTCCTTAGACCCTGGTGCATATTTGAATTTCGATATTTGGTTGGTTCTTCTTCTTTTATTATATTACAATGCTTTCTTTAAATGGTAAACTATTTTAACTATATGTTTTAATGCTAAGTGAGTATAGCTTTAAGCTAAGTCTAACCTATGACTTTACAATATTTTGAAATTAGGATGTTGTGACTTAAAATAGAGACCTACCTATGGACCTATGTTGATTTCCTAAACTAATGTTAACCTAACTTAAAGTATACTAACCTAGAGAGGGCCTATGGAATGACATGGTTATTGGGTGGTCAGTGGCATCAATTTCTATATATTTAATGAGATTTAATTCAGTCTTATCTCTTCCTACCATGAAATTTAGCATGGGAATTAGAAAATTTTGGGGAAAGCTGAGTTAGTACCCCCCATCGAGTTTAGTTGCATGCAAAATTTAAATTTAGACATTGCTAAATGTGGAGATGGCGGTGGCATGGAAAACTTAAATTATGGCTAACCTAGAGAGGGCCTATGGAACGACATGGACATTGGGTGGTTGGTGGCATCAGTTTCTATATATTTAATGAGATTCAATTCAGTCTTATCTCTTCCTACCGTGAAGTTTGGCATGGGAATTAGAAAATTTTGGGGAAAGCTGAGTTAGTACCCCCCACCAAGTTTAGTTGCATGTAAAATTTAAATTTAGACATTGCTAAATGTGGAGATGGCGGTGGCGTGGAAAAAGGAGGGAACTGATAGTCCTTGGAATTTAATGTTTTTGAACTTGGCAAAACTACTTAGGAAAATGCATAAGGGGTTTTGTATGGTTGTGTTGATCTTTTGGTTCATTTTCAAGCTCGAGCTCTTCATGATGTTTTTCAGTTTGTCGAATCTCCAGTTTGATTCTTGCTTGACTGGTTATTTTTTCATTGCATAGAGCCATTATTGGACTCTGTAAAAACTATAAGAATAAGATAGAGTATTGGAAGTTGGTTAACGTTGCATGGAGAAGAAGATTTTGTTGAAGTTATGCTTGGAAATCTTCTGCAATCGGTGAAGGAGAAGCTCTATTAGGCATGTTAAGCTCTACCCATTAAGTTGTTTTGCTTTTACCTAATTGATTCATTAAAAGAACTCTGCTCTTGGAAATAATCTATATTTTCTTAGTTGACATAATCTCTCTTCTTGTGATTTTGTGATTGTTATTAGGTATACTTTATCGACCTTGTGAAATAATGATCTAGGTTTCAATTTTCTTGATTTGGTTTGTTGGATTATGCTTTAATTTTTTGGCACGAGCTTGAGATGATGTCAATACTGTAGGTGATCTTATTGAGATGTGTAAATGTGGTAGTAACTCAGTTGCTTAATGCGTGGAACTTGGTTAGAATACCTTGTTTCACCAATGGGGAACACTTCATGTGTTAAACTGTTTAAATATCTTGATTATTGCTAGATATTGCTTGAATCCTTTTGGGGATTTAACTTCCGCAACTCTGGATTTAGCATATTCTTTTTAGTTTTGATGGAAGGCTTTAAATTTTGAAGACGTGTCTGAATTTTATCACTTATATGGTTGTGATTTTGGGTTTTTTTTTTTAACCTTTCTATTTCATTCGTCTGTTTCTGTGAGGATTGAGGAAATTTACATTGTTATGGGTTTTTTCTTGTAAAGGAGGTTTTCATTTGTTAAGACTTGTTAGAGATTTTTCATTCATCAATGGGGGATCTAGAAAGAATAACCGTGTTAGCTCCTTGAAAGGTATTAATGCTTGCAAAATTGTAATTTAAAGGAAGTGTTATTCTGTCTTCTATTCTTTTGAGTGTTTGGGTAACCTCTGAAATATAGGCATTTGATGCTAAGAATGGAAACCTCTCTAGTGTATTAATTATCTATGTAATGGGTTTTGTTGTCATCTTAAACTTCATGAAATATCCTTGTCATCAAGTGGTTATTTTATCTTAACCCGCTTCTGGTCCATGGGCTATAAAAGTCGGTTTCAATTTGGTTATGGACTAAGGCAAGGGTAGCTCCGTTGAAAAGAAATGCCTGTTCTTAGCTTAGCTATATTTTTATACATTATTATCTTCTTTTCGAGCATTTGAGTTTTTGGAAGTCTATTGTAGACTTATCCTCCTAATCATCTCCTTCTTTTCTTTATGAGAACTAGGGGAAAAGTATTACTTTCTAGATTTGGATATTAAAGCTACCAATACCATATCCTTTAATATTGTTGGGTAAAATATGAATGTTTTTCATCGTTCTTTCTTCTCCTGGATTTCTATACATTCTATTTGATCCCTGATTAATTCTCTATTAGGATTTTGGTTTAGGACAATATAGACTGAGCTGGTCAATAAGTTGTTCATGACTATATTTTGGTCTCTTCCCAATCATGCTTAGAAATTTGAGGAAGTAATTGCTCTCTCTCTCTCTCTCTCTCTCTCTCTCTTTCCTTTAATCTTATTTCTATATTGAACTTGATGAAGGTGATGTCCTTCTTGGATATGTTCTGTTCATAAAACTTCTAGACCTGTTTGATAAGATTGAGTTCAGGTTATGCTAGGGAAGTATTGTTGAAGTTGTGTATGATTGGATGGATTGTTGTGTTTGGTTGGAAATATTCTAAGTAAATCTATGTGTTTAGTAGAAAATATTTGACTGGTTGATTGAGTTGGAGTTTAATGATAAATATTACCATTCTAATCACTTAACTTAATAATAATAATGTTGTATATTTTTGGGGATTGAGTGTAGTCCCATTTGCATACTAATGTGATCTTAACCTCTAATGAGATCTATTCTTAGTTAGCTGGACTTTAACTTAAATTGGAGATATTCTGAGTTTGAGTATTAGGATACCCAAATAAGAGGCACATTTTAAGTTATGAAGTTTTGAATCATCCTAAATTTATTCTTATGTTTTAGATCTGATTACTGGCATCTCATATTTTAGGATGATTTTAAGGGAATGAAATATTTAGATGGAATTACTTTTGTTTTATTTTCAGTTGAACTATGCCTAGAATATAGTAGGATAGTTATCTCCTTCTATTAAATAGATTTAACTAAGAAGGGAAACATGTAAGGTAATGTATCACAAAGTTTGTAACATTCCCATTTTTAGACTTTAGAATCAAGAGATTTTTTTATAATGTTCACTGTTCTAAATAAATAAATATTTAGAACAAACATTCCATGCCAATCAAATTCAATGGATAAACATCTGCAGCTGTAATGACTCGGTGATTCACCGATCTATTCATTCCATAACTCGGTAAGCTACCGATCTATTTATGTTATCTTATGTATTGAATACATATTATATACTTCGTATAATTTTTCATCCTACGCTACATTAGGTACTGAGTGATCTATTTAAAGAACATATCTAAATATTTGTTACCAATATTCATCTGAATCACATTGTTTTAAACTTGGTGACATAGGACAACGCAACCAGTAGTTTGTGATACTTTGGCCAAATATTTACAACATACTGTGTATGTCACTATTCCTAAATGGCATACTTGTCATATTGGAATACGTCCTTCACCTCACACCCCAATTATCATGATTGGTCTTTACTAACTATCGTCAGTCCACTTGTTCCAGGTTTAACCCTAGCTCTAGATAGAAACATAACCTAATATAGGAAGATGCTCATAAAGGCTTAGGGTAGATGGGCATATTCATTTTACCTAAGTCATCTGAATGTACCAACGTACCTTGAGCCTTTGGAAGCTAATTCCTATCCTAAATATGTTCCTATCCAAACCTAGAGAGAAACTAGGTTCAAGTCCAAGTTCTAGGTGTGTGTAGTTCTAGATGATTAATGCAGAAGGGTGATGCCACATGTCAACTACAACACTGTATTCTCAAGAAGACCTAAGACTTCTCAAAAGTATAGCCCTACAGTTGGCGTGTGCCAACATCCTATAGAAACTACATCATCGAGATGTACATAACCCCAAGGGGATTGTTAATACATTGTTAGTTTGGATTATTTCTTGATTACAACATTACTGCCAATCCCTAATCCAACTCTCAATAAGTTCTTTCCTAAATTTGCTTCATTTAACCCATTAAGAACTTCATTATATTCAGGGTCGATTTTAATATTTGAACCCATAGTTAAACTGCCAATTAATCGTAACTATACAACGCTATAATGTCATATGTAAAAAGTACAATAACTGTTTAGAAAAGTTCAACACCAGGATATATCCAATACAAAGTATACTTCATACAAAATGGAGTCTGAAAAATTGTAGTCATATTTACAAACCTTTTAGGTTTATGAGAAATGAAGAAAGAGAAAGAGTCTTTCTCAACATGTTAAGTGTTAGGGTTTATCCTACCCAATGTCCACATTTCTTAATGTATGTTCATCACACGTTACGTTACTATGCTATATAGTTTAGATAACGAATATCATATTCTGCAACTTAATAGGCTGCACATCACAAGTAGGGAAATTGAACTAAATCCCTCTATCCAACTTATTAAAAGATAACCAGTTAACATATAAATAATATGAAGAATATCAACAAGATAGAAATCCATCTTTTTCATACAAGCACAAGATAATTTACACAATCAATACAAGTAAATTATCAGCTTTCAATTAATCTTTATAACTTATACATTTACAAGCCTTATGCATTTTTGGCATACTGCATGACAACTGCCTTTATTAAAAAAGAATACAACTTTTCTTTTTCAATACAATCTCAAGAACAAATCATAATTCTTCACAAGGAATCAAAATTAAATCAGCCAATGCATCTAATAAGTTTTGCCTTCTTTTTATCACTTACAAAGTCCATTTGCAAAAATATCTAGCACGGGTCAGTTCAATGAACTGAGCATGATAAGCATTAAGCCTTAAAACAAAGTACATTCCAGTAATTGTTCCATTAAAACAACTCTGCTTTAATGAGACAATTATTACATCATAAATATCAATATAAGCAATAGCAAACAGAAAATAAGTACATTTAACCAATTGAATTCACTTCCAAGAGAAGAACATGATAAAATCCACTATATATACCTTACAAAATTTAAGTTTAATTGATCTTATCAATTATCCTTAAGTATACAACAGATCATATCATCTCATTGTTCCCAATTCTATCATAATAGAATACAACATTTATCTTTTCTTTAACCAAAAGAAGGGTTTAAAGCATGGTTCTCATTAGGATGATTCATCTAAATCCTAAGCAAAAGAAAAAGAAGAACCATTAAAAACTATGCCTAAACACAAGGCATCTGAAAAATAGAAACAAATTCATAACATGAATTAACGGTTTCATTTAAAGGGCAACTACCTTAAAATTCAACATTTAAGATATTCATCAGAACAGAATCCCATTTCAATCCAAGAAGGAACAGAGAATCAAACAGTCTACCTGCAAGTCTAAATCTACTTCCACATATTAGAAGTTAACATTTAAAGATCTAAAACCAACGTTCACAAATCAAAGTAGACTCATACAGGAGTTAATCTCTACTCGAGTCCATCCAAGGAGGATCCATAAAAAGATAGAGTGCAAGAGACAAAAATTACTCCTCTCAAACCAAAAAAAGCAAAGCCTTGTCAAAAAAATAGTCTGCCAAACAAGCTTACATTTTCTATTCAAAAAAACCGAATCATCTAATCTCTGTTATCTAAAATAAGCCCCTTGCTTATTTTGACTAACTTTCTTTCATTCCTTTCTTGCGCCTCAGTCAAATTTTCTACTTTTTAGGAACTCAAAATTATCTGGAAATGACTTCATTAGATAGAGAATTTTCTCACCTTTCCATAAAGGTAAAATTTTCCTTCTAACTCATATTTTGCAAGTTATGGCTCGACGGAGTTTTGAGGGAAATTTTCCCTGGGAAGGCCCGCAGACAAATGAAAATGTGCCACGTGGCGGAAGAATGGCGGGTCAGTGGAGGTAAGTTGGAATTTTCACCAAGGAGTGAGTCAGGTGCAAAGGAATTTTTTTTCCTGCGGGCCCGCAAAGGAAATAAATGGCTTGAGGCCCGCACGAATGAGGAGATGCCACGTGGCGATGGAGATCGGATCGGTGGGGGTAAGTTAAGAAAATTTCCAAAAAATGGCTCAATGAAATTTTTGGCCCAGGAGCCCCACAACCGATAAGAATGTGCCAAGTGTCCATGGAACCAGGTGGGGTCAGAGGGGTGGAGTGAATTTTGGTTTTTTGCTAAAATAACAAAAGGTGAAAATGAAAAAAATGTCCACAGGCCCGCCAAGGAGGAAATGAAAGTTTTGTTTTAAACCCCGCGGACTAATAAGAAGATGACACATGTCCTATTTGTGGTGGAGGTTGGGGGTGTGGGGGGAATTTGGAAATTTTTCCAAAGTGGTTGGAAGTGCAAAGTAAGAATTTGAAGTGCATGCCCGTAGCGAATAGGAGGATGACACGTGTCCCAGAGCGGCGGGGTGCGGAGAAATTTTGGAATTTTTTCCAAAATTCAAAAAAGGTTAAAAAGGCCATTTGAGCCCACGGAAAAATGGGGAAGCACCACTTGGTAGTGGAGTGGTGGGGTGTGGAGATTTTTGGGGATTTTTTCCCAAATTCAAAAAAGGGGAAAATTTTTAGGTTTCGGCCCGCCGACCTGATTTTTGCCCCAGTTTTTCCCTAAATCTTCAGAGGGGCATATATTTCGATCTAGAGCTTAGTTTTTCTCAATTTTTATGTCATTGGAAAGATATTGAAGTCCTCTACATGATGGAATCTTAAATTTTGTTTTTTAGTGGATTTTAGTGAGAGAAAAATGAGAAGAACGCCTTTGGCACGGGGAAAAGAGTAGAACCGACATTCAACCACCATTTTTAATGCAGTATGGCTTCCATTCTTCTCCAGCATGGTCAAAAATCTTAGGGAATGAAATTTTAAGGGTACCCATGCTATTTTTATGGATTTGGTTAGTGGTTGAATCATTCATTTCTATTTTCCCATGTTTCTCCTTCTTGAACTTGGGTTTTCATTGTTAAAACTAGATTTAGCTCATTTTGTAAAGGGTTGGACGTTTTTACATTTTGCAGGCTCCCTCCTTCACCATGGCAAGTGAATTTGTGGAATATCAGACCCTTTTTGAGGATTGCAACATGTTTTTCCTCCTTGTTGTTGTAATGCACCGTATTAAAAAATGGAAATGACAATGCAAGCTCTGTGAATGAGTTTTCAATCCTTTCTTTCGTTGTTTGCTTCATTCTGACCCTTCATTACATTTTAGCAATTTGTGCATGATGTGTTTTACATTTTTATAAGCTATGTCAATTTGCAAAACTATATTTCCATCACTCCTTTGGTGTATCACCTTGTTAGTTTAGTTTTACCTTCTTTTCTCTCTTCTATCCTTGTCTCCTTGGCAAAATTAGAATAGGATTTTGAGTTAAACCTCTGAAAATTTTATGCAGACATCTGATCAGAGGAGTAGAGGAACCAGCCTTTAATCTAGAGAGTTTTTTCCCACTTTTGCAAGTCCCACACTTGGGGAAAAGATTCCATGTTGTGCAATCACACTGGATGCCCATTATTAAACTAGAAATCTGAGAACACATCTAGGGGTGTTGCTGATTTGCACTAATAGTTTTGGCACACCTGGTGGGACCTTAGATGTCTTCATCTTCATTACAAAAATTTTTATGTGCATTTGTTGTAAGTTTCTTACTTAAAAGAGCCCTGATCTGCACATCTGGTGACTCCAAAGAGATAAAATCAACTGGTTTCAGCAGTCCAAGTCTGAAGATTCATGAGAAGGATCCAAACAAGGTCAAAGGCTAGAGAAGAGGGATTGTCTGAGTATCTGCAGTTATCCCCAAGAAGAAGAGAGAGGGGAAGAAGAATTCAAAGGTATTCATCTCCACCAAACAGAACTCTATCAACTCCTCCACCTGGTAGACCCTTCACCCAATATACAAGGGTTCTTAGGCCAATCAAAATGGCACAACGCAACCCTTATGTCAACTTCACTGGTAGCAGCCCACTTTCTCTCAATGCACAAAATTCAGTTCCAGTTGCAACATTGAAGAACATCCCATACTTTACTGGGGAAAATCAGACCACTCCTAGTGATCATGTCAAAGAAATTGCTAATGTTTGTGCAATCCATGAGATTGTTGAGATGAAAATTGTTGTCAAATTTTTGGCATCTTAATACAAAGGGAAAGCCTTGTAATGGTTTAGGAGCCTTGGGGTAGACTTTATCCAATATTGGAACCAGTTGTGCATAGCCCTCCATGATCAGTTTGGAGAAAAGGGAGATAATTTGTCTCTATTGGAACAACTGAAAACTATCAAGAGAGCTCCCAATGAGCAGCTAACAGACTTCAATTTCAAATTTCAAAGGACATGGGATAGAATCCTAGTGACAGTAAGGCCAACAGCTGAAGGTGCTTTCTTATACTATCTCAAAGCTTTAAATTTTGATATTTCTATGTTAATCTAATCCATGGGAGGTGTAAATATACTTGCAGCTTATAACATCACCATTAGGGATGAGAATTGTTTGATCCAAGCTAGTAAACTTACACCTAGGCCTCTTATGCCCTTATATCCAAGTTTGGAAAGCCCAAGCACTAGTCAAGCAGCTACTTTAGCTCCTATTCCCACTCCTAGAAATTAGAGTTCAAACGAAACTTCTACTTCATCCTCTAGTGCGTCAAATGAACTTCAAGAAGTCATGAAACAATTACCAAATTTAGGCAATGAACAGGTTACACTCAAGAGGCAGCAAGCCCAAATTTTTAGACCTTCTTATTAGTCTCAAACTCAGCCTAATAGGCAACCATATAAACCTAATAGGCCACCCAATCCAGATGTAAATCAAAATCAAGTAAGGCCTCCTGCCAATAGACCATTTTAGCCCTATAACCCCAATGCTGCATCTACCTCTAAAGCCTTAGTGCCAGTGCAAAATAATATAGCTCAAGAGTATGATTGGTGTTTCCTATGCAATGCACCTCACAACTAGTCTATGTGCTTGAATGGTGCTTTGAACCAAGCTTTGATGGTGACAAAAACTGGCGTAGAGAGTGAGGTGAGTCAAGAAACAAACCAACAACAAGGAACATCTCAACAAAATACAACTCCAAATGAGACTACACTTGTGAATTGGCAGGCTGAAGATTTTTGTGGTATGAATCAAACAATTTCTTAGAATGTAGCAGCTAACACATGGTCAAAGAAGAGGAATATTGGTGAAGGGAAGTCACTATCTTCAGGTGATCCACAACCTTCCATCACTCCACAAAGTGTTGGCAAGCAAAATGTAGTTCCAAATGTGCAAGGACAGCCCAAGCTGCCTTCTAGACCAGCTCAAATGCCAGTTGTTGCAGTCCATATACAAGAAAAAAATGTACAGGCTAAGGGGTAGCAAAGAGATGTTTCATCCCCATTTAACATCATTAAACAAATAAGGAAGACAAATGTGAATATATCTAAGTGGGAATCACTATCCATCCCAGGCCAAAGGGATCTACTACAAGCTGTCATGAAGAATTGGTCAACTTCAAATCAGCAAGCTCATATGCAAGAGAAGGTACTCACAAATGCTGCTCAGCCTAAGGGGAAGCATAGAGGACAACATGGTAAAGTTTTGAAGCCCCCTCCATTCTATGTTTCATTGATTATTGGGGATAAACTAGTACAAAATTTTATGATTGATTCTGGGGCAAGTAGTTCTGTGATGCCCAAGCGAATAGCTGATCATCTGGGCCTCCAATATGAAGTCATATCCAAAGGGGTGGTACAAATAGATGGGAAAATAGTAAAAATAGTGGGGGTAATTAAATATTTGAGCCTCACTTTGCATGCATGCCCCAATGTCATTGTTTTGCAAGATGTGTCAGTGATAGATTTACCACCACATTTTGCCCTATGTTTTTCAAGGGATTTCATAGCTATAATTGGAGGCTTTTTTTCTACTGATTGGTCACACATGTTGTTTCAAAATAGATATGGAACTAAGGCCACAATCAAGTCTGAACCTATTTCAAACTTTCACATTGAGCCTCATACTCCAAGCCCAATCAATGCCAAATGTTTAGCATTTGATCAAGAGGATTATCCAAGCACAGATGAAGCTGATAAAAAAATTGGAAGCATCCCATATTTGAATCTTGATGAATGGGAAAGAAAGGTACATGATTTTTATCCCTATAAGGAAATAGAGGAATCTAAACTAGGAGTTTATTACATGCATAAAGAAAATTAGCCTATTCCTAGCATCACCAAGCCAGACCATAAGGATGACAATGAGGTATGACAACTATTCTTTGATGGATCAAGAAGTAGACAAGGTGCAGGGGGAGATATGCTTCTTTTACCTCAAGGCATTAAGTATTATTAAGCTTTTAGATTTCAGTTTGCATGTTCTAACAACACTGCTAAATATGAAGCTTTGATACAAGGATTGCATTGGTCAAGAAAGAGAGGTATCAAAAACTTACAAGTCTTTGGTGACAGTGATTTGATTGTTAATCAAATTAAAGGGAAACACGCTGCCAAGAATGATCTTTTCAAGTGTTATAAGAATAGGATGTGGGACCTCATTGAGGATTTTGAAGGCTTTGGCATCAACTCCATCCCCAGGAAAGAAAACCAAGCTGCTGATAGGCTTGCAGCAGCCTTTGATGTTATGGAGAGCATCAAGGAATATAAAGTGCATCCAAACATTCCTATTATTATAAGGCCATCAGTGTTAGACAATAATGTAAGTTGGCAAGTGTTTGAAAGTGACCAACAAATCATCAATTTCTTACAAGAAGAAGCTGAGTTCTTAGCCAAAAATCAGGAAAAGTTATAACAACAATATGGTGATCAAGTGGTACAACTGAGAACCAACAAACTACCAAAAGGAATTGTCACTTTGAAGTCAATCTTTAATCCTAATGATCAATTTAGAAAAGAGAAAGCAAACATCTAAGTCAAGGGAGAAGATTCAGTGCCCATCTTAGTGGGAGAAGGAAAATCACTTCAAATTGGTAAAGTGGCAACCAAACAAGAAATGTATGAGTTCATAAAACTTTTCCAAGAGTTCCCGAATATATTTTCTTGGAGATATGAAGACTTGAGGGGTTTCAATCCCAAGCTAACTCAACACACAATTGAATTAGATCTAGGTGCTAAACCCATCAGGTAAAAACAAAGACCGGTCAATCCACACGTGGAGCCTCTCATGAAGAAGGAATTGAATAAGTTAATAGAGGCAAGTATCATATTTCCCATCAAGCATTCGAGTTGGGTTGCAAAATTGATTCTAGTTAGAAATAAGAGTGGAGAAATCAGATTGTGTGTAGATTTTAGAGATTTGAATAGAGCATCCCTCAAGGATCATTACCCACTTCCTTCTATGGAGCAGATTTTGCAAGTTGTTGATGGCTCTAAGAGGTTTTCATTACTAGATGGTTATACAGGGTACAATCAGATCATGGTAAAGGAGGATGATTAGTTCAAAACAGCCTTCACCACCAAATGGGGAACCTATGCATATAGGAAAATGCCATTTGGGCTGTCTAATGCCGGAGCTACCTTCTAAAGGGAAATGGATATGGCATTCATGGAATTGATCAACAAAATAGTGGTGATATACCTAGATGATATTACTATATTTTCTAAAAGTGCATCAGATCATCTATTTCATTTGAGACAAGTGTTCCAAAGATGTAGAAGGTTTGGGGTATCCTTAAATCCCAAAATATGTATTTTCCTATCTCATGAAGGAAAGCTCCTACACCACATTGTTTTCTAAAGAGGGATTAGCAATTGATCTAGAGAGGGTTGATGCAATAAAATCACTACCATTAACAAGTCACAAGAAGGCCCTTCAAAGTTTCTTGGGAAGAATCAATTTTGTTCAAAGGTTTTGTCCCAGACTGTTGCATAGCCCTTGTCAAACCAATAACTATGATGTTGAAGAAAAGTATGGCTTTCAAATGGACAAATGAAGGTAAGGCAAGTTTTTGAGGCAATCAAGGAGGCTATCTCACAAGCTCTAACTCTCATTAACCTAGATTTCTTCTAAATATTTTATCCTTTATGCATTTGGCAGGTAATGATAAAATTTTTGCAATTTTAGTACAACATAACAAAGAAAATGCAAAGCAGCCAATTGCCTTCTTTAGCCAAAGCTTGGAGGACTATGAGGTGAGGTATTCCTTCATTGAGAAGCATGTTCTTGCAGTGATTAGGAGCTTGAAGAAATTTAAGCATCTAGTTTCAAACAACAAGGTTCAACTATTGGTTTCTCATGTGGGAGTTAAGGACTTCCTCCTCAACAAAGACCTAAATGAAAAACGTGCAAGGTGGATTACTCGTGTCATGGAGTATGACATTGAGATCAAAGTCACCAAGATGGTCTGAGGAAAGGGTTTATGTGAGCAGTTGGTCTTGAGCAAATAAATGGAAGCAAGCAATGCGAAGGATGTTGTTTTGGCATTGCAAGACAACCAAGAACAAAGAGGTGTTCAAGAAGAGAATGGTGGTATGCTCACTCCTTGCTGGACCCAAGACATAGTGCACTTCTGAAAAATAGGTCTATGCCCTCCAGAGATGAACAAAACCAAGAGAAGACATTTCAGATTGTAGGCTATTCCATATGCACTTGTTGATGGTGTCTTGTTCAAAAGGGATAGAAATGGAGTGCTACTGAGATGCATTGGGACAAATCAAATTAATAGAATGTTAGAAGAGTTCCACGGTGGATCAAGCTAGAGGTCAATTTTGCTCCAAGAGTGACAACCCTCAAGATTATGAAGGCTAGCTATTATTGGCCCAAGGTGTTTAGTGATTGTTATGCATGGATCAAGAGGTGTAAAATTTGTGCATTCTTCATAGGTAAGGAAAGATTATCATCCCTTCCATTGCACCCAATCTAAGTTGAACAACTATTCATGCAATGGGGTTTGGACTTCATTAGAGTCATTAACCCAAACTCAAGCCAAGGACACAAGTGGATTCTAACAGCAACAGACCACTTCACCAAATGGACTGAGGCAGTAGAACTCAAAGAGGAAAATGAATCTAGTATTCTAGACTTCTATGAGGGGATAGTAACTAGATTTAGCATACTTGCCACTATAATATCAGATAATGCATTGACATTCATAGGATCAAAGGTAACTGAATGGGCTGTTAAGAATGGGATCTATCTGAGCACTTCATAAAATTATTACCCTAAAGGTAATGGCCAAGCTAGAGTCTACCAATAAGAACCTATTAAAGATCATCACGAAGACTCTTGATGAAAATCAGAGGACTTGGCACACTAAACTTAAATCAGCCTTATGGGCTGATAGGATAACTCCCAAGAGAGTCCACCAGCAACTCTCCATTCAAACTTGTTTATGGAAGAGAGGCAATCTTGCCTATGTCACTTAAGTTGCCAATTTTGGAACTCATGAAGAAATTGCAATTGTTGGAGTTTGAACCCATGGAGGTTAGATATGCAGAATTGATGGAACTCCAAGAGATCAGAGAGCATCCAACCCAAACAATGGAGAAGGACAAAGCCTTGATCAAGAGAATCTTTGATAGAAAAGCTAAGGCTAGAACCTTCTAAGTTGGAGATTTAGTGTTGAAATGGGATGCAGACCAAGCAAATCCAGGAAGGTATTCAAAGTTTGATGCCATTTGGAGTGGCCCATACATGGTCACAAAGATGTAAGAACAAAAATGCCTTCCAATAGTCTATATTGGATGGTGAAGAACTGCAGATTCTAGTTAATGGAATCCATCTAAAGTATTACTACTAGAGGGGAAAATCCTTACCTTGTACATATGAGCTTATATTTTCATTCCTCCAAGTGCTTGTGCACATAGTTTTGTTGTAGCTTAGTTTTATCATTTCCCTAAGTGCTTTTGGCACAAGCTTTGCTGTCCCAAGGATGCATCTTTGTAGGCCATGTTCTAGATCAAGTGATATTCTACTCTCACAATCTTCTTTCTAGAAATTTTATAATGAGTTGAGTGTACCAAGCAGTTAAGTTGATGAATCCATGCCCAATGGATTCTTAAAAGGCCACTGATCATTCATCCAATAGGCAGATGACCCATCTAATTTGCCAAAATTGTTATCCAAAATAAGCCCCTTGCTTATTTTGACTAACTTTCTTTCATTCCTTCCTTCCTTGTGCCTCAGTCAATTTTTTCCACTTTTTAGGCACTCAAAATTTAACTGGAAATGGCTTCATAAGATAGATAATTTTCTCACCTTTCTAGAAACGTAAAATTTTCCTTCTAACTCCTTATATTTTGCAAGTTATGGCTCGACGGAGTTTTTGAGGGAAATTTTGAAAATGTGCCACATGGCGGTAGAATGGTGGGTCAGTGGAGGTAAGTTGGAATTTTCACCAAGGAGTGAGTGGGACGTAAAGGAAAATTTTTTCCCGTGGGCCTGCAAAGGAAAGAAATGGCTTGAGGCCCGTGTGAATGAGGAGATGCCACGTGGCGGCGGAGATCGGACTGGCAGGGGTAAGTTAAGAAAATTTCCAAAAATTGGGGCAATGAAAATTTTGGCCCAGAAGCCCCGCAACCAATAAGAATGTGCCACGTGTCCATAAGAACCGGTGGGGGTCGGAGGGGTAGAGTGAATTTTGGCAATTTTGCCAAAGTAGTTTAAAATGGTGACAGATGAAAAAATCCTGGCCCGCAGGCCTCGCCAAGGACCAATATGGAAAGTTTTGTTTTAAACCCCCATGGACTAATAAGAAGATGCCCTATGTCCTATTTACGGTGGAGGTCAGGGGCATGGGGAGAATTTGGAAGTTTTTTTCCGAAGTGATCAGGAAGTGCAAAGGAAGAATTTTGGAGTGCGTGCCCCTGCGGGTGAATAGGAGGATGACACATGGTGATGGAATGGCGGGTCAGCGGGGGAATTTTGGAAAATTTTCCAAAATTCAAAAAAGTGTAAAATTTGTCATTTGAACCCGCAGAAAAATGAGAAAGTGCCATGTGGCATCGGAGTGGTGGGGTGTGCAGAGATTTTTGTGGAATTTTCCCCAAATTCAAAAAAAGGGGAAAATTTTTGGGTTTTGGCCCACCGACTCGATTTTTACCCCTGTTTTGCCCTAAATCTTCAGAGGGGCATATCTTTCAATCCAGAGCTTATTTTTTCTTGATTTTTGTGTCATTGGAAAGATATTGAAGTCCTCTACATGATGGAATATTCAATTTTGTTTTTTGGTGGAGTTTAGTGAGAGAAAAATGAGAAAAACACCTTTGGCATGGGGAAAAGAGCAGAACTGACATTCAACCACCATTTTTAATGCAGTATGGCTTCCATTATTCTCCAGCATGGTAAAAAATCTTGGAGAATGAAATTTTAAGGGTACCCATGCTATTTTTATGGATTTGGTTGGTGGTTGAATCATTCATTTCAATTTTCCTGTGTTTCTCCTTCCTGTACTCGGGTTTTCATTGTTAAAGCCAGATTTGGCTCATTTTGTAAAGGGTTGGACGTTTTTATGTTCTACAGGCTCCCTTCTTCACCTTGGCAAGTGAATTTGTGGAATATCAGACCCTTTTTGAGGATTACAACATGTCTTTTCTCCTTGCTGTTGTAATGCACCGTATTAAAAAATGGAAATGACAATGCAAGCTCTTTGAATGAGTTTTCAATCCTTTTTTGTGTTGTTTGCTTCATTATGATCCTTCATTACATTTTAGCAATTTGTGCATGATGTGTGTTGCATTTTTATAAATTGTGTCAATTTGCAGAAATAGATGTCCATAACTCCTTTGGTGTATCACCTTGTTAGTTTAGTTTTACCTTCTTTTCTCTCTTCTATCCTTGTCTCCTTGGTAGAATTAGAATAGGATTTTGAGTTAAACCTTTGTAAATTTCATGCATACATATGATCAAAGGAGTAGAGGAACCAACCTTTAATCTGGAGAGATTTTTCCTACTTTTGCAAGTCCCACACTTGGGGAAAGATTCCATGTTGTGCAATCACACTGGATGCCCATTATCAAACTAAAAATTTGAGAAAAAATCTAGGGGTGTTGTTGATTTGCATTAACAATCTCTTCCTACATCATTTCTACAACTGATTTGAACAAGGAAGACCAAACAACTCATAAAGAAATCTCCATTTCATAAGAGAATCAAATCAGAAAAGTTCAACCAATGAACTTATCCCAACAATAGAAAGAAAGGGATCATTATTATAAAATGATCCAATCAATAATTCATTTTATTGTACTAACAAATGAATTTCCTCTTTTAATTCAAACATAGAAATTCATAAGCTAGTTCCCAGAAGAGAGAACAAAATCAACTCACAGTAAGAAGAAAGCACACTGCCATTTTCCTTACAATTCTTTACCTTCAATAAACACGAGTTTCAATTCTACTCTCAGAATGAAATACACATAATAGTCCTTAAAACAACATTATGTTCTAAAGGAATCACATTCCTTTCTTTTATAAAGACACAAGGTTTATTTACTATAGCCAACAAGAGATAGAAAAATAAATTGACTAGTAAGCTAAACATGTTTAGAAGTATCAACAAATTCAAATATTGAAATCCCATTGTCAGGTTTCAATATTACATTACAAAAGAGTAATTAGTTCTCGATTCAATAAGTACTATAATACAAAAACAATATGAACAAAGACAAACTAATCCCACCATAACAATTCAGAGCACTAAAGTAAATAACTCTTCTTTTAAACAAAACCCAAAGCTTATTTTAAAATATCTGAAGATGTGGGTTTCCACAAAATAGAGGGGAAAATAATACCCCCGACAAAATGTCATTGCCATCTCTGAAAAGATGAAACAGTTCTCAAAAAAGAATTACCAAATCCATTCATCAACAAATACGTTTTTAGTTAAGATCTCAAAGCGTTTATCCAACAACTCAGTCAACTATTCTCCCAGTTTTCTTTGAGCAATAGTTCAACAAAAGAGTTAGAAGTTTTTAAACTTTTAATACAAGTAAAACACAACTCAAAATACTAGAACAAAGTCAAACACAAAGTCTCAACAAAATTTCAGAACTACACAAGTATTTAAATATGAGGGAAGTATAAAATACAAACTTCCAATGACAGTTTAGAGCTACACAAGTCTCTAATCAAAGGTTCAGGGCAACATGAAGTTCCCATTCCAGTTTATATTTTAAACAAGAAGCCCTAATATCAGCTCAAGACAAAACACGAGCTTCAAACAAGAGTTCAGAACTATACAAGTAACAAAATACGAGGGGAGTATAAAATACAAACTTCCAATAACAGTTTAGAGCTACACAAGTAATAAAATACGAGTACAGAGCCATATACGAACTTCAAACAATAGTCCAGAGCTACCCAGGATTCTAAACACCATTTCAAAACAACAAGAAGCTCCAACACAAGTTCATATCAAAACACGAAGCCCAGATACAAGCTCAAACAGAACTCAAGGTTCCCATATAGTTTAGAATTCACATATTTAAATAGCAACGAAGGTCAGTTCCAAAACAACAAGACTTCAATATACCAATTCTAGAAATGGACAAAAATAGTTACTAAAACATATGTTTTGCATGCATGTTTTTTTAAGAAAGGACTAACACAAGGTAAAGTTTCCAATTACCAACATCATTTTTACCATGGATTCATAACCAAGATAACATAAGATTTATTAAACCTAGCAAGCAAATAACCAAATAAAACATGCAAGCTAAGAATCTCAAAATAGCAGACTTGTTTTAATGAGAACATTTAGAAGAAAGCAAAAGATATTAAATATTAGAGCCTATCATGCCTGATAGTGCTTCTACCAAATCGAAGGAGACCTCCAGTGGAACTCACAACTTCTTCTCTTCTCCACGAAAGATCAAACAACCATATTATTTTTCCATAATGCCTCTTATACATCCCACGAACCAAAAATAGGTCTAAGACATCAAAAATAGCCATTAAGTGCAGTTCAATCTACTGGTTCAAAAAACAAGAGAGCATGCAGAGAAAAAATTGTGAAACATGCAAAGTAAAACAACCCCAGACATAACCCGCTTGCATGCCTTCCAAGACAGTTTGTGCATGAAAAATAAAAACAATAAGTTTCATTAATTCCGATTTTCCTACCTATCCTTCCTTGCCCACCACCTTCCAAGTCTAGTGAATGCCAAATCAAAATTAACATGAAATTCCATTTTAGTGACACTTCCACATAAGCCTCCGCAAAGTCAAATAGCCCCTGCCAAAACTGGTAGTACCCTATGCATTCAAAACCTTATCAATAACATAAATGCCATAGGAATCGTCACCCTTAATGCATGCGACCACCTAATTCCCCTTTCATACCCATTAGTTTAGGATAGATCAAATTTCTTAGGTTAGACATTAGGTAGTTTATAATATATACCTAACGATATAACCCTAACAACAAATTTCCACCACAAGTCTTAACACATAGCCTTAGGTAGTTTCCACATAGGTTAGATTAATTCACAACAAAATAGTTTTAGGCATTAGGTTAGATCATCATAAAACCTTATAGTATTAGGTTCTAGGTTAATTTTAATAGCCTAGTAACCTTTCCATATCCATTAGCATAGAGCTTAGGTTAGGATGCCAATCAACCAACAAGGTAGAATAGGAAGCTTTAGGTTAGAATAAGAATTCTATTAAGTGACATAGCTTAGGTAGCAAATATTCTTACCTAGCTTAGGATTCCTTAGGATAGTCCCTTTTTAGGATCTTGAATCTTTCCTATGCCATGAACAGGTTGTATTTTCGTGTTCGTCAGCAATGTCCTACCATGATTGATCTCTAAGGACCCAAGCACAACATACAATTGAATGGAAATATGCTCACACAAAAATCAAAGAACTTGTAACAACAAACTTAAGTCAATATGTCTCTTAATTCATGGAATGTCAATTTACCATTCATTCCACAATGAAAATTTAAAACATTCCTTGGATCACTGAAATTGATCCAAGGATGATTTAGATAAATAGATAAGTTTAAAACTCTTAAACCAGATTGTAATTCATCTAAAAGAAATGAAAAATGGATTTAAGGAAGCCATTCCATTTCAGTCTAATGATCTCAAGAGTAGAAAAGATTTATCCATATCAAGCATGATCTCCATCAATCAAAAGAACACATCTTTAAAAGAAAATCACATGTCAACACTTGAAATGCAAAGGAGGAATATAACAATTGTCAAGGGTGTTACAGAGTTAGTAAGGCTATGATGAAATGTTACGTATCTAAATTATTTTTGTAATTATTTTGTTAATAAGTAATAGCATGGAAGGTTAAATTTGTATATTTCATGACTTAATCTTACTTTTTCTTAGGTATATATATATATATATATATATCTTTTATTTGAGTGTGGTAACTTCCTTTGGTTATGTCTTTCTGAATTACTCGTGACCGTTTCTTAACAATAGAGTTATGTTTATGGAAAACTTAGCTAAAAGCACATTATTTTAATGTTTAGTGTTTATCATGCTTAGTTCAATGAAATGACCCGTGCTAGCAATTTTTCAGATAGACTTCGTAAGTGATGAAAGGAGAAAATATCTTTAGGATGTTACATTTGCTTTTCAAAGAGACTGGATCTTTTTATGATGAAATATGGTTCATGACTGAAATGTATTTGATGGAAAGGAAAGTTTTATTTGAAATTGATTCAAGTATTACTGTTTGGCATTAGTAATTTCTGAAGTGTTTGGATTTGTTATTGTACGAATTTCTTGATGAATAAAAGATATGTGATTTTTTTTGTATTTGATCTATTTCCTTTTGGCAATCAGCGAGTGGAAATGTTAAGTAATTATCTACTTTTTAGTCACTAAATCCCTCTTACGGTGTGGAATAGAATGGATAGAGATAAGGGGTACTAGATGTACTACCTTCTCTAGTGAAAATACAACTTATTAAGATGACATTCTTACATAGATATTAAATTATATCACTATGAATATAATTAAATTAAATGATTGTAGGAGATTAAAACTACGATGATAACTTGTAACATACTATAGGGTTATAAATGAACATTAACCCTTTATAAGAAAAAGGGAAGACAAATTCCCTGCATTGAAACATAAACTTGTTTAAAGACATTTTGGGAATGAATCCAAATGTTATGCTTGGATAGTGGAAGGTGTTCTTCCTCTTGATTAGTTCCTTAACCAGATTAGGAATGATGAAAAAGGAAACAATTGGGATTATAATTCATTCCAATAAAGTCTAATATAAAAATAATTGATTTAAAACTTAAGTAAGATAAGACTTGTGTAAGTAAATAAGCAAACATCACTTAATGTATGTTGAATCTATTATGTAAAACATAAATTAGAATGTTAATAGATTAAAAATAGAACTTATTAAATGGTTAGAGGTAGATGTATCTACATACCCACTCCAATTATAGTTTAAGTTATAACCCTAATGGTTAATGAACCTAGTTGTTCAGTGGGGCTACTACAATTAACCCTTAATAAGGAAAATTAATAAGTCATTAACTTCTTTCTAAGGTATGTTCATCTAGATGAGGAGAAATCAGTTGGATGTTGGCACATGTCAACTGCAATGCAGTACCTTCGTGAAGACTTGGGTCTTCATGAGGATACTGTGTTGTAGTTGACATGTTACAACACCCTTCAAAGTTTAATCATATAGATCTACATAAATTCTGACTTGATCACAATTCTTCCCTACGTAGAGTTAGGGGCATGATCTAGTGTTGGGGTCAACTCACGATGAATTAGGATAACTAGAAACATGCTATTGAATTAGGCCGATTGAGTATGTCTATGTACCCTTAGTCACCACAAGCAGTCCTCCACGCTAGACTATGTTGCTAACCTTGGCTAGGGTTAAACTTTGAACAAGTGGATTGACAGGAGTTAGTGAAGACCATTCTAGATAACATATCAAGTGGGGTGAAGGACGTATTTTGATCGATGAGTATGCTATCTAGGAATATAAACATGAACATTTTATTTAAAATGTTTGGCCAAAATATCACAAACTGCTGGTTATGTTGTCCTATGTCACCTAGTTTAAGAAGTGGGATTTCAGATGAATATCGGTAACATATATTCAGATAGGCCTCTTAAATAGAACACTTAATACCTCATAAAGGGTAAGGGAACCAAGTATACATAGTATAAAAGCTATTAAGTTAACATGAGAGATCGGTATGATACCGAGTCATGAAATGAGATATCAGTGTTCCACATAGTCATTTACAACTGCAAATGGTTTTCTACTATGAGATTAAATTGCGTTGGGATGTGTGTTCTAAATTAAGTTAATTAAGAACATAGAACATTATGAAATTTTTTTCCCTTGTTTCTAAAGTCTTAAAATGGGAATGTTACATCTTAGTATTAGAGTTGAAGGTTATATCTCTTGGACCTATTGTGTCCATAATCTGATAAAAATTAAATTTTCTTGTTAACAGAAAATGGTTAGAATGAGGGGAAATGTTGCAAAAAATCCACCACCTGGTGGAGAAGCAACTACTAACTTCTCACCAAATCCAAACATTGGGCTGAACATCTCAAAGTCTTAACAGTCATCTTTGACCATCTCATCAAGTATTATGTTCACCTTCAGCCTAAGAAGTGTGTCTTTTCTATTCTCTTAGGAAAGCTCCTTGGTTTCATTATTTATTTGCATGGCATAGAAGTCGATCCTACTAAAGTAAAGGATATTCTCGAAATGCCTCTTCCTACGAATCTTTGCCAACTTTGAATTTTGTAAGGTAAGTTACAATCTATTCTTCAGTTTATTTTGTAACTTTTTGACCGCTATCAACCATTTCATCATCTCCTCAAAAAGGATGTCTTCTTCAAATGGGATGATGAATGCCACAAATCCTTTGATACCTTAAAACAATACCTTCTCCGACCACCAGTGCTCATTCCTCTTAAGGATGACCAACCCTTTTAGCTATACATTTCCGCAACTGATCATTCCTTGGGTGCCATGCTCACTCATCACAATGAGAATTATAGGGATCAAGTGGTTTATTACATAAGCAATACCCTTTTAGACTATGGAACTTGATACACCCATGCCGAAAAAATATGCTTAGCCTTAGTTTTTGTCGCCACTAAACTTCGTCATTACCTACTCAACCACAAAAAAATTGTCGTCACTAACACTGACCCCTTACATTACATGTATGCCAAACCATACCAACATTAATGTGCTCCACATTGGCTCATGCTTCTTGCAGACCTAGACCTCGAATTCACTCATAAAAAATCTATCAAAGGCTAAACTATTATTGACCAACTTGTAGACTCACATCTCTCTGGAAATCAACCCTTTATCTTCAATTTTCTGCACGAATCCATTGCTACCCTCTCCTTGGATGATAAAGTTTACCAAATGACCTTATTCTTTGATGGTTAAAAATGTCAGCGTGGGGGTGGTGCCATAGTTATCCTCATTCCTCTTAATGGTGAACCTATGTCGTTATCTTTCAAACTATATTTTTATTGTACTAACAACATCATCGAATATGAAGCACTCGTATTAGGCCTTAAAACTGACATCACCTTAGACATAAAATCAATTAATATCTTTAGTGAATCTCAACTAGTTGTAAACCAAGTGAATGGTATATACTAGTGTCGTAATGAAATACTTCAAAAGTATAAACACCATGTCGACATAGTTTAGACTACCTTGGACCATTATGAACTTCATACCACTCCACGTTCCAGTAACAAATTTGTAGATACCATGTCCTTCGTAGCTTCTCAGATACCCCCTTTGCCTACCGACTCCAAAATATTTGTCACAGTATAAAGGTTGCAATCACCTTGTTGTTTATTGTGAGATGTCAACTTCATTGGAACCATTTCACCTGACCCACGTGACCTTTGGTATAAGTAGTTTGTAGACAACCTATCCCTTTCCATTCTGCATTTTTCAAAAGTGTCTCTTACTCGTAATGGACAACACACCTTTGTCAAAAGTGTCTCTCGTTATGTCATCATGCGTGGTATTCTTTATAAATGTGGCTTCAATGCTATTCTCTTGTGATGCCTTAAAAGTTCTGAGATTCCTTATACCATCAAGGAAATTCATGATGGAATTTGTCGAGGTCACTTCAGTGGCCTAGCTGTCACTAAATGAATTGTTTTCCTGGGCTATTGTTAGCCCAACCTAAACTGTGACTATTGTGACTATGTCAAACATTGTGTGAAATGAAAGCATCATGCTAATCTTCATCACACACCTAGTCATGCCTTACAGGTCACATGAGACCTTTGGCCTTTCTCTCAATGGGGTTTGGATCTTGTTCGAGATATCAATCCACATTCTTCACAATACAATCAATGGGTTATAACCACTACTGAATACTACACTAAATGGGTAGAAGTCATCCCCCTTATCTCTACAAAAGTTGAGAAAAATTATGAATTCATCAACCATCACATTATTTGTCTCTTTGGTGTCACTCACTGCATCATCATTGATAATGGAAAGTAATTAAAAAATGAATTCCTATTAAAAATTTGTGATTCCTTTGGCATTCAACTCATTTTTTTTCACCTTACTACCCTCAAACTAATGGCCAAGCAGAATCAACGAATAAAACCCTGAACAAAATTCTTATGAAAGTAGTTGACGATACTAGAAAGGATTGGCATACGCACATCCCTTTCTCCTTGTGGGCTTACCGTACTAGTATTTACACTTTGATGGCTGCCACACTTTTCTCTCTGATCCACAGTACCAAGGCTATCTTGCCTCTTGAATTCTACGATTCCATCTCTTTGTATCTCACTCTAAGACATGGTCAATGATGATGACTTTCACTAGGACCGTTTTGCACAACTTGAGTTATTAGATGAATGTCATCTTAATGCTCTTGATCATCTCCAAATATACCAAAAACGTATCAAACATGCCTATGAAAAATGTGTCCGTGAGTGTACCTTCCTTTTCGGTGACCTCATCTGTAAGGAAAATCAACATGTAACTAAAGAAGAGAAAAATAAACGGGGAAAATTTCCTCCTAATTGGCTTGGACCCTATATCGTTACTCATACCTATGGATCAGGTGCTTATCATTTTTCTTCACTCGAAGGTAAAATCAAACCTAAACCCCTAAATGCCTTGAATCTTTGACCATTCTATTATTTTGAATCAAATACTATATAACCTTATGTCTATTTCAAGCTTGTCCCTTGAGCACCCTTCACCTTTCATATTACCTATTCTTGCGGTCAACGAAAAAAAATAAATCATGTGATTACCCATCACCTTTCAACCTTATCTTCAATATGAGTACCACATATCTTCTCACAACATGATTTTCATGTATAGTTTTCATCTTTTTCAAGATGGAATCCCATGGTCATTCATCTCTTGAAACCATCTCTTTCATAGTTAACCTCTGTGTGCTATGGTTTTTTATCTTCTCAACAAGATCCTAATCTCCCTCTATAATCTTGTCCATGACTTAAACGTTCAAAAAATGAAATAATTTCAAAATCAAAATGGGATTCCACTCCTTGAGTCAAACTTCCAGCAAAGAGATGACTCCCTCAAAAGGGACATCTCTTCTCTCTATCTCGCTGCTATAAATAGACCGCTCCCTTGAAGGAAAACTATGCAAAGACATTGTAAAAATAAAATAAAATATTCAGAAGCTTTCCACATCAATTAGCTTCACGAATACCTTAAGGAGATAATATACTCATCCCACATAGACTTCCCGCATCGATCAGTCCATCAAAAACAAAAGCAAAAAGATAAAATGATAACTTTTTCGTCATGGAATTACCTATTTTGATCTTGGGTCTCTTGCCAAGTAGGCATGTTTTCTTACACCAGGTGAGGCTAGGCACCAACCATTTTCACCTCATTACCTTTTCACCCTAATTTCCTACCTTCTCAATTGACTTGCCACAAAAATGACATTTCTTGATCATACGACTTTCTTCACCCTTAGCATAGTCAATCATGCAACGTCTTTAGGGTATTATGTTCATTAGCCCACCTTTAGTATGGTAAACTTGTTATGGTTCTTATAATTAGGTGACTCTTTTTGTCACCTCTTACCCTTCACCTTCTTATCTAATTGTTGATTTTCCTATATAGGACTAGGCCATCGACACCTACACTTTAAGAATTCCTCTTTCACCAACCCAACCATACTTGAAATGACTTATATGCAACCATGCCTAAATGACCTAGACCCAATCATCCCTAAAACCTACCAAACCGTTCCTCTACCTAATCATATTATTCCCTAGCTTATGGGAGAACTACATCAGCTTGAGGCCCCTTTTCATTGGGGCTATGTAGGCAATACTCTGAGGGTATGGGGCCCTTGGACGTTATCTCGGCCACTCTTTACCCTAACCCATTTTCCCCCATTTTTCTATTAACATCCTGTCTTACTTAGTTTCCATTTTTCACAACACTTGGAAGTTAATAAATCAAAAAACATACATACCTACAATTTTATCACATCATCAAAACATCCAATCAATCATTTCATATTTACATGACATCAAATATTTGGAAATTTACACCATAACGAACATATACATCATCATTTATGTCCCATACTATCAAACTTGGAAATTAAATCAAACCCAAAAACAAGACCTCAACTACCTAACTCACCTAGACTCCACCATACCTATACTTGACTACACCATGCCTAACTCACCTAGACTCCACCATGCCTAACTCACCTAGACTCCACCATTCCTAACTCACCTTGACTCCATCATGCCTACAAGACCTCGACTCAATCATGCCTAACTAACCTAAATTCCATAAATACATAAATATAATGGAAATTAAAACATGCACATCATCCATCTAATAAATATCATCAACTATATAAATGGGAGAGTCTGTGTATTAATACATTTATACATAGATATAAATAGATACTAGTATCTCCAAGAACTCTCATGTGCATCCTTGCTATCATTGGCACGCAGGTTGGTATATGCCAAAAATGAATACACTGAGCATATATGGTGACTAATCATCACCCCACCTGGTATCCATCCCTCTCTCATATGTCTCCTCCTCTCGGCCTGTCTGGCACCCTGCCAACATCTCTCCACCTTGCATAGGTCTAGGTCCCATCTCTTCCTGACCTGTAGCTTGGATTGGCCTCCATGAAATCATGGCCTCTTCTTGAACCTATCTCTGGGCTCACCATCCCCATATGCTCTCTGAGTGATGAGTGTGAGATATTTTCCTCTCACTCACTTCCCGTTGTGCCCTATACTCAGCATAAGAGAGGACATCTATCCATGTGGTTGTTAGGTGATCCTTGTAATATCACACCTCATTCAGAGCATCCCTGAACCTCACCATCAACATTGTCTGAGGTGGTGTCATAGATCTCATAGCAACCTATGAGCTCTTTCCTGCTAGGGCTGGCCTCAGACCCTGTACCTGTTTACCCTGTCCTCCTCCCTATATCATGGGACCCTATCCCGATGTTGTTTGTGATATGGGACCCTATCCCTGAGTCTGCAATGGTGCCTGTGCTGTGACTTGGGCCTGTAGTGCCATAATATGAGCCTGTGTAATGGCCAAATGGCCCTACAAACCTATTATCTATGCTTGTAAGGAGGCTACTTGTCCCCCATCTCCATCACCACCCTATACAGGCACCTATCCCTATACAACCTAGGCCTGCAAGGCTACCACCTATGCATATAAAGTGGCAACCTATGCCTCTGATCCTATGAGGTGCCCCTGTAATGCTCCAAGATTTGTCTGAAAGGTGGCCACCTGACCGTGTAAGGTATCCCTCTATACTATAATGGTGGCTAAGTCAGGCTACCCCAACCTCGATGTTGTCACTTGTAGTTATGCCACCCACCACTTCCTGTATCTATTTCTGACCCCGACATCATCAATCTACTTGTCCACCACCTACTCCTCTTTTCCTGTCAGCACACTCAGCTGTGGTAGAGGCATAGGCCTCTCCACGTCATCTCTCCTATATTGTGGGAATGTTGGAGGCATATCTTATGGCAGCCCAAACTATCGTCTGACCCTATCCACTCGTATCATCTCTTGTTCACTGTCACGATGCCCCTCTATCCATTTGAGCAGCTGAAACTCCTCTAACTCTTCTTCCATGCGCATGTATGAAGGAAAGCTAACATATGGCTTCCAAACAATATCAATCCTAGATAACCCCTCCAACACTCACTTGTAATATGCAACATCGCGTGTGTCCATCGTTGACCTATGCTCTCCATCAAGTGGTACCCATCACCTGTAACCAACCCTGATTAAACCACCCCCAAACCAATCTTGTCTGGCCAACCCAATTAGACATACACATACAATGTGCTCATATGCCCAACAATGTAGAAGGAAGTTACAACATAAATTGAACCTCCATAACCTCCCATAGGCCCACAACTCTCTATACAAATGTACCAAGAATGTCAGTGCTCAGGGAAAATAGACCCGCTCCTCCATCATGTCTTGGAGAACCCCCATCAGTTCTCGTGGTAATCTCCCACCCTCCCCATGTGGCAAGGAAAAACAACATATTGCCTCCATCAGAAAAACCACTAACCACATCTCTTGAGGATGGGCCACATACATATCTCCATGTCTCATACTCACACTATGGTACCTCATCTTTTCCATTATCTCTCTAAAAATAGCCAGTATCAGCTCATTTGACACCTCTAACGTAATAGAATATACCTGCGCCCCAACTATCGGTAGCCGCAGGATCCTATATACATCCTTGTGGGAGATAGTGATCTCACCCATCGGTAAGTGGAACATGTTGGTCATTGAGTCCCATCTATCAATGAGTACAACCATCAAACATGGATCTCAAGCTACACGCTTGTAGTGTCAGATCCCACTCAGGAAAAAATACGTCACTTTGTCTCTACTCCTCTGCAGTCACTCTTGGTCATATCGCTAACAAGAGATGTGGTACTCTATCCCGCATCTGCAGCTAGTCGCTAGCCTGCATCCAACAAATCCACAAAATTATTACAAACCTAACAACCTTGATTTATCTATTAACCCCCCCAACCATATCTAACCACACCAATCCTATTTACCCCATTTTACGTAATTCACCTACCATCCTCCTACCCCATTGCAATCATGACTCACCATTATAAAAACATCATTTTACCTATTTACCTATCATTTACAGCAACGCTAACCTTCCGCCCCCATCACTCTACATGTACCCTCCCTTCTCTCCTTTCACCTATTTTTATGACCCACCTAACCTTTCCTACCCCTATTTCTCATCCACCCTAACTAGTATCAGTCACTCTGACCGTCACCGGTTATCCTTAACCGACATCGGTTCACTTAAGCTGATGTCAGTCACTTAAGACTGGACCGATGCCAGCTAAAGAAAATCAATTTTGGCTAACCTTATACCGACATCGATCTTTTTCATGGTGCCCAAATTGCAACCCCCCTCCACCATCAACCAAAATCCCTAAAAACAACCTCTAATTGTACTCTACCCTACCCAAACCTGACCTAACTTCATTACCAACCCTATTTAAGCTACATTGGACCTTCCCCCTCACTCATTTAATTCATTTTACCCACAAATTAAAAATAAAACTCCCACCCAAAAACATTTTAACCCAAACAAATTTCAATACCTTATTTTCAACCAAAGCATGAAATAAAATTGATTCCGACCTCATCTCCATACCGTCTGGGTGGTGGTACGTCTGACTGCTATGCCAGTGGCCCATCTGAACCATCTCCCACCTCTATCATGACACAAACCTACCTCAAATATCCCCACAAATCCAATCACTCAAAATGATCTCATGAACCCACCAATCGAATTCCAAACACCCGCTATGAGGCTCTCCAACTCAACTTTCCACCTCATCTTATCGCTTTCCACAATGACACTACTGCTATGTCATTTTCACAAATAACAATAAGTTAAAATGAATCCATAAAATATGGATTTTTCTTTTTATTAACCCTAACTCAACATGACCGATGTCAGTCATACCAAACCGACATTAGTTACTTTATAACCAACATCGATCTCCTGCCATTACAATTTTCACCCCATTTTTCCCATTTTGACCTCAACTCCTTATTTTTAGATACCCTTTGACCTTACTCACACTTATTACCACCTACCTACAAGACCAAACTACCCCCACATTTCTTTATTTGTGTCTAAGGATTTTTTATTTTACCTATACCTTGGACTTACCCGGGTCATGACCTATTTTCCTAGACCTGACCATTTTTATGTGACTATTTACCTTGTGTACTTGTTATACCTTTTAATGTTGTTACCCATGTTGTTTGGCCTAATAACCTTACCTTGCCTATTTTCATGCCATTTATCCTAACCCAACCTTTGCTATACTGGAACATACCTAAACGTTCCTACACCTGACCTACGTTGTGTTTCTAGACCATATCCTATACCTTGTTGGGATAAACCTATCGACCTTGGACGATGTAGATATTTCAAGCTCTTCAACATAGTATCATGTTGTAGTTTTTACATGTGTGTGCATTCGATTATCATTACCTAGTACCCAATTTGACCCCAAAATCTTACCTATTACCCGATTTGACCATTACCCTTTCCCAAAGTACTCATATCCTTCCCCAATTACCTTAATTCAAATCAAATACACATTTATCAAACCGCTCACCACTGATTTATAACACCTCATAAGTTGTTGGTTTGAGGGGGGTCACCTTCACCCACACTTGGGGAAACTTCCCTCTCACCCACACATGGGGAAATCACTTCCTATTTTTGTCAGCGTCGCTCACCAATACAAGCTATGCGACAAAGAGGGGCAAAATGTAGACACCAAAATAAGGTCGTCCCACCTTTATAGCCCCATTAATTAAATTAATCATACTTTACATATTCATATCCCATAATGCACATGATTAATTAAATCAATTACTTTAATTAATATCCTCAGTTGACCACCTCACCTAACCAAATCACCTAGACACCTCATCATAAACCTATTCTAACTATGTTTCTTTTAACTAAAATCTGATTTCTACTTACCATAACTAACTGAGACTTAGTCTAACCCTAACATTAGAGTCCTATTATTTCTATAATAGCATGCCCACTTACTTAAGTGAAAAATACCATTTTAGACTAGACTCAATGGGAAAAAATGGCCAAAAAGATGGCCAAGATCTGTTATTTTAGCAAACCTAGAATTTCCCACCGTAACCGACACCGGTTAACCCTAAACTAACACTGGTCACCCTAACCACCATCAGTTTCAATATATTAATTTTTGTAACCTTGTTCTAGAAGTTGAAAGAATTATTCAAGTTTTAGAGAGAGCGAGATCTGCATGTAAGCATGAATAAGAGCCCTCTTGTGCATCCAGACACACCCTAGTTGGCATCAAGATTGATCTGATGGTATTAGCATTCATTG
This sequence comes from Taxus chinensis, assembly GCA_019776745.2. Classification (NCBI taxonomy): domain Eukaryota; kingdom Viridiplantae; phylum Streptophyta; class Pinopsida; order Cupressales; family Taxaceae; genus Taxus; species Taxus chinensis. The sequence continues at coordinate 415,525,252 of CM034156.1, forward strand.
TAGCATTCTAGGAAGCATTGCCGTGACATTGACCACCAGTTTCATAGATCAACCATCACCTTTATTCAACCACCAGGCCTACAAATACAAGTGAGTGTGTTTTGATTTGCATCATTCCATACTTACATAGATCATCATTTCTTTAGCTTTCTTTGTTAAAATCTATTCTATTTTGCATCCCATCATCCTCACCTTCCTGTCAAACCACCTATCCAACCACCCATAACATTTTAGCTCCCCATATTCAACCCTAGACATATCTGAGTATTCTCAGCTTCTTTACCAACCTAACCATCATTCTTTCACTCTCTATGCAATCACAAAGAACCTCCAAAACCAAGTTCTATTGATTTTCTACCATTCCTCCTCTATCGACACCAGTCATCTTGATCATTGTTAGTTTCCCTCTCAATCTTCATCAGTCATACCAGGTTGACGTCAGTCTCTATAACTGGTAATCCTACCTATAACAGTAACCTAATAACCTTCACCCAAATAACCCAAAACCACCAAAATATTGATCTTGACCTATTATAATCACCTTGGCTACCTACCCAACTTGAAACATAACCCAACCTTAGTTAGATCTAATTTTGTATTGTAGTATTCGACTTAATATAATATATTGTTAATAACTTGAGATACCAAAATCAACTTGTTAGAAATAGGACCTCTATTTATTGCATTTTTGTTCTTTTCTTTGATAAACAATGGATTGAAAACCATCTAGGAAGTAATCACACCTCCTGGATCTAGTACACACTAGGTAATCTACTAACATATTTTGTTTAATATTCTTCTTGTGGTCTTGTTTTACATTCACAAGTAGTTCCTCATAGAAAAAAGGAAGTTCTCACAATCAATATTGAATCAAGAAATTAGAATGCACACATTCTACATTCCACTTTCATTTCGTAGGTATTCCTCCTAACCTCTACCTTATTTGTTTATCTCATACATACACAATGTATTGATGAAACACCTGTGCTGATTGGGCATGTGTTGAGACAGGCGCACACATGTCAAAATAGATGTACATGCATCAAGGGAAAGGGGACAATTCATCCCCACAACTAAATAGCTAACGATAGACGAAGATAGACTAGATTATTGTAGAAGAAAGTGAAAAATTAGCATGTTAGATGAAATGAAAGAATAATTTTTTATAAAACTAGATAGAAGTAGATAGAAATGTAACCCTAATGTGTGTGTTTTTATAGCAACTTATATTACCAATCCTTCATACCCATGAGAGGTATGGCTGACTGGCAGTGATAGAGAAACAATTTGATGAGGATGATAGGAAGATATTTGATATTCTACTATATGTAGCCTAATTAGCTTACATGGCTGACATGCCACATATTACTTTGGATCACGGCCTCCTTACAGCCCTAGCTGAGTGATGTCATAGCGAGAGTCAGTGCCTGTAGCTTCCCACTGGTGAGATATCGATCACATTGGAGGACATATGGTACATCATGTGGGTCCTTATCTAAGGTGATCTAATCCAATATACCAGTCATTAACCCAAAATTGATCAGTGCATCATCGAGTTATTTGGTCTCCTGACAATACCGTGCTACAGGATGATAGTTAGATTGTCATGGTGTATAAAGGATCATGAGATGTATCGGGTTGTAGTCTACTTGATGGATTTTGTCAGTGGAGTTTTAATCCCTGTCAAAACCGGAGCTTCATTTTTGCTTGACCTGATTGGAGTTATACGCGGATTGATAGATAGAGAGACCTATTACTAGAGTTAGTGCATACTAGCATACTTATATTGGGACCTTCATTTGATCACATACTACCATCAAAAGATGGTAGGTCTTGCCAGATTACTACAGATTTGGGTGTGGGACCATATTACCATTGGTCTCCCCGTAGGTGTTTTGAGAGCTCGAGCTCTAGAGGAGCCTTCTTCTATGGGCTGGGTTCTAATTGGGGATGATGTGTGGCCACATATGGGTGATACCTACCTTTATCTCCATGAGTTAGATGATTTAAAGTAGGCCTCCATAGGATGGAGGCCTTACATACATTTCCTATGGCCTTAGGATTGCCTAGAGCTCAGCACAACGACAATTAAACATTTTATGTTGGGTAGCTGCTATTGTATATGAGAGATATATAGGGTACATCGGTGCCATATATAGTTTGGCATTATATAGGATGTACTTGGGAAAGACATGTTGTATGCTCACAGGGCTAGAAAGTATTTTGATATGGGACCACATATTACAAGGGACAGGGCCCTGACCAACTTCTTATAGGTGGTATCAGCTATGTGGGTACCATAGAGACAACTTAGAGATCCAAGATGCACTCCAGAGTATGCCCCATGGTACCATGGAGTGATTCCACACCGCTTGACTATTCTCAGAGTAGCTTATGATGCAAGAGTGAGGGAACCCTCAGTGGGGCCTCCAAGTGGTAATGAGGGTGAAGGTGATGATGACGACAAAAATGACGATGATGACGATGATGATGATCTGTTTGATGGCCAACGTCATGTTGGGGATGGGGGATAGGTTCCTCCACTATAAAATCCATATAGATAAGGACCCAGTCTTATGCAGAGATAGGCACTTAGGGTTACAGACATAGAGTTTCCTCCAATAGGAATTCCAGTGGGGATTTATGCCCCATTACAGTAGGTATTTCCACAATAGGGTTCATTACCTCGTTCTCTAGTGGGTGGTCATGATGATGGACACCTAGTTGCACTTCAACTATAGCTATAGGCTATGATAGCTGTTCAGTTACAGGTTACAGGTTAGATAGACTAGGCCATAGAATAGGTATAGGCCTTGACAACAAAGAGGGATCAGGCTAGAGTTTAGGTATAAGCCTTGATAGATGAGAGAGATCAGGTAAAATCCCAAGCCACTTAGGGTGGGGCTAGTGCAACATGGCAGCACGAGATTAGTTAGTTTGCAGCCCAGGGGGCACATATATTGAGTATCTTACACTAGACTCAGACTTAGTTATAGAGTTTCACTAATTAGTGAGATCAGACTCAGGCCTAGGCGGAGGGATACATTATTCATAGAGATCAAGTATGAGCTCAAGTGAAGACTATCACTGTAGTTAGAGATTGAGAGGTCATTGTTGTGAGACAGACCCAAGATGATAGAGGCTGATTAGTAGGAGAGAGAGATGTTGTCGTTCAGGTAGCCACTACTTTTGGAGACATAGAGATGATCCAAGAAATTATGAGAGCTAGCGGTGAGGTCTCATATTACAAGGCTACCTACTAAAGAGCAGTACCAGTGGGGCAGATGATTTAGACACCTTTTGATCAACTAGATGTGATCAGGACAGGCTCTAGATCACGACGGTTAGGTTGATCTTTCATACTAGTGTAGCAACTAGCCAGATAGTAGGGTGGCACACTAGGAGCCATCCCATCATAGCCACCACTGTTTCATCATGTAGGACACATACTAGGAAGCCACGAAGAGGGTGAGAGTTGTGGTTAACTTTTCTCTTTTGTACAGATGTATGTATGTATACACACCTCTTATGAAGGATGATTTTTTGATCGATGTATGTATTGATGTATCATTATTTTGATGCATCTTGATGAAATTTGAGTTTTGATCGATTCCCTTTAGGTGGAATATTGTATTGATGATGTATATTTGATTTTGAGACATGTGTTTAATCATGTATTATATGGACATTTGATGGTTTACATTGTGTCATGCTTTGATATGCCCTTATGGTGATTATTCATGTTCCGCATATGTATGAGTGTATCATGATGTATGATTTTATCACTTCCTATGTATATGTCATGCTTAGAATTAGAGATTTTGTGCTTCATATTGTGTACTGATGATATATTTGTAGATAATATCATATGTTTTTGATTACGTAACGTCCTGATTATTATGCTATCATTTGGGATGATACTAGATGATATTGGTATGGGGGGATATATTTTTGATTATGCACAACCCCTCTTGCCCCCATTGATGATATGATATGTTATGATTAGCTTAGTATACATGTATGATGTAAAAATTAGCATTTACATATATATATATATATATATATATATATATATATATATATATATATATATATATATATATATATATATGATGTAGTATATGATGTTATATGTAATGAATGGTAGATGATAGATGTGATAACAAACAGATGTGTAGTAAATAAACACACAAGCATAAAGTTAACCAGACTAAGCAACTGTATTTATACCAACAACATAACCGAATGCAACTAAAAATGAATTCATACAATATTTAATTAATAGATTAAATTGACATTCAATCTAAGTAAGTAAAATGAATCCTAATAGATGCATACAGAAGATGATGAAAACATACCAACATGTTACAAGTATGAAAGTGACCAAAGAACTTAATGTAACACACAATTAAATAAAACAAGATTCAATCCAAGGTATGAGAATGAACCACTCAAAGAACACAGAACATGAAAAGATAAGTACACTAAAACTATACAAACCAATAGCTAAAAGAAATCTAAGCACTACTTAGTTTTTGCGGGACAACATTAATATATTTTCTAATGTTTTTGAGTTATCCTGAAGGATAAGATTTTCAAGGCTACTGTTCACATTGTTTTCGAGGTGTCCCTAAGACAACATTACAAAGTTGGTGCATCTGCATCTCGAGAAGGGAGATTTTCTGAATGTTTAGGTTTTTGTGTATTCTTTTCTGAATGTTTTTGTATTTTTTAAGGTCATGTTCCAAAACAAATGTAAAAGGAAAAATAAGTACGGATGCCCCTAACATGATGTGGGAATATACAAAGGGTAGAATTCCATGCACATATGTTTCAAGAAGGTGAAATGTAAAGGTGCCCCAAATGTTAAAAGAGAATATACAAAGGCACGTTCTTTACGTAGATATAAGAATAGACAAACCAAATCACGTCTTTACAAGATAGATTTGGTAGGGCTCCTAGACCCAACAAGGAAGACTAACCCTAGAAAGTGGTGAGAGTTACCCATCCTGATACAAGAGTAACCTTGCAACTATAAAATCCTTCTTGAGCACCAAAAACTAGTTTTCACCAAAGACCTGCCCACTACGCCACAATTGCATGGTTCTCACATGTGAATGACATTTTTCTTTTTCTTTACTATTTTCCTATTTTTTTCATGTTTTGCTTGTTTTTTCTTTGTTTTTCTACTTTTAGTTCTTATCTGATATTCACGTCATGCTTACGCATAGAAGCCCTTGAGGTGTATGGAATTCATAGGTTCAGGAATCTCTTCTCCATCTAAGTATGCTAGTCTATAAGCTCTTGATCCATATTTAAAAAATACCATGTAAGGCCCTATCCAATTAGCTTCAAACTTACCTTTCTTTTGTCTATCTTTAGTGGTGTTTCTCTGATTTTATTTTTGAACTAGATCACCTATATCAAATTCACATTGAATGGTGCATTTTTTATATCCTCTAGATAATTTGTTCAGATAAAATTTCAAATGATTAAGCTTTCTGATACATTTTTCATCTAATAGTTCCAGCTCTACTAGTCGAGAAACTCTATTGTCTTCATCTTTATCAAGATAGTCCCAAAGATATATTCTTAAGGAGGAAAGCTCCACTTCCAAGGGTATGATGGCTTTAGTTTCATAGACAAGGGAGTATGGGGTCACACCTGTAGGAGTGTGGATGGAGGTTCGATAGGAGCTGAGGGCGGGATGTATTTGTAAGTGCCAATTACGTCCAGTCTCACTTACCATTTTCTCCATAATCCGTATAAGGGTTTTATTGTTAGCCTCGGCTTTTCCATTACCTTGGGGGTAATAGGGGGTAGACCACTTAAGTTGGATATTGAAGTGTTGAACCAATGTTTTAACCATTTCATTTTTGAAATATTTACCATCGTCATTGACAATGGAGGAAGGGATACCATAACGGAAAATGAGATGGTTCATGATAAATTTGGAGATTTACACACCAATGAAATAAGTGAGAGGCACAACCTTTACCCATTTAGTAAAATACTCGGTGGCGGTGATAATGTGGGTGTGGCCATCTGAAGAAGAAGGATGGAGCTTCCCTATGAGTTCCATGCCCCATTTAGAAAATGGCCAAGGTGTTGTAAAGGGTTGCAAATCCTGTGTTGGTGCATGTATCAAGTTTCCATATTTTTGGCATATCTCACATTTCTTTATAAAATTACAACATTATGCTTCCATGGTGGGCCAATAATAACCTACCCTCAAGATCTTCTTATCCAAGATTATACCACTAGTGTACGCTCCACAAATACCACCAAGGGGTTTTAAAAGTTGTTTTATGTCGATCTTCCTTTGCAATCTGAATCTTGTTATAACCTAGAAAACCATCCGTTAAGGACAAAATTTCATAACCAGAAGTGGAATCAATGATCATATCAATGTTAGGCAAGAGGAAGTCACCTTTGGGACATGATTTATTGATATCATGGAAATTGGTGTAGATCCTTATACCAACATGTTTCTTTTGCACATGGACGATGTTGGATATCCAATCAGAATACTCAATGGGCTTAATGAAATCAGCAACTAAAAATTTCTCTAGTTCCTCTTTGACAAGGAATGTAATTTTAGGATGCATCTTTCTTAACTTTTGTTTGATGGGTTTGGCATCTGGGTGTATAACAAGGTTGTGAATGACAAATTCTAGGTCCAACCCAGGCATATCTACATATGTCCATGCAAATATATCTTTGTATTCTCTTAATAGCTCTACCAAAACCTTCAGTTCCTAAACCGAGAGTGAAGCTCCTAATTTTATCATCCTAGGTTGTTCCTTTGAGCCATTGTTGACAGTGATTGTTTCCTCAACAAGCATCTTAGAAGCATCCTCCATCCACGTAGGATCAGGGGGAAGAGTAACGTCAACCTTCTTAGGTATCTTCTCATCATCTTTGAATGGATATACCATTTTGTCCATAAGTTCTTTTTTCCATTTATCTACTAGTGCTTCAAAGAGTTTATCACTATGAGACTTGTGTTTATCTTTTCCACAAGATTTTTTTGAAGTTTTCTTACTCTTTTTTACTACATTCCTATTCAAGCATCTGCATGTCTCTTCCTCTTCTCCAAAGCATACACAGGTGTCTAGTTGAATCATGAATCCTTTCTTGTGATACCAAGCTAGAATAGAATCCCTGAGTACCATGAACTCTATAAATTCCTCATCGTTATCAAAGAAATTGATTGGCACATGAAATTTTTGATCCCAATCTATAAGTTTAGGATACACAAGATTTACTTGGTAATTGGTTTGAGGGGTGGATCTGTATAAGGTAAGGACTACTGAATCAGGGAAGAGGTTAGTGGAAGTAAGATCCTCGTAGAGGCTATATTGGGAATATGTGTCACTATAAGAATGAGATGATTCATCCTCACATTCATAAGAGGTGGCATTAATCTCAAAGGGTGGATCATCATGAGGTATTATTCCAAGACCATGCTTGTTTGATTTGAAGCAAGGGATAAGAATGTGTTCTAATTTCCCTTGCGCATTGATAACACATCCAAACCCATTGTAACCCATGAAAAACATCATGCTTTGGCCTTTGACATATTGGGGCGCCCGATGGCATGAAGCCATGGTACCTTCTGGCACTCTATTATTAGGATCCCCTAATATATTTTCCTTAGATAGGAGACTGCTAGGGATGAAATTCTCTGGTGGTTTATGGCATTTTTCCCGAGTTCTCTTGAAATAAAAGTAAGGTTTACCCTATGTTCTGGGAGATGCTAATAGATATAATATCAACAAAGCATGTTTAAGATTGAATGGATTTACTGGGCCATATTTTGTTGATGTAGCCCGCATCATGCAAAAAGGTCAACCAACGAAGTAAAGTCTTGATTGCAAGGTGTGAGTGAATCTGAATAAACCCATTTCTTGATGGCTTCTATTTGTAAGGAGATAAAAATATATACAAAAGGACATTCATAAGTTGTATGAGAAAAAATGTGCAGTGCTCTACAATGTGTGAATGGTTCCAGATCACCCTCAATGGTGACTATTTTTCCTTCATGATATAGTTTGATACACTGATGGAAAGTTGAAGGAATTGCCTACATGGCATGAATCCATGGGTGCCCTAGAAGCATGTTGTATGGAAGATCCAAGTCAAGGACATGGACTATTGTATCACGAAAAGTCGGACCTACTCCATTAGAACCACTATAGTACCCACTGATTCTCATTCCTCATTATCATAGGCTGTGATTGTAATAGTATTTTCCCCTATATATGTCTCTTTATGGCCTAGCTGTTTAACCAGTTTCAAGGTACAAATATTCAGACCAGATCCACCATCCACAAGTACTCTCTTGGTCTTACGATGGGTAAAAACTACTTCTAGATATAAGGGTAAGTTGTGTTGGGGTCATTATGCCTTGGATTGTGATCAAAAGTAATATGATCATTGGAGTCAAGGTGTGTAATCATGGCCTTGATGTGTGTGGGGTATACCTCCATAGAGACTCTTGAACTTTACAATGTTTTATACAGTATATTTTTATGGGCAGTAAAGATTTTGAGATCTAAAATTGATATCCTAGTAGGTGTTTTCTCTAACTGGTCTATCAAATTGTATTGACCTTTCTAAGGGATAGGTAGGGGATGTGGTATGATCAAGCGAGCGCATCATGTTCCTATCGTACAACTCTTTTCTAAGATCCTAATAGTATTTTCATGTTCATGAGATGAATGAATAGATCCTATGAGAGAATCGAAGGGGATAGTATTAGTGGGATACATATAAACAATAGTCCTATAGTCATTGGAAGTATGTCCATGATCTGGCTTCTTCTTCTTTTTATCTTTGTGGTTAGGGAAGGGATTTTTAAAGATACCCATATTCTCATTTGGACCTTGTTCTAAATCAGGGGGAATCTATAATGATTTTTCCTTCTTCAATGAGGTCTTGTATGTAATAATGTAGTCTAAAACATCTATCAGTCTTGTGTCACTTATCATGGTAGAAGTCACAGTACTCATGTTCTTTGAACCAACCAAGCATCGGAGCATCCTTTGGGTAAGGTACTGTCACTATTGGGTATTCCACCATGTTTACATTATCCAACTATTTTAGTATGGCATATAGGGATTTTTGTAGCGATGTAAATGTACATTTAGTGGGCGCCTTGGGACGAGGTCCTTATGAAAGCTTTAAAAGTGGACTAGTTTGCATGGATTGGAATATTTTGGCATTCGTAATTCCATCAACAACGACATGCTTGTTTTTTTGAAAAACTTTGGTTTTTTCTATGGATTTCTCTTCATGTTTGTTTTTTACAACCGGTTTAAGTGTTCCCTTTGTGATGCGGGCCTTTTCAATTTAACTTCCCTTTTTGTAACTTCTTTGTAGTTAGAGCCACATTGCATTTTTAAATGGAAGGCTATTTTTAGGTTTAAGTTAGGAACAAATATGATCACTAGCTGTTTTTATGGTAATGCAAAAGGGAATATACTTTCCAACCTCTCCATTGTTGTAGAAAGCTTGCAAAAGTCTCATTGGGATTGTGTTTTATATTACACAATTTTTTCATTGTGATATCATTTTCTAGGTTATAGGAATAATGAAATACAAATTTCTCTACTAACATGGGCCACGTTATAATAGAGCCCTTGGTTATGCTAAAGAACCATTCCAATCCCAGTGCCCCTAGGATGTGAGGGAAGAGTCATATCAAGAAATTATCATTATACATGACCTCTTGGCAAGTCATGTAAAAGTATTTGATGTGATCATGAGGATCACCTTCACTTTTATATTTATTGAATTTAGGAATGGCAAAATGCTTTGGGAAGGGTTTCCATAACATGTCCTTATCGAATGGGTAAGGGCATAGTTCTTCATACAAATATTTCCTATTATGTCCTATGTTTACCTCTTGTAGCGTAGTAAGCATGTCTTTCATTGATTGTAATTCTTGTTGAATGATTTGTTCTTTGGTAGGAGACATTGGTCTTTTTTCCTTATCCACTTTAAATTTTGTGTCATTATATGGATCAAAGTAGAACTCGCTAGATTTTGATTTTTCTTTGTCTTTGTATACGCTTCTTCTTGAAGATCCTAAGTTTACTAAGTTTTGGCTCAGTTTAAGATTTGTTTTTGAAATATCTCTTCTTCAACTAAAGGATCCTCTTCCTCATCAATTTTAGGAGGTGGTGAGGCTTTTCACTCAATCTTCACTTTACGTGAATCTTTGTAATAAGGTCATCGTGGCAGGTCTCTATCAATGGTGGTATGATGTTGCCTAGAAGTATAGGTATACCTTGTATCAAAGGGGTTATTCATGTCTAAGAGGGATACTTGTTCTTCTATTTTATGATTGATGACCTTGGTTTCTACTTCACATTCGTGTGGCAGTTTAGATCCTAACTCTAGGACTATTACGAGTACTTGATCTCTATTATAATATAGGATCTCGTCAAATCAACCTAAGTCTAATTTATATTTCTCTCTAGAAGATTCAGACTCCTCTCTGCTATGATCAATTAATGGCTCTATGTCCTTGAATTGTGAAAAGAGAGGTTCTAATTTGTTTCCACTAAATGGGAAGGCTTCAAAAGGGTTTTCTCCTAATAAAATATTGACTAATTGCAAAAGGGTGCATGGGCGCGCAAGACTGAAGTTAAGAAATGGGTGCGCAAGGAGAAGGCATGAAAGGCAAGGTTCTAGGAGGGTCTTAGTAGAACCTGTGATGTGCGCCCATAGGACAAGGTCTCGGGACTTAGCCGTAATTGGCGTATCAGGAAGGACACGAGAAAAGCGTGACCCGACTGCGCATGCGGAGTGGATAAGGTGCCAGCCTGGTGACAGGTTGGCCTAGGAAGGAATATGCCCTACGATGGAAGCTTCTGGAAGACCATCATGGCAAAAAGTGGAGAGCTCAGGCCTGGAGGAGCATGCTCCCATGGAGGACCACATTCAGACACTTGGCAATGGATCTGAGGCCGCAGAAGGATGAGTTGGCACTTCGGGGTGCCTATAAATACAAGCACCCATAGAAGAAAAGAGAGGTGGAGAGAGAGATCAATAGAGAGTGGAGCTCTGTAGAAATGCCACAAGGAGTCATATTGGGTTGGGTAGATGAAATATAGGAGAAGGATGTATCAAGGGCTTGGGGTTATAAAATTTCTTTTTGAGAGCTAAATGATATGGATCCAGTTATGATGCATGACTTCGGTCTGCCATAATGTGGTGTTTTGTAGTAAGTCTAATGAATGTAATGAAGTTACCGGTTTATATGAATATGATTAGTAATGATTCTGGTGCATTTACATATCTTCATGGTTCTATTTTATGCATGTTTATGGAATGAATCTAAATCCTTGTGCATTTTACTTTTTTCTTTGATTCAGTTCTTTAAGTCTATTAAAGTATCTCTGTCTGTAATGACTGCAATGATCTAGAGCCATTTTGAGCTCTATGATGTTTGCATGTTTCATTCTCACTCACTTCCTTTAAAGTTTGGATCATAGATGATGTTTTCCCACTCAACTCACATAAAAGAGAGACTCGGTGCCTGTGCATGCCTCAGGTGAGCACCCAGCGCCCGTTGGGTGATAGGCCAGCGCGCATGGGGTTCCCTTGTTCTTGGTGGGTGTAAAAATGACTACATCTTGGTTCCGTTGCCGGGACCTCTTTTCAAAGTTGTAGTGGGAAATGGCATACATCATGATCTGTGTAATGAGTGATGACAGAGTGTTTAACTTTGGAAAGTGTTGAATCATGGTTTAAGAGCACGGAGGAAGAATTTGCTCAGAGATTTAGCACTAGACCTGATTTTGATGCACGTAGATGGGTAGAAGAGAACCTCTACCATGATTTGTATGAAATTTTTTTCTGTTGCTTCCCAGTAGAACTGTATGAATGGCTCTCAGCATATGTGTCTAGATCAAGCTGGTATTATAGATCACACGCATGGACCCAAGAAGAATACCAGAGGCTGCAAGATGCAGATCTGACATGGACTCATGCTGTGGATCATTGGTGGAAAGGAGTGTTGGCTAGCTACACCCTAGAATATGCTATTTCCACATATTCTTGTCTAGAAATTGCTGAGTTTGAGTTTCTGTGGGAGCCCAAAGGATCATTTCTACGTGTTATCCCTCTAGCAATGAAGATCTTGATTGTTACCTTGAGTTTAGAGGCATTTCCGATGGCCGGCTAAACCGTTCTGAGCACTGGGTGAGGAAGCTAGAGTGGAGGAAGATGACAGACATTGCAATGGAGAAAGAAAGGGAGGAGAGATGACTCAAGTATAGTGAAGCGCGTGAAAGGGAGATTACTAGAAAAATGAGGTTGCAAGTGTGATGGATGTATGGAGGTAGACGTTGCGGGAAGGATTTGAGGTTCACGTAGAGGATGTGGAACCTAAGCAGTTTGTGCTACCCCATCTTGGAAAGTGCGTAAGAGAGACCCCTTTAGCTTCTGATGAGATTTCATCACGCGGAGAGAGAAGAGTCGTTGGCACGCATCTAAACCCACCTAGTGACCAGACCCTGGTGCTTGGTTTTCCAGATCAAGGGAGGAGTATCGTTGACCCAGTTGGTATCGGTGGAAGTGATAGATTTACACCCAGGAGGTATAATTTTTCATTTCCTCCTTCTATGGCTGCACAAACTATTCCAGTATTTAGAGGAATTTTTGAGACCAGGAGAAAATACACAAGGCTTGGGTAACACATTGGGAAGTGGCGCAGAACACACACCTGATAGTGGCACAATCTCACAGACAATTAGCACAAAGTTCAGTGGGATAGTGGGGACCCTAGGAATGACCGCTTTAGGAACATTACTAGCTGCAGGAGGATCTGGAGGTGGAACTGGTAGATCTGAGGCACAGGACCTAGTGGATCTAGTGGATCTGGCAGAGGAGGAAACACCGGAGGAAACTAAGGGTCTGGACCAGGAGGACAGGGGCCTTAGCCACCTCCTCAAGTAATCTTTGAAATGTCTTTACACTTTCCAGACTACAGGGCATAGAGGATGTTGCGGAGCATGTTCACAAGTGTGAATTGCTATGACGCGCACGAAGGGGATCACAACCCCAGAGTAGAAGGCCAGTCAGTTTGTAACGATGTTGCAAGGGTGTGTGCATAACTGGTATAGGAAATATGACCCTCATCAGATGGTGGTAGATTACACCACATTAAAAAATGCTTTCCTAGCATAATTCCACATCCCTGAGTTTGAACAAAAGAACATTAGTGCCCTTAAGGAAATTCAACAGGGAATGGCGGAGAGTGTGCAGGAGTATGATGCACGGTTTAAGAATCTCCTGTCAAAATTGTCATATGACATTCACCCTTCACAACATGCTCAATGGTTTTTTGGAGGGTTGATAACTCCATTTAGAAGAGCTTTATCTCATAATACTTTCACAGACCCGCATGAAGCATTGGAAGCTACTCAGTGTACAGAAGGTGTTAGAAGTGTTGATACTGGGGTTAGCCTATTTCTGGAAGCTCAAATCGTTGATATGACTAAGTAAATGGAAAATTTGTCTGCAAAATCAGCTCATGAGACTTGCAGTGGAATGTGGTGTACAAATAGTGAGGTAGAGGGGCATGCCAAGGATAGTTTCCCCGGAAGACAGTACGTGCTGTAGTCGTAGAGTGTGAGATTTGTCATGGGGATCATGATATGAGTAGATGTCCCTTGTTACAACACACAATTCAGAAGAATGTATCTTGCTACTGTAATATTTTCACCTCTACGACCCATGATACTAAGGATTGTAGGCTTATTAACCAGATCCATGAGGCCATTGATCATGGTGTGTGCCAGACGAACATTGCCAGTAGTTCTAAGGGTGATGATCACCATTATAAGGAGCGTGCATAGATGGAGGGCACATGTGGAAGGGGATTTCGTGGAGGATTCTGTGGTCGTGGTAATTGCGGAGGAGGAAGGAGTGAGTTCCCACGTGGAACCTGTTTTAACTGTGGGTTTACATAGACCACTACAAGTGTGAGTGCCCATAGACTTATTGCAGTGCTCATGGTGCGGGAAGAAGCACAAGTATGAGGAGTGCCTTGAGTTGTTTGAGCATATGAATCAGCAACACCGGAAAGACAAGGGCACTGCAATGGTAAGCATTAAGAAGGTTAACACACAATGGATGCCATGGGTGACACGTGATGCAGGCTTGGAACCTGTTATGGTAACAACAAGAGCAGAGGCCACGCACGCAAAGGAAATACCAAGGTAGAAGAACCTGGTTTCAAGGGAAGAAGTGGTACATGGGAAGTACCCAGATCCTGCACATCAGAAGGAGGTATATCAAGAGACCATGGACATCATTCAAAGTTTACAAGGAGAAATCCAATGTCTAAAGGAGAAGTCCAGGAGGGAGGAGTAAAGAAAGAAGGTCGAGGTGCTAAAGGATGACTTGGATGAGGTCAAGGAAGTGTGTTAAATGCTAAGGCAAGAGAATATTATTCCCTTGCTATGAGCATGGTTGAGAGAGAAGGTACCACGTGCTGGAGAAGAGTGCGAGAGGCAGGTCTTGCATGCAAACCTTCCCCCTCACAACCTTGACTATGATAGGGAGATCACGTTAAATGCGGTCATGGATGGATGGCTCCTTAGTAATATCCTCATTAACATAGGCGCAGAGGTCAATGTTCTCACCTTGGATGCATGTCATCAGATGGGAAGACCTGCATTACAGCCATCTTCAAATGTGTTGTATATGGTGAAAAAAATGAAGGCAATTCCCATTAGTGTCTTAAAGGATGCAACTATCACCATTCAGGGAGCTAAGTTTACTGGGGACTTCGAAGTCTTGGCACTTGCCAAGGTAGACAATTTCCCAGCATTACTTGGGAGCCCATGGTGCTATAAGAACAATGTGGATCTTCAGTTCAACAAGGGATACATAAGCTTTGAAAATGAGGAGGAATAGGTCATCATACCCCTGGCTGATGGGAAATCAACACCCTATACTGAACCTTTGGGAGAAGAGGTCCTAGATAGAATATATGTGTGCTCAATCAGGGATCCAGAGACAATTCATCCCACAGAATGAGTTATCTAGTTTGAGGATGCTCAGTCCCTAAGTGACACCACAGTATAGCGTGCGATAATTGGGCGCATGGGACCTATGAGTTAATAGATGACACTTAAAGAGGATCGGTGACAAAGGTGATAAAGGCGCGTACAGTCTGACACCTAGGAGGAAAGGAGCTACCTAAGTACTCAAGAGGAGCCTTCCCTGAGGTCTTTTTACAGGAGATGGAAGCTCAGTGGAAGGAGGAAAATGAACAAAGAGGGATGTTAAGTTACGTCCTACTCAGAACTGTTGCGCGCTGGTGGGAAACACATTAGGATAACCTCTTGGAATGGCACGAGGTGAGAATTTCCTTCTTTGTAAGGTTTTGCAGGAGCAACATGCCCACGGCTATAAAAGACTACCATGGTAAAGAGACCACTTCCTTCCATATCCAAGCATGTGAGACAGCCTGGATGGGAAGTGCAGAAGCATTGCCACCTTCATTATGGGTTCACAAGTTGTACTCCACCCTACAAGGTTGTGTGCGCGTATGGTACATCCACTCTGAGACATGCCACCAGAATAGGGAATTGGAAAGAATTGGTGGCTGACCTCATTCAAACATTCGAGTATCAGAGTACAAAGCCATTGGTACATAAGGCATTGCAGGATGTCAAGTGCCTTACCATAAGGGGATAGTGCTATGGTAGAAGATAGGCTACAAGAATTGTTAGGTGAACCTGGCCCAGAGAGGCACACTTTGAGGAAGAAGAAACAAAAGAATTATAATTTTAGCGCGCGCGTATGGAAAAAGAAAAAGGGAAGATGGTGTATGTTGTTGATGGAGAAGAAAAAGAAAACTTAGATGTTGACCATTCTATGGGAATGCACAAGGTGTTAGATAGTTCTGATGAATGGGCGTGCACCTATCATGAGCCTTTAAAGAAAAATAAGGTTAACATTGGCTCATACGAAGAGCCTAAAGAGGCTATCATCAGAGACTATTGGTCGGAGAAAGAAGTCTCTAAGATCATTGATCTTTTACGTGAGTTTGAGGATTTATTCCCATGCGCGGGTATCATGAACTTAAAGGCATCCACCATTCCTTGGGGGAAGATGAGGATAAAGCTGAAGGAAGGTGCGCGCCCAGTCAGGAAGAGACCATATTGAATGAATCCTAACCTGCGCATGAAGGTCAAGGAAGAAATAGATAAAATGATAGCATCAGGTATTATTGAAGCTGTTGAAGAGTCAGAATGGATAAGTCCAATGGTGATTAGTATCAAGAAGGATGAAAGGATAAGGATCTGTGTTGATTATAGGGACCTGAATGCAGTATGTATCATTCATCCTTTCCTAACCCCATTTACTGAAGAAATCTTAGAGAGTGACAGGGCGTGAGGTCTATTCTTTCACAGATGGATTCTTGGGCTATCACCAGGTAAGATTGCAAAGGAGGACCAGAGAAAGAAAAATTCAACCACTGAGTGGGGAAGTTTCACCTATACAGTCATGCCTTTTGGGTTGAAGAATGTGCCTGTTGTGTTCTCGCGCATTGTGGTACAAGCTTTCTAGGATTTCATCCATAAATTCCTTCAAGTCTACCTGGATGATTGGACAATATATGGGTTAGTGAAGGACCATTGTGACAACTTAAGGCTGATGTTTGAAAGGTGTCGGTAGTTGAGGATATCCCTCAACATTAAAAAATGTGTCTTTGCTACCCCATTTGGAACATTATTGGGGCACATCATATATAAGGAAGGCCTACTAGTAGATCTTGTAAAAGTTGTAGTAATTGTGGGATTGAGGGAGCCTACTAGTCAAAGCATGGTGTGTGGATTTCTTGGGCATATGGGGTACTACAAGAAGTTCATTACGGGATATGCCAAGATCATCACACCCTTAGAAGAGTTACTTAGATATAAGAGTGCCTTGCATTGGGGAGAGGCACAAAAAAAGGCATTTGACACTTTAAAGGATAGGCTTGTCACCGTGCCCATCCTACGTTTCCCTTCTTGGGATAAGCCTTTCCATGTTCATGTGGATGCCTCAGGGACCACCATTGGAGCAGTACTTGCACAACCTAGTGAGGGGATTGTTGATCATCCTTTGTGCTTTGCAAGTAGGAAATTGACACCAGCAGAGAAGAATTATACTACAACTGAGTGTGAGGCATTGTCGATGATCTACGCGCTTCATAAATTTAGACAATATTTGTTGGCAACCCCTTTTGTATTTTACACTGACCATATGGCATTGAAATACTTGGTGAACAAGCCCATTCTACAAGGGCGCATATGTCGGTGGGTACTATTGTTCCAAGAATTTGAGTTCACGGTGGTTGTCAAACCAGGAAAAAGTAATTTCAGACCTGATCATTTATCCAGGATTGATTCAGGGGAGGATGCGTAGAGCATTGAATACACCATGCAAGATGTAAAATTATTTAGGTTGGGGCACGCACCCTCATATTTTGAGGACATTGTTGTATTTCTCAAGACAAGTGTGATGCCAGTCAGAATGAAGGCCTTGGAGAAGAAGAAGTTGGCCATATGCACCGCGCCCTACATGTTAATTAGTGGAGATCTATACAAAATGGGTCATGATGAGGTTCTGCATCATTGCATGCTAGAACATGAGCACATTGCAATTATGGAAGAGGCGCATGGTGGGATTGCAGGAGGAAACTATGTGGGAAATGTAACCATGCGGAAGATTCTACTCACAGGGCTTTGGTGGGAGACCATTTATCAAGATTGCATTGAGTTTTGCAAGGCTTGTGACCATTGTCAGCACCTTGGTAAACCTGGAAAAAGGGATGAAATTCCCTTGCGACCAATAGCCAGCTCGGAACCATTTGAGAGGTGGGCTATCAACTTTTTTGGACCAATCTTGCCAATGGTGCGAAGGACTGGTTTGCGGTATATCCTCACTTGCACTAATTATTTGACAAGGTGGGCAGAGGCAGCACCTACAAAGGATTGTACAACGGCTACCGCTGCTAGATTTTTATGGGAAAACATAATCAACATGTATGGATGCCCATTGAGTTTGACAAGTGATAGAGGTACACACTTCCTCAATGAGATGGTCAGATTTTGTTTGTCAGAATTCATGGTGGCCCATCATAAAACTACTCCCTATCACCCTCAAGCAAATGGAATTACTGAGGCATTTACAAAAATACTTAGCCACACATTTACTAAGATCTATGATGTTGGTAGAAAAGATTGGGATGACAAAGTATCAAGCCATTCTTTGGGCATATAGGACAACCTACAAGAGGTTGAATAAGGCCACACCATTTCAATTAGTGTTTGGCACGGAGGCTATTCTACCAGTTGAATTCATGTTACCTTCTCTACGTATAGCGCGCGCAGGAGGATTGGCTAATGAACAAGTGCTGGAAGAAAGAATTGACAAGTTAATGTAATTGGATGAAAGATGATCACTCACCAGGTGGATCCAGAAGATGGAAAAATAAAAACAAAAGGCATGGCATGATCATCACATTAAGAACAAGAAGTTTGAGGTTGGGCAGATGGTATTACTATATGATTCAAAGTTTTTGTGCCATCCTGGGAAGTTGAAGGTGTATTGGTTGGGTCCCTACATCATCTCGTACATCCTTGATTCAGGCGCGTGCTAGTTATAAGCACTTAATGGGATGAGATTTCTAGGACACATTAATGGGAGTAGGTTGAAACCCTACTATAAATAAGTCTTCTTGGTGTTTGTAAATAAGGCAGTGGTTGCCAGTTAGTTTAGGATTTCCTTTATTGCATGTTCTTTTTCTTGTGTTTCCCTTTCTCGTTGTTGTTTTGTTTTGCGCCTTGGGTGCCAGTAATCTCATTAATTTTTGAAGGTTGTAACTTCACAGAGGACCGCACATCATTTTAGTGTGGGGTGGAGTAAGGTGGAAGAAATTGAAGTGTGAAGCGCTAGGAAGGATTGCATTGGAAAGCCTGGTTGGATGGCCCTGGGAAAGGAAGTGCATGAGAGGAAAGGTGAAAAAGGATGGTTGGTGTCCAGGTAAGGCTACATTGGGGATCCACGTACAAGAGAGGAAAAAGTGCAAATGTAACACAAGGTAGGCGAGAGCAAAAATCATGACAGAAGAAGTACCTTCGGCGTTGGTTATGCGCGCGCAAGAGTCTCCTGTCAAGATTGATTGGTTGCGTACTAGAAGGTTGGGGAATTCTCCGCGCAAGGTTGGGTGCGTGAGTTAAAGCGCTAAAGTCTGGAATTCGGTGAAAAATCTGTATTAAGTGTTAAAGTATGGTGGTAGGCAAGGTAGCTTTTAATGTTTAAAAGTATGTAAAAACTATAAATAGAAGGTTGGACACTTCATTATTTACTTTGTGAATATGAAGAAGGAAGAGATTTTGTGAACTAGGGTTTCCAGAGTTGATCCATGCGAAGAAAAATTGGAAGATTTTAACCATGAGTAACTAGTTTAGATCTGCAAACTGGGGGGGAAGTAATTCACGAGCATGGGGAGAGTTGTGGAGAAGCGCTGTCTTGTGAAAAGGTATTCCAATTGGGGTTTGGAAGCTAGGGTATTGGTTGGAAAAGTGTATTCTTTATAGGTTTGAGATTTGAAATTGGAAAAGATAGAAGAGCAAATCCAAGAAGAGATGCTAAAGTGCAGAGAAAACCTACACAATGGCACCCAAGAAGCCAACAGTAACAACTAAGAAGGGCAAGGGCAAGGGAAAACAATAAGAAGCCACCGTAGGTACCAATGAGGAATGGTATGCAGAAATGTAGTACCCAGATGGGGTTTTTCTTGAGATGGAATGGGAGTCCCACTTGAGAAAAATGATAGTGAGTGACTAAAATTGTTGCACAAATGTGATTGAAAATGAAATGGAGTTGGAGTTAGTGTGCACGACTAACCAGAGAACATCTGAGGGGTTACCAATTTATATTGATGAAGTCAAAGTGAAGTTGGAGAAGACGGGTTTATTACAACTCTATGAGTTACCCTACTTTAGAAAGCCAGAGAACCTCTATCAGTGGCTAATGTCACATGTACATGAAGATCATTTTAATTTTACAGGGCATAAGATGCGCATAACCCCTCAGCTAATTTCAAGATTCACAGGCCTTATCTAAGAGGGAGAAATCTTAGAGGACGACCTGTGTGACAAGGAAGAAATTAAGGAAATAGTGGCTGTGTATGTGTATAAGAAAGGTTTAAGGTATTTTGATATCAGAAAAATCTAAGACCTAATAATGAGAATGGTCACACGCCTGATAAGAAAACTCAATGCACAAGAAAGATGGACGCAGGTAAACAAGTCTTGGTTGAATGTTTATAGAATAATATCAGAAGGCACCATCTATAATCTATCTGCATACATTACAGATGAAATTATCACTAGCACATGGGAAGGAGACAAGATTCTCTTTAGTAATGTCCTCTTAACCATTGTGTTCTCAGAAATCAGGGTACCAAATGTAGTAGACAAGTTCGTTTGGGAGTACCTAGAGGAAGAACCCTCACCTACAAAAATATTTGAGAAATAAACTTGTGATAACATGATACCCGTTCACAAGGTGCATCTTGAATAATGGTATAAACACTTAAGGAATGTGTTCGGGGTAGAATGGAGAATACTGGAACAACTGCCAATGCTTACAGTAAGAGAAGCTGAGTTCACTGTATACCAAAATTTTTGTATTGGTAGGTTCAAGTTGACAGATGAAAGTATGAGCCCACGTTTCAAGCTCCCATTTTCATTCACAGCTCAATACTTCAAGACAGGAGTTAACATATTCAAGGAGTCCAAAAAGTTAAAGCCTGACATTGGAAGTTTGGATCAGGACCAGAGGGAGATGCACAAAACACTGGTCTACCCCAACAAGCGTACATACGTGGAAAAGTACGTGTTGCATGAAGTCCAAATGGTAAAAACCCTAACTATGACTATTACAAGGAGGTCTTTGACACGTGTATACCTTTGGATAAGGCCCAAGTCTAAGAAGGGCACTTATCTTGAAAAATAGATAGCTATACCTGAGGACCTAACAGGTAGGAAGAAGCCTGCATCTAGACATAAGGAAAAATAGATGGAGAAAAAGGCACGAGGTGCCCAAGATACTCAAGCAGTAGGTGCCCCGAGAACATGTGCTAGAACAAGTACTTACACCCAAAGGAAGAGGTCCTGAGTCAAAGAGAAGGCACCAGAACAGGAAAATATTATTGTAGAAGAGAAATAACCAAAGGGTGAGGAAGAGAAAGTAGAATCTCCTATACTAGAATCCCCATTTAGGAAGAAATAGAAGGTGATGGAGGAAGCTAACTCAAAGGAAACATAGAGCTTAGAGAAATACCTGGGTGAGAGGGATGAAAATGAAGAAGATGAATCTAAAGAAGACCAAGAACCACTTTTCTTTAACGTGCACGGTTCAGAAGAAGAGGGTAGAGAAGAAGAACATGAGTTCCTTTTCATGTGGCGCAAGGTTAGTCAAGAGGAGAAAGGCACCCAGGACATAGGAGGAAGGGAAGATGTTAGCACATAAGGTCAGAAAACTCCAAGCCTCATGAAGGAGAAAATAAACGAGGTGGTATACAAAGAACCAATGAAAACAATCAAGGCCTTGGTGGAACAAGAATTAGAGCACAACGCTGATATAGTGATGGATGAGGAAAAGGAAGAAAGCATAGGGAAAGATCACAATAGTGCGGAAGGCCCTAGTTTATCGGTAATTGTTCCTAAGGGAACACGCACAAGAGGAAAGTGCACAGAGATCCAGGGGCCAAGAATGAGATACATTAATGATCCGAGCAAGGTGTTGCGCGTGTGCTTCCAAAGCACAATCCCAGAAGATCAAATCTTGGAATTGAATTCATTTAATGAAGAAGGTGTATACCCTCAGATGAGGAAGATGATCTCTTGGGAAATTCAGTCACACATCAATGAGCCAGAGTTCGAGGTAAGCCAAGGGGAATTAATGGAAATTCCTAGGTCAAAAGGAGACAACCCCTTGGTAAATGCTCAGTAGCTTTCAGATGAGAAGTTATGCAATGTGCTCAACAAATTCTTAGTTAAGGTTGAAGCTATGCTCTTTGGACGGAATGACATGGTAAAATTTCTAGAGGCAGAACTATAAAAGGAGGAAGAGCTAGAAGAGAATGCCAATGATTTAAAGCAAGAGGATTTAATTAGCACTCAACTAAAGCGTGAAATTTGGGAAGAAAAGGAAATGATGCACAAAGTACATAAGAAGGTAGAATCCATCACTGATGCCATTGTTTTGAAGCATCCCGACCTAGCACCGCCCACTCAAAAGTATGGATCTTCCCTTGAGTGCCTTAAAGACTTAACACACATCCTCACCATGGAAAGACAACCTCTAGCCTTAGAATCCATGGAAGAAGTAGCAGTACACCTAGAGAAGGAGGAAAAATTAAAGGTAGTAGAAATCATGGCTGAATACAGTAAATTCCTTTTTGATGTAAAGATTGACTCCCATACCACTAAGGCCGCATATGAAAACTGTGCAGACAGAGATAAAGTGGTGAGTATTTTGGTCACCAACTATAAAGCAAAGATTAAAGAGTTCCAAGAAAAGAACAAAGGGAACATAGCAGAGCAAGATAGAATCCTAGCTGAGTTTGAAAAGAAGTTAGAAGCTATTGAGGCCTTTAGGGGTACAATCAAGAACTGGCTAAAGGAGATATACCCATAGATTACTAGAAGGATGGACGTGCTTGAAGATGTGGGCAAGGAGTTGGAGAAAATTTTTGACACCATGAATGCTCAAGGAGATGGACTGAGTTTTGGGGAGGTAAGAACCCTAGTTGGTAACCTCTTCCAAAGAGCACAAAATGAAGTCGATGCCTGGAACAAGTTTGAGGCCGACTTGCAAAAATATTTTCCTAGCTTGTTGCAATAATGCCATCACTTCCCCATTCTTTCTTCTTTCCTAAATTTTTCATTCCCTTATTATTTTCACAAGACATTAAGTCTATGGTGGTTCTTTATTCATTGGAGAAGTGTTCACGCAGGCGGAGAATAGGTAAAGTGTGGGGTGTTGTTGGGCCCCTAAAATATTGACTAAGTCCAAAAGGGCGCATGGGTACACAAGACAAAAGTTAAGAAATGGGCGCGCAAGGGGAAGGAGCGCAAGGCAAGGTTATAGGATGGTATCAGTATAACCCGTGATGCACGCCTACAGGATAAGGTCTCGGGACTTAGCCTTATTTGGCGTA